>MU623356.1:0-361828 GCA_025201765.1 Daldinia sp. FL1419
AATCTTAACCAATTTTTATTATATAAAAGGTTTAATAATTTAAATATTTGATTTTTCAAATAAAGTTCTTTATAAATTTTATAAAAAATATTTTTAATTATTTAATTTTAAAGTTTGTGTTAATATATAACCATTCTTTAATTATTATATTTTTTTTAGTAAAAATAATTATAATAATTATTTATATATTATAATTAAATATAATTTTTGAATTTTTAAGCTTAAATTTTTATATATTTAAATTAATTATATACCTTTTATTTATGAGGATGTAATTAAAAAAAGTTTTTTAATAATTAATAAATATAATAATTAAAAATTAATGAGGAAAATATTTTTTTAAGTTTAAAATATTGTTATATAATAAATATAATAATCTAATCATTAATCAATTTTTATATATATAAAATTTAAAAATAAAATAAAAAAAAATTTAAATAATAATAATAAAAAAATTTAATTAATCTAATATATATTCCTAACTAAGATTATAATTATTATCATCATAATAAAGATTAATAAGTATTCCTTTCATCTAATTATATACTTAATAATAAGAAGGTTTTGCTATATAATATCTATAAGGGGTATTGATAGAGGTATTAAAGGGGTTAATAAAGATACTTCATAAAATAATAATATATTTTATAGTGCAATAATATATTAATCAAATAAAAAACAACTCTTAAAAATCTATTCATATCCAAAAAAAACCTATAAAAAACTTAAAAAAAATTATTCCATAAAAATTAAAAATAATTTTAATTATATAATTACATTATATAATTTAATATATAATTAAACATAAAACTAATCAATTAAAATATAATTAAATATAATATAAGGTTAATCAATTAAAAGAAACTAATATAATTAACCAATTAAAAAAAAAACTTATATATTTGGCTAATAAAATATAAATAATTTATAAAAACCTTAAAATTTAAGATTTTTTAATTTAAAAAAATGTTTTAATATCCTAATTAAATAAAAAAAATTAATAAAATTAAAAAAAATTAAATATATAAAATTATTTAAAATTTAAAAATTATAAAGTTAATTTAAAAGGTTGACATACTTAATAAGGTCATTTTTTTCTCTATTTATGTCAATAATTGTTGGATTAGTAAGCCTAAAAATAGCGTAGAAAAAATTCTCTCCCTTGTAACAATTCTATAAAAAGCCTTACTGCTCTATTCTAAAATTCTAAGAATAATAATAATAATTTAAATTTTATAATTATAATTTTTTTTTGGTATATTATATAACAATTAAGAGTTTTAATTATATCCTAATATAAATATATGGTTAATATTAATTTAATTGTGTTGTATAAATATATATTTAATATAATTTCAATTATATCTAATTAAATAATGTTATCTAAAAACATTGTAGGAAAAAGTTAATTGTTTATATTTAACAATTGGGAAGCATGGAACCAAGCCTTTATAGCTTTGGCTTATAATTTAGATGTATGAAATTGGCTAAATTCAAAAAATATCGATTTAATAAAAAAACCTTTATTTCCTTTAACTTTTTGATTAGCATAATTAAATATTGAAGATTATGAAATTAATTTTAAAAATTTGAACAATTTGTTAGCTTTTAGAAGAGGTAGATGAGGTAATGTAATAGATATATCTAATAATTTTATTATGGATGTTTACCTTTGTAATATAGGTTAATTTATATTAATTAAGAAATTTTGTTATAATAAAAATATGTAGATGTATATATGAGCTATAATTTTATATAATATTAAGTATAATAAGTTAATTTAGTTTTTGAATTATATAATAAAAATTATATTAAAATTTTATTAAATGTTGGTTTTGTTTTTAACTTAAGATGTTTGAGAGAAATATATTATTTTTAAAAAAATTTTTAATATTAATTTTAATAAATATAAGATAAAAAAACATTATAAGAAAATAATAATATTATTTTTAAAATAATTTAAAAATTGGGAAGAATAGATTATTTTTTAGGAAATAATTATGTTATATGGAGTAAGTAAAAAATTTATTATTATTATTAATTTATAAGAATAATTCCTAACTACTCTGTAAGTAGTAATACTAATATTTTAAAAATAGGTATTTATTTAAACAATAATGTATCAAAAGAAAATTAATAATGAAATATTAATTTTTAAAAATATTATTTACTTTTTTAAAGATTATATTTATATTATAAATATAAACCAAAAAAAAAAAGAAAAGGTTTATAAAGGTGCTTTTATTATTTGCCATAAAAGTAACAATATTGATGATTTTAATAAAGAAGAAAATCCCCACAAAAAAAAACTAATTAAATAAAATAAACAATTAAATAAACATTAAAATAACTTAAATAAATGAAAGAAGAATAATGTAAATATTAACCAATATCCATATTTATTAGCATATAAATATAGATGTGATAAATGTAAAACTTACTTAAACTCTTATAAAATCGAAGAATGTTTTTATATCGTTGAATTAAAGTGTTTTAAATATTTTAAGGTTAATACATAATTTGATATATTTATACAAAAAAAAATCAAATATGATTTTAAGCTAGTAACAAAAATAAAAATTCTTAATAACCCCAAAAAAAAGAAGAAAAACAAAAACAACACAATTAACCAAAAAAATAAAAATTAATTATCAAAATAAATAACAATTTTGAAATTAAGAACAACATTTATAACAAACATCATAAACACTACTTATAACATGAATCACTATCTTTTAAAAAATTTAGTTATATTAGATTTAGGAATTACAATATATGTTTTTAATTAAGTATTAAAATTTGTCAATTATAAAAAAATTCCTTCAAAAAAATATATTATTATTAGAAATAATAAGATCCAAATATTAAATTACAGATATATCAATATTAAAGTTAAATATACCAATAATATTACGAAAATTAGGTTTTCAAATATAGCATACTATTTAAATTTTATTTGTAACCTTGTATTTCTATAAGTTTTTAAAAGGTAAGGATATTGGTGGGATAACTACTAAAAATATATTTATTTAAGGTTTTAAAATGGTAAAATTGTGGTTAAATTTGTTGATTGTTTTGATTAATTCGTACTCAAAAATATCCTTTTTGAAATATTTAAATTAGCGTTCTACGTACAATGTAACAAACTTAATCAAAAAAGGTAAATATTAATAGTAGACATATTTAGATAATATTTAAGATTAGGATATTTAAGCTCACAAATATTAAAAAACCTTGTTAAAATAAATATTGGAATTTGAATTAAAAAAATTAAAACAATTAACTACAAAACATATGCTATTACTAAAACCAAACACTAAATAAATTAAATATTTAAATATATTAATGAAATCCCAAGAATAAAATTAACTCTTAATTTTTATAATATTAAAAAATTAAATAATAGCCTTACAAACCTACTACTAATTATAGATTAGTAGACCGGAATAATATTCAATTATTATCTTATAAACTAAATAATAACATCAATTATTAAAACCTTAAAAGATTTTATTGATATTTTAAAGATTTAATATAATATTATTTTAAGAGTTTGGGAGTTTGATTGAGAAATTATTGAAAGAAAACCAGTAGTTCGTATATATTTAAAAAGTTTATATATGAAAATCAAACCTTCAACAATTTATATATAAATTTAAAATGGTGTTGCTGAATGTTTGGGGGATGTGATCAAGGATAAGGTGAGAGTTATAAGGGTATATTTAAAATTATTTTATTTTTTATGGCCTGAAATTTATAAAATAATAGTATATTTATATAATCAAATATTATAATATAAAGTAAATTAATAAATACCATATAATTGATTTTATATATATGCTGGTGTAAATAATGGTTTTATAATTTATAATTAGAAATCTTAATAAAATCATTTTTAGGTATATAATTATAAAGTCTATGTTATAGTGATGATAGTATTTAAAAAGTTAAATAGATTAAGAAAATTCAATCCCAAAATATAAATAGGTTTTTTAGTAGATTATATGTTTATAAATATATATAGAATTTAAAATCTACATACTAATAAAATAATAGAACTAAAGGATGTTACATTTAAAAAAGATAAAGTTTTTAATAATAATCTCTAAAAGTTATAAAATAGATTTAAAAATGAATTAATAATTTATAGGATAGATTAATATAATAACCTATTAAAATTTATTTAAGATTCCTAATTTGAAAAAGGAGTAAATATATATAATAATATTTAAATAAATCCTTTAAAATAAATTAAAAATGCAAATATACTGGGCATAGTTGACAAGCTAATAAAATTGGGTGGGCTATTGGATAAAAGGAAAGAAACCTCTATTATAAAGATTAATCACCTTTATATAAAGGTATGTTTTTATTCATTATTTTCTTTGGATAATTTTTTATTAATGATTTTACTTATTATCTACATTAAAATATTAATGGTTTTTTACATCATTTTTAATAATAAATATCATATACCATGGAAAGTAGTGTTTTATGTTAACTCCCTAATAAATAAGATTAGCACATATAAAAGATATGTGATTAATAAAATAAAAATGTTAAGACTTACCCATCAATCCCTTTAATATAATAAAAAAAATTTAAGTAATTCTGTTTAAACATTCCTGATAAAGATTAATGAATATAAGAAAATATATAAAAAAAACCTATTAGAACCTTTAAAATAACATTCGGATATCCAAAATCATCTATTATACAAAATGTTCTAAAAAACTGAATAAATTTATCTTAAGAATTATACCAATATACATACCTAAGAGATTATATTATAATCAAATAACCAATATAAAAATAAATAAATACTCAAATATATATAAATTTATACCTACAAAACCAACAAATATAATTTTCTCTAATAGTATAAGGCACACTTAATAATAAAAAGAGATTAATAAGTAATTGGTAATAAAAAAACCTATACCTCTATATTTACTAAAAGGTTTTTTTAGGTATTAATAATAATAATAATTAAATATAATCTTAAATTTATATAATATAATATAATAAATGTATTTGTAAATGCAAAATTTAAAAAAAATATATTTATACATATACCTCAAAAATATTAATAGTTAAGAAAGATATTTCACATCATCAAAACACTTTACAATTTTTAAGAATTACTTTTTTTTTAGCAATAAAAATTCTTATAAACTTTAAAAGAATTTGGTTTTACCCTAATATTCTAAAAGTTATATATATTTATTAAAAATGGAATCCTCCTTTTCATATATATAGATAATATTATTATAACATATTAAAAAGAGGTTAAACCAAAGGTTAAATTAATTATTTCCAAACTTAAAAAATAATACAAATTAATTGGAGGTAATGAACTATAATAATTTTTTAAAATTAAAATAGTTTAAGATTGAATATAATATTGAATTTAATTGAATTAATCTACTTATATTAATAAAATTATTAATTTAATAAAAGTAATTAAAAGAATTTTTAAAATATTTATAATAAAAGAAGAGTTATTATTTTATATAAAAATAACCTTATTTTAATTAATATAATGATATTAATAAAAAATAGATTTAATTTTATATGTTATAATAATTATCCAACCTAATATTGTATTTACCTGCTTAAAATTAATCTAATTTAATTTAAATCCAAATCCGAAATATTATATAATAATTAACCAAATTATATAATATTTTTAATATATATAAGGATATATCTTAAAATTAGGTGGAGGTAATATTTTCAAAGTTATTAACAATACTTTATTTATCAATAACATAATCAATTAAAAGAATTTATAAATATATATAATAAAATTATTTGATAAAATAATTGGTTGGAGAGTTAATAAGTAAGATATAATTATTATCTTTACTACTAAGGTTAAATTATTTGTTTTAATTTAAATTATAAAAAAAAGATTTTATATATCACAGCTAATCAAAAACCTTAGAATTAAATTTAAAAATTAAATTATATTTTTATTATATAATAATAAATAAATAATTAGATTAATTATTAAAGATATTGAAAAATTTAAAATAAAGCTAAGGCATATAGATATATACAATTATTGGTTTAAATAAGAGGTTTAAAGAGGCTATATCAAAATTAATTATGTTAATTTAGAAGATATAAGTGTAGATGGGTTTATAAAAGTATTGTCAAAGGAGAAGCATATTCATTTTAAAAAATAGATAAATTTGGTAAATATTTTAAATCGTTTAAAAATTAAAATATTTAAAAATGTGGATAAAATAATATAATAGAAGTAGGAAATAAATGAAGAAGTTATTAAGGAAATATGATCAGAGGAATATATTAATTTGGAAGTGTAAAAAGATTGCATTTTTGATGTTATATGTTCCAGATTTGCTTGTTGGCTTTATTTGGGGGGGTGTGTTGGATTAGTAAGCTTAAAAATAGTATAGAAAAAATTTTTTCTTTTGCAACAATTCTATAAAAAGCCTTACTGCTCTATTCTAGAATTTTAAGAATAATAATAATAATTTGAATTTTATAATCATAATTTTTTCCCAATGTATTGTGTGATAATAATCTTCTAACATAAAACCTTAAGAAAACTTAAGGCATTCTTGGGTGAGGTGACGGGGTTGGTGGGGTCACCCAGCGTTTGTCGATAAATCCGCAGTTATCTTAAAGAGGTAGTAACACCCGTAAGCACGTCGCATAGGTACCTAGGTAGGTCGTTATCGCATATCGCATATCGCATATCGCCCAAATCTCTCTTTCACCCTCAAATGTCACCTCTTAGGGTAATCATGAACCATTAGCTATTATCCGCAAACACAAAGCATCCAACCCAGCATTTCTCATCATGTCCGAATATTGGAAATCAACTCCCAAATATTGGTGCAAGCATTGCAGCACCTACGTACGCGATACTAAACTTGAGCGTCAAAACCACGAAGCTACCGGTAAACACCAAGGCGCCTTAAAACGTTTCCTCAGAGACCTACATCGGAATCATGAGCAAGAGCAGCGAGAGAAAGATCGCGCCAAGCGCGAGATTGAAAGACTCAACGGCGTGGTCGGTTCTAATTCTTCAGGTCATAATCACGCGCCAGGCACTAGTAGACTACAAACTTCGGCTTCGTCGCAAGCGCAGACGTCGACCGCCGGTTCACAACGCCAACAGCAATGGGAGCAACTAGCGGAGATGGGTATCGACGTACCCACCGAACTGAGAAAAGAGATGGCCATGGCTGGCGAGTGGACGGTCACCAACAAAAGGGTTATCGACGACACGCCCAATCCCGACGATTCAGATGTCAAAGCCCAAAGTGTCGATGCCATTGCGTCCGGCGTACGAAAAAGACAGAAACGTGAGAATGAGGCAGACGAAGAAGAAGAGGAGAATGCGATCAAGGGTCTGTTTAAGAAGCCTAAGAAATGGGGTCGCGATACGAAACAGGCCCAAGAGGACGACGCGGAACTAGACGCGCTGCTCAGCGGACCTTTAACGAAGTCGCCCGAGTCGGAAGATCGTCCCCGGCGTTCCATCGACGATAAAACCGACTGTCTAAGCGAAACGAAGGAAAGCTTGCCATCTGATGTGAAAAAGGAGGAATCACCTATCAGTCAAACTCTATGGTCTATTAAACCAGAGCCAGAGCCACAAGAGAAGCATCAAGATGCGCTAGTCAAACAAGAAGTAGATGCAGAGAGCGATCCGCCTGTCGTGGTTTTCAAGAAGCGAAAGCCCAAGAATATTCGCCAGAGGTGAGATTTGTTCGAACAGGCGTTGTATCCTCCATGTCCTACCGGTGACCCAAGCGTTGCGACGCTGTTTGCTTGGCTTTCTATCGTCGTATCTAGGTATATAACGTATGACTACTAGTATTCGCGTCGTAGTATGAGGAATCCAGGTTTCGTACTTAACATCGAAAAGTCATAGGCATGCCATTACACCATGCTGCTTGATAAACCAGCTAGTAAGGACTGTGTCGTGAATTTTACAATGACCAGGAAATCTAGTACGTGTATAGTAAGGGGGCGAAATATAATTGTCATCAGTCGTCTCTAGTCCCGCTATAGACGAAACTACCGCGGAATAGAAACAATCAAATAGTTAACCTTAGTTAAAATGCTGCAATTTTCTGGTTAGCAGTCCGCATATTTTCGTACGCCCATCAAATTATAACCCGAGACCGCGTACATTTTCGATAACTCTTTGCAACTACCTATTTTATCAACCCAAAGACGCCAAGCCCGAAAGCTCACGCATGCATATATTCTTGTATAGATTTTGTTAGGACCGGAAGATAAGAGTCCTTTTCAGCCGCACCAGTTATGATTACCAAATTTCACTTTCATGGCAGACCTGGTATTTGTATCTAAGCCCCAGTGAGGATTTATATCCTTCCTCTATCCTCGGCGCGCCAGCCGGGTATCTTTTGGGAATCTCTATTGACAGAATGGTAACCTGGGGTGGGGTATTTCAAGGACTCATGGGCTTGTTGGCTTTCGATGGTGTTGGACTAGTCTTATATTCCGCATGTGAAAGCGAAACGGTAAGAGCTCGTCATCAGAGTAAGCCGCCGTATAGCACACAGAGAGTTACATTATGTGATGTGTACGTGACATGATAGCCACTGCCAATTACTGGTGAAGCTCTTACCGGGTTCTAAAAGCCTTGTCCTTTTAATGTCGTCCGTGTTATCTTCTCTATTTTGAACACCCATATGATGACCAATCTTCACCCACTAGGTTACTTACCTAGGTATACATGCTCTTCACAATACTTGGCCGTAATTGAGGCTCTATTCTCGTACTTCTTACCACGTTACATGTAGTGGCTTCCGACATGGTTAAACCCGGTGACTGGGCTAGCCAGCCTTGGATCCAACCTGATCCTAACCAGAGTTCCCGTGGAAAGAAGCCAATCCCGTTGAGACCAGCTACACATCCTCTCCTGGCTATAGGTTTCGGTATAGCCGTGCGGACTCTCGTGCAAATCTTTTGAATACGCCAAGTACAGTTTGGAGAAGCCCTCGAACGCCGCCCGCTTACTCTACCTTTAGGCCATCTCCTAGTAAATGGTAGCACTGGCAGCCAGCATGGCCTATGTACCTGCCATCCACCTTTGGTGTTGCTTGCGCAATTGGCCATCATATATTCTACATGACTCTGGATGGGAAACCTGCCGTCGACCAGCTCACTATGCTCCGGTATGGCACCATACTATCATTTTGGCTAAAGCCGGACTGGCAGCAGCTGTGGTTCTTGCTTTCAAACAGCGGATATGGACTACTGTGAGAAGTAAACTCCTCAGCGTGACAGCGTTGGATTCCCTGTTTGCAGCGACAGAAGATCTATCGGCATTGCACAATCTTGAAGTCTATAAAAAGGCCAAGGTAGCTATGCTCCTAGCAGCGTTTGCATGGCTAACACTCGTGGTGATAATATTAACGAGTAATACTTTGACTGTACAATTAGCTTTGAGCATAGAGAACACGACGTGCTCAGGCATTCGAACCTTAAATTCTACAAAGGAAGAAATTGAGGTGATTAGTCCCCTTTTGCAACTAGCATATTCTCTCTATATATGTCTAAAGGGTCTGTAGGAATGGAGAACCCCCACGAATGTCGATATGGAATATGACTGCCTCTGATACCGCCTCATCGGACTGGTTCGACTACTATACCGCGCCAAGCAACCCCTTAAACCGGGTCGCAACGTATGTAGCGTATATGGGGCACCCAGTCAGCAAGAGTGATACCAGCGTTCATATACGTGGCTCCGGATGGAATTGTACATATGTTATCAACTTTACAGCGCCAGGGTATAAGTGCTCTAAGCTAGCTAGTGGTATTAGGTCAGAAGTCAAGATGCTTGGAGATCAGAAGCCTCCGGACGGGCTTAGTACGAAGCTCCTTATCCCCTCAAGAGATTATAGCTATTACGCCTATACGAGTGGCGGCGAATATTCTCCGCAGATGAGAGATACCAGCCCTGGGGGTATTCCGAACGTTGAGCCTCCATTTCCTAATACTTCAGGAGTATTTCGTACCGAACCAGTAATATGGATAGGGTATTCCGTGAGAACTAAACCGAACGAAATCGCGCCTCTCAATAGGTCGATGGCGGGGTGGAGTGATGCGTTCGTGCCTAAGGTGATTGGATGCGAGCATTATGAGACCAGTTACACCGTCTTATTCAACCTCAGTGGCGGCGAGCAGGTTACAAACGTGATTGAACGTAAATATCTGCGCCGTATCATAGAGTAAGTAAGGATTGTCAACCTGAAGATGTCAACTTCCTTAGAAGACGGCTGGGCTGCCAAGATGCGACGGCTCCCCGGGGAGGCCCTTTAAAGCTGAAGTAATGCTGATGGTACCTAGTACTGCCTAGATGCAAGGTATAGATGCGAACGATGGCACGAATGGCAATACGACGGCACAACCAAAAAGTAATTATATATACCCAAAAGATGCCCGCCACTGCCGACGGGCTGCAGCATTCCACGCCATAGGAACTCAATTGCGACAATTCGAGAATGGCACGATGAACTCAACACAGCTCAACAATCCGATCGAGGCCACGAAGGCGGATCAGACAAAGTTGTTAAATCCCAGACAAGACTGGTTCGCATTCCCAACTCTTGACAATCTGGTGCAGGAGTTTTACGAAGACATGATCCTTTCCCTATTTTCAAACCCGCAGTTTCTAGGTTAAGTGTTGTGTGGGCGGCTAAGGCGGACGTGATATCCGGAATAGGCGCGGGAGACGAGCCTGCCGATACCCGTGCGTCCGGTCCCGGTTGGAGAACAGGTACGACTATCACGTACGAGACCTGTGGATCGTTTATAGCATTGCTATTTTACTGGCCACGGCTGGGGTAGGCTCTGGTACCCTGGCGATCCTGGAAAATGAGGGAGTGTTGCGCAGTACGCGTTTCTCCAGCATTGTGACGGCAACCCGGGGCCAGCGTTAGAAAAGTTGGGCTGGCTTGGGGAGGACCGAGGCGATTTGCCATCTGACATTAGAAATCTAGGGGTTGGTTATGGAATTGTTTATGGGATGGGTAGCTTTAGGGATCTACATGAGAATATGAGATATCCAGAAGCAAGGGTATGGGATGGCGGCAACGTGCATTACGGCTTCGGTTTAGAGGGCGATGCCCGGCAGCTGAGAACTGAAGGCGGCGTATTTTGACCAAGGCAGATGTTTCTTCGGAGGCACGTATATAAGTAACTGTATTTAGTTGAAGGGATTTTGGGGGATATAAGTTTTATGTATCGTATCATTATCCTACCTGTTGTGTAGTAGTTAATGAATTCTTTATATAAGATAGGAATTGGCCAGAGAGCTTCTGCAGGATGGCGATGTGATACCTAGGTACCTATGTAACATATACATGTATTGGATTGGATTGGATTATTTAATAATAAGCCCCAAACTTCGAGAGGAGGTACCTAGGTACGCAGTACATACCTACACATGTAGTAGTGAAATTTATACACTATAAATATCCGTATTAGCCGCACGTGGCGTCGATTGCTCGTCGAATAAATTAAAATATGGAACTGAACAGGTCCATGCAGATTCCCTGATTTTCTAAAAATCTTTTTAAGTTGAAGCCTCCAACTCCGAAGCTCGATATCACAACCTACATTTCATAACATCCGAAACATTAGCGCCGCTAAATTGCAAAACTAATAAGAAAAGATAGAACCGATATAACTTGTAGTTATGAATAATTATCATCCATACCTTCTGGGTAGTAGTGAGTGGGTTGGATTGATGGGCCAAAAACGACCAAAAACGACCAAACAACCAAGCCGCCGAAAAAAAAAAAGGTCCGCACGATACTAGGTTAGAAGAGAGGGTGTTAAACCCCGATGGTGACTGGCAGAACTGGATATGGCAAAGTGGACCAGACAATTTACATCACCACTCCTTCATAGGTCGACTGGACAGACTTGGTAAACTGGCAGATCAGTAAATTTAACAACACAGGTAAAAACTCATAAAAACACAGGTCCTCGCCACTTTCCATATGAAATAATGGCTAAAATAATCTCCCACCTAATTTATATAAAACTTAATTTTATACCCTAATACATACAGAATTTGATCTGGTTGCATTATAATTTTAAAATCTTACCTACCTACTAAAACTATTATTAATATTTAATTAAATAATTTACAAATATATCCTAATATTCTAATGTTATTTTAATATAATGTTTTTAATTTAATCTAAACTAATAACCCCCTCTAATTCTCTTAAAACTATATTATTAATTTGTATATTTATTCAAATATCCAAAAACCTTACCGAATTAATTTTTCTAGTTTTAAATTGTATAAAAACATTAATTATATCACCTATCACTAATTGTAAGATTGTATGAAAAAAAGAACCCTTATAGTTACATAATTTGTAGTGTTTATTTAAATTATATAATAAAGTCTATAAAACCTATATTGAAATTGTACATTTATAAGGATTTTATATTTCTATTGGAAAGAGTATTAAATTTAAGGTAAAAAGAGAAGAGGATAATTAAGTTGGATTTATAAATTATTACCAATTTATATATAATTATTTAAACCAGTTAAAATACTCTAATAAAGGTGATTGTTAGAAACCTTCTTGCAAATGTAATTATTTTTATAAATTTATAATTTCGTATTATAAAAGGGAAATAACTTAATTCATTATAATTAAAAATAATAGTTATAATTATAAATTAGGTTTTAATAACATTAATATTAGATTTAAATAAATATAATAAAAGATTTATAACCTTAAAATAACCATATTAAGGTTATTAAAAATAAGATTTTTTTTAATTAATTAAATTACCCATTTTCTATTAAATAATAACTTAAAATTTGATAAATTAAAACCCTCTGTACAATTTGGATTTAAGATTAATCTTAATAATTCCCTTAATTTAAATAAAAATAATAAAAAATTATTCAATTTAATTTATTAAAAAAATATTATAGTTATAGTTTCTAATATAGTGAATATAAAATATTAATTTAAGAAACAATTATAAAAAAAATTTATAAATATTTAATTTTTAATTAAAAAGTTTGATAGGTATAAAGAGGTTTATGGTATTAAATATTAAGTAAATAAAAATTTTATTTTTAAGAGGGTTATTTGTTTATTTTGGATTTTTAAATAATATATTTAAATATGGTATTACAATCTTAAGGTTTTATTATTTAATAATATATATAAAATATGTAAAATTAATATTTTTAATTCCTTATATTAATTTATATATATAATAAATTAATTAATTTAATATATTTTTATTAAATATAATAGGTGTAATGTCTTTATATACAAATTTTTATATAGTATTTAGCCTAACCTTTGGAAAGTTAAAGGTTGATTTTTTATAATAATTAAGGTGTTTAAAAAGTTTGTAAATGTAATATAAAATAGGTTATTTTATCATAATTTTGAATGATTTTTCTTGAACATTTAAATTGGTTATAAATAATATATTTAAAGAAATATTATAATAATTATGTATGTAGTATATATTTAAAAATGTGGCATATTATATGGTTAAAAAATGGGTAAAATTGATAATAAGAATATTATTTGAAATGTTATTTAAAATAAATAAAAAACATATTATTAATAATATTACTTCTTTAAATAATAATATATTAAATTTAAATTTTTTTTTGTATAATATTACCACTGATAATAAGGCTAATAAAGCTAGTAAGGACCCTAAAAAAATTAAAAATAACTCAAAAATTAATGAAATTATGGAGTTTATTAAGTTTTAAATTTCTATTAAAAATGTTGAACCTTTAACTTTTAATATAAACCTGTGGCCTAATATTTATAATAAATTTATTTTAGTTTGGAAATTGGTGATATATGCCCAAACGGAAGATTTATTTTGGATTACATGGGGTTTATTAAAAAAACAATTCTATTATCAAATTTGTAAATTAAATATTAATTTTTATTGTATAAATTTAATAATTAAATTTATATCATTATATTGAAAATTACAGGTACTTTTAGTACATATTTTACCCTTCCTTCTTTTTTATTTTTTTATTTAAAAAAGAGATTTTTTTTTTTGGTTTTTTTTTCTTTTAATATTAAAAAATATTACTAATATTTTAATCAATTAAAGACCTTTAAAATGGATTTAAGGTTTTTTATTAACCCACTATTTATCCTATTAAGAAGGTGGTGTATATACAAACATTTTTAAATTGTTATTTGTTTTAAAATTCTTTAAAATTTAATTAATTTTTTGATATATTTCTTAAAACACTCTTACTAATATTTTTTTTTTTTTAGCCTTAATAAATTATTTAATTAAATATTATTTTTTATGGTGTTTTTAATTTGTTCAATATATAATTTCTTATATTCATAATTACGGTATAATAGTGATTAATTAAATTGAAATTATATATAGATATTTGAAATAATATATTAAGTATTGTTTTTGTGGGTTGAATATATTGTATAATTTAATATATAAAATATGTATTAAGTATAAGGTTAAATATGAATTAAGTTTTTAAAAGGTTAAATTTTAAAATCTCCTTAAATATCATATTATGGGAATATATTGTATTATAATATATCATATATTACCTAAAATTATAAGATAAATTTAGTTGTAATTTAGGTTAGTATATAAAGATTTTAAAGCCTTTTACAATAATTTTGTTTTTAAGTCTCTTTACAAAGGCCTATTCACAAAACAATAAACTTTTCTTTATAAATATTTATTATTTAATTTAATATTAAGTAACTAAAAAAAAATCAATCCAAATTAATCATAAATTTTTGAAATTGATAATATTGGTTTTTATTGGTGGTTGTATTCAAATGGCAATTTGAATTTAATTGATAAAAAAATAAAAAATATAGAAACCTTAAATCTTAAAGTGTTTATAAAGTGTAAATGTAAGTTGGTGCATTCTGATGGCTTGCCTCTTGAAGTGTTATAACACAAATTAAATGAAATTAATGTTATGGATTTTGAAAGGTATAAATCAAAAGCCGCGCTAGGGTTTTGAAATTAATCCTCAAAATTAATTAATTATAATAATTGTTATATATCCTTGTATAATAAGCCTTTAGTAACAAATTTGGGCTTTATTTAATGTTGTTAAGGTTGTAAGATCAAGGTTGAGAAGGTTAATGAAAAGGATGTTGTTATTGTTGGTATGGTGGCGATGTTAGAGAAATAAGAAAATTAATTAAAATTAATATTGGAATACTTATCAACACCAACGCCATTACCTGCATTAGTGCTATAATTATATATAATATCCTCAACATTAGTACTCATAGTAACAAAATCTAATATAATTTTCTTTAATATATATAGTTTACAGGGCATGTAGGGTATGTAAGATCATTTTTAAGGTTATTTTTAGAATTAAATTCAGGGTATACAGCACCCTCCCCAACCTAAATTTCAAATATTTATAGTACCTTCACAAAACCAAAATTGGTAGTTTAATTAAATTAATTAATTAAATATACACAATTAAAATTCATATTATTATAATAATTAAATAAAAATATAATTAAAATAAGTGGTTAGGAGGTTGTTTAAATTTTTGTAAAATAATTGAATTTATTGAATTTATTATATTATTTATTAAATATATTAAATATATAACTGGATTAAATTTTGTATATGTTAGGGTGTAAGATTAAGTTTTATACAAATTAGGTGGGAAACCATCTTAACCATTATCTCATGTGGAAAGTGGTGAGGACTTGTGTTTTTATAAGTTTTTACCTGTGTTGTTAAATTTACTGCTGGCAGATGGTCCAGCCCTAGACTAGTTCTTTCGCGGGCATTTCCCGTCAGAGCCGCTGTCGCGATCCCCTCTTCATACTAGGGCCTATCCCGGTCCGAGGGGAGGATCGCTGGCTTGATTGAGCGATGGAGCGGTCACGATAGCCGCCACTTGTCTCCATTCAAGGCCTGCATTTCTTTTCCCTTTCGCTACTTTTGTCTATGCTGCGATGTCGATGGCTTGATAGCAAGAAGCCAAGAAAATCAATCGTGCGTTGCCCGATTTCCCCTCCGATTGACACTCTACCATTTGAACTCCTCCCGCGCGATCAGCAAGCGATAATTCATCCGTTTCCCACTTCTGCTATGGCATTATGCGCTACGACGTATCCAAGAGGTAATGCAGTAACGAGGCGAGCGCGCTGAGTTTAGGAATTTACCTATTAACTTGTTGGTTGGACTGGACGTTGATATCCTTTTAAATTGGATTAAAATGCTTGGGGTACGTACCTGCCTCTTATTATGTACCTAGGTACCTCTTAGGAGGTAAAGTACCTGGGAGGTAATTACCCCTTTTCCCTTGCTTTTTTTTTCCTTTTTTTCCCCCAGAAAAAAAAAAAGAGGCCCCATCTTTATGATCCGAACCTTTGGAATTACGAAAGCGGTCGCAGACGGTACGCCATATAAACTGGACCTGCGAGTAAATAACATCATATTGCATACTTACTGATCTCACTTATCCTTCTGTGAGCCTCCACAAAGTTGTCTACAACGTGGTGCAGTTAAAGTGCCTGCAAGCACGCCTGATCTACTTGTTAGTCAACCAATCAATATCAATATCTCCCTGAAACCGATGACTCGGATGCGCTGTTGGTCCTTGGGTGGATTCTCGCCAAAATAAGTGGTTTTATTTTCCATTTCCTATTTTGTATGTTCCCTCTTACATGTCCATACTAAGTGCAGCGTATTTTCCCTATGTATAATCGGTTCGTCGGCTTTCGTAGCAACCAAGTCAAGTACTTTTACCTTAGTTAGGTAGATAAACTCTCATGTTCCTCCCACAATTTGAAGTCTTGTCGAGTGCATCGACGTTAGACCTCCTTATTCCCACTTTATTACCCCCGTCCATGTTCAGCGATCCCTTCACCGCCGTGTGTTGGCCGGACAGACGAATGACAACCGTGCTAATTAGCTAACCCGGTTGCGTTCCCGTCTCGTCCCTTTTCCCGCTACTTTATGCATAAGTAACCAAACTAGAGTTCATCTCTTCTTGTTGTTTTTTGTTCCTCGAACTTCGTAGGAGAAATAACAAGTGTTGCTATAATGCCTGTGGAAGTTGTTACAATCGTGAATTCGTCGGGGAAGATAATCAGTAATGTAAGTTGCGGTTGTTACTTTCTACAATTTTGTACTACTTATCGTTGTTACTGCCATAATTTCGTGATCTATTGCCATCACTTACACACTTACATCCACACTCCGAGTTTTGCTGGTGTTAAATGCCCCGCAGAAACCCTCTCTTTTTCTCTCGCAATTTTTTCTCGCAATTTTCAAAGCAATCTTTTTTAATTCATACTCTACGAATTATAATTCCATCCTAACAAAATTTCCATTTGACAGGGAAGACACCTGATTAGTATACTTAAAGAGGCCAAGGCCTCTTACCAAGAAAAGAAGGCGGCTATTAAAGCTGAACGCGCCATCAAGCGTAGCGAAACCATCGATGTACCGTCTGCATCTCGATATTATGGCGAAATTGAATATGACGGATGGCCTCGGCGGACATCTCACGATGACGGCGCTTCTCAAGCTACTTCCCGTAGGAGTTACCGCTCAAAGCATCGGGCTTCTTCCCAAGCTGGAAGTGCCTTGACTGAGAGCAACCTGAAGACTCTCACAGAAGTCTCTTCCACGACCCCCTCACGCCCTCCGGTTGCGTATCGTTCTCCGTATGCCGAAACTGCTCCTAGAGACATGATGTTAAGCCGACCAACACTGGCGCATGCGCAGACGATGCCTATCTACACTGATGAGCCAGCTTCCACGCATCTTGTACCCGTATCCCGACCAGTATTGGATCCTGCCTTACGAGAGAAGGGGAAGGAAATTGACATGAACCTAGCATATGGAAGTCTTCCTCCGGATTTAGAGGAAAGGGTCGACCTGGACCCTGTTCATAAGAATACCAATGTCGATACCAATACCGATACCGAAAAGGAACGCGAAGCAATGAGCATAATAGAGAAGATCGAAAACCTGCTAGCGGAAGCCCAATGTTTACACCATACTGCGACGCATATCATACAGCATCTGCAGGAAAACCCGGACGCTGCCGCCGCCGTCGCTCTCACCCTTGCCGAGCTCTCTGCTTTACTAGGAAAGATGTCACCTTCTTTTCTAGCTGTCCTAAAAGGCGGAAGTCCTGCGATATTTGCTCTTCTGGCTAGCCCCCAGTTCCTTATCGCGGCTGGAGTGACGGTCGGGGTGACAGTGGTTATGTTCGGAGGCTGGAAGATCGTGAAACGCATCCAGGGAGTCAATACTACTCCCGCTACTCCTATGGCTTTCGCAGGACACCAACCAGCACCCAGCGAAGCCAACCGAGCGCCGTATCCAGAGTCAGAAGTGAGCGCAGGATTTGACGAGGCTCTTGTGATTGAGGAAGAATTAAGCTCGATCGAGAGATGGCGTAGGGGTATTGCGCCTTTCGGTGAAGATGAGCAAGCCGACCTCGAGCTCATCAGTCCAGAAGCGGATCGCGCGATTCGTGGTCAGCATGGTGGTGATGATGCGCGTAGCGTTCGCACGAGCCGAACTGGTCGCACAGATAAAACGTCCAAGACAAGTAAACCAGCCAAAGCTAGCAAGTCACACAAGTCACAGAAGAGCCGGAAGGACGGCGCGAAAGAACATCACGACTCTTCTAAGCATGGTAGTAGCAGTGGCGTCAAGGAAGCTGATAGTGTGAGCGAGGCAGGTAGTCACCGGAGTCATCGAAGCCACAAAAGCGTACAGAGTCACCGGGGTGAAAAGACGGAACGTTCCTCCAAGTCGAAACGGCCCGAAAAGGTAGACGTGAAGTCTATCGATGACGGCCACGGCGACCGGGAAAATTCGACTACTATCGCGCTCCGTCCTAAGAAGGACAACATGCTTAAGGCTTTGTTTAAGAAGAAGAAGGATCGCGATGATAAAGAACGGGCTTATTCGGTGGTTCGGTGATATTATATATATAGGATTTGGTCCGTCTCCGGTTGCGTTCATCGGACTTACAGAATAGGAGGATACCAGGCTTCTTAGATTCAAGTGTTCATTTACAGGAGTTTCTGGGTGATATTTAGGTATATATTGGCATGATGCATATAGCGAGTGATCGCCCATTTACGAAATCTGTTTATAGCCAGGCTTAGATAGAAATCTAGGTACGAAGATAATGCAAAGAGTGAAATCCACATACTATCTAGTTCGAGGTACACATGAGTTACGAGCATACGGTGTATTGACTTATATCTTGTGAGATGGACCCACATGACTTCGTCACGTGGCTCCAAGATTCATTCTCTAAGAGAGTCTAGTGTTTGTAAAAAAAAATAAAAAAATCTTAGCTTTCTAATAAAAGTCTTTTCGTAATTCGATATATATTCTATCTTATAATTACAACATTAGACATGAGTCGACGTCCATTCTGATAATTCCGTGTGTTACGATGAGTATGGTAATATAGGTAGATCAAAAAGGATTCATCGGAAAGGAGGCCGTTCAGCTTAGGAGTTAACATAACGAGGCAAGAGCTCCGAACCTTGGGAGACAACAATTTCTACGATACGTTAGGTAGGTAGATACCTGGTTCTTGACCAAGACCGACTAGCTAGTTGAATGAAGAAACTACTCGTGTAGTACGCATAGACATATATTATTAGGTACCTAGGTTAGTCTAATAGCCTTTCATCCCTGGAACCGTACACCACCACACTGGGATCAAGTAGGTAGGTATCGAAAAAGGACTAACAAAAAAAAAAAAAAAAAAAACCAAATTAAAAAAACGTCAGACCTTATGCAGCTGCCATATTTGTTCATTAGTTTAACTATTCGTCTATACCCATTAGCGTCCACTGCCTATATCCATTCTCCTTGTTCCTGTGGGCTTATTATTTAATCCCCTCAGCCACCGTCATCCGTTAGCGTTTCTGCACATAAGTATGCTGCATATATGTAAGTACATAAGTACATCATACGTCCTGACATATCCTGTAGTACCTGCATATTTTGGTCAGCGTGGCGGTGCTTGCCGAACCGATCGAATGCTATTTTGGAATAAAGCCGGGTTGTGCTTGTTGTTCCTTAACAGACATTCTAGACCGAAGGTTTCAGACGGTCGATCCCGTCTTAGTGGCTACTAACTAACCGGTTAGGATCATCTCATCAATCTCTTCAGCTACTGTGGGGCCAAAAGTTCATTATCATTCGTATTCCTGAGTCGCGTCTGATATTCTACTTAATAGCCTCCTGGATCTTGCAGAGATTGAATCAAGACGGCTATAAGTTTGCCTCTCCAGTTGTTTTTTTGGGGGGTTTTTTTTTACGCTCCTGGAATTTGTGTTGGAGAGTAGATCTTAGGAAATATTCCTCCGGTTAGAAAGCTGACCTGCAGGGCGAGAGCCACAAAATACCACCGCATGATACAAAATAACTCATGTAGGCCATATTGAATCCTCCTGCGTTGCCAAGATTCCTATTCCAGGAACTCTGAGAAAGCCCACGTTAGCCGGTAGCATCTTACTCGCTGTTTGTTCTACGAGGTTTCCTCTAATTGGTCCCCCTGGGCATTTCACCCCGTTTCAATTAACTCCACCGAAGTAATGACTAGACCTAGAATATACCTAGAACGTGTCTAAGTTACGCAGAGAGAGTATATCCCCAGTAAGTCCTAGCAGGCTCAGAAAAAATCTTGGGTCGATGGGTTGGCAGTGTTGAAGTAGACATTTAAAGCTATGATGTCCAACTCATTCATGTACAAAGCAAGGAAGTGGATTGGACAGGGGCATACCGAAGGTCCCCATTCGAAGTTTCTTTTTATTTCAGTTCTTCTATTCTTCTTACCCCTTTAGAATTTTGTCGTTAACTTTCACCGATCCTGGTGTTTCTTCTCCTTCATTTGTCTTTCAACAGGCCTCAAGCAGCTCCCAGCTGTGAATATAAATAAATAAATAAATCGTTATATTGTGGTTCTGTCGATCACCCAAAGTACAGGTCCTCGCTTTCCCCGTAGACCCCCATATAACTGCGCCATACTATTCTTTCTGCCGATCACCGTCGTCGTCTCTCGATCTCCCCACTCGTTTCCACTTCTTAAGCATATCTCTTGAGATGTCGGAAGACGCAGGTGCCACAGGAGCACCCGCCGCTCAGGCGCAACACGATAATGAACCGATCGCGCTTCACATTCCGACTAAGCAAGAAAAGAGGCAGGCCAACGTCCAGGAAGATGTATACCCTCTGTCGCCCCGACGAAATACAACACCAAACCCGTTTAGCCGAAGAAATACGAGCATGGATATAGATGATTACTTTGTACGATACGAATTGCAATCATGCCCATGATGTGATACTAACTTTTTTTTCTTTTCATTTAGACGGGCCCTCGTGATATTTCCAAACATTCAAAATGGCCTTTATTCATGCAATTGCACGGTAGCATCCTCCCTAAGATGATCATCCCCCTACTTGTTGTTGCGGCTTGGGCGACTTTGGTGACGGTCATATCAAAGAAGGTCCCGGGAGTAAACTTGGGAATCAGTTCTATCTTGCTCACCGTTACTGGTTTCGTCGTGGGTCTGGGTTTATCCTTTCGCAGTTCGACTGCTTATGAGCGATATGCCGAGGGTAGAAAGTACTGGAGTCAGTTGATATTCACTTGCCAAGGGCTTGGTCGGGTCTTCTGGATACACGCCGTCGAGCGCGAGGGACATTCAAAGGAAGACCTTCTTGCGAAATTGTAAGATACTGCTCGAACCCCTAAAGCATGCTCTTATGCGCTAATTGTGGTTAGGACCGCCATGAATCTGGTCGTGGCTTTCGCCGTCTCTCTTAAACACAAGCTCAGATTCGAGCCGTACACGTACTACGATGACCTCGTAGAGTTGGTCGACCATCTTGACACATTTGCTAGAACCGCCACGGAGGAGAATGCGGTAAAGCCGAAGTCGGGAATGTTCAAGGCGGTCGGAGAGAATCTTGGACTGTCGTTTGCGGCTTCAAATCCCCGGAAGTTGATGAAGAAAGCCCAGACTCCTCTTGGTAATCTTCCGTTGGAGATTCTCTGTCACCTCTCGGCATATGTGGATGAACTAGCTCTCAATGGACAGTTGCCCGTTGGAATGCAACAGACTACCGCCTGTAAGTACCTAGTTATTTATTTTTTATTCTTTAGTGTTTACCGAATGCGTACAATTTACTAACATAACTTAGATAACCAACTCCAAGCTTTGAACGACGTCCTAGTCGGTACGGAGCGGGTTCTTAACACTCCGCTTCCCATTGCCTATGCTATCGCTATTTCGCAAATTACCTGGATTTACGTGTTTCTTCTTCCATTCCAACTGTTCCTACAACTTGACTGGATAACGATACCGGCCACAGTAGCTGCATCTTATATCATTCTGGGCATCTTCTTTATAGGTCATGAAGTTGAGAACCCCTTCGGAAACGATGTCAACGACTTGCCTTTAGATCTATTCTGTCAGCAGATTGTGCAGGATATGGAAACGATCGCAGCCCGTCCCAAGCCTCGCGTCTCTGAATGGGTTCGACATCCGAAGAATAAGGTCTTATACCCCCACAGCGAATCTGGCTATAACGTATGGGCGTCACGTCCCGAATCAGTCATAAGGAATGCGCTGCGGAACCGACCCCATGCTGGGTTCGACAAGATGGATGGACATAGTGCAAAGGGGGCCCAGAGCGTATGAAGTCACGCCGGGGACCACCTCCGGAATGCGAAGTCGCGTTGACTTTGTTAGGGCTCTTATACATTAACTGAATCTTCTTGGGAAGGGGCGTATTGTTTTCGCAAGCTTATTTTAGATACCTAGTATATATGCTGTTTTGTCTAAAAGTTCATTTTAATTATCAGGCCGGGAAAAAAAAAAGGCGGCGGTTTGGCGGATCTGCATTTTGGTGTCTTAATAAAAAAAATAAAAAAATAAAAAAAAAAAGGGGGGGGGGGGGGGTGCTTATTTATCAGGGCAAAGCGGGAAATAAAATGAGGATAGGTACAGGTGTGAATAGGTTACGTATCGACACGTTGTTCTAGGTTAGGTACCTCGTAATGGATGGAGCTACTGTAAAAGCTTCAAATATGCAATATCTCGATGTCCTAATAACAGTCATACTCTTATAATTGAAAATCCTCTCCCATCCCACCCCCCTCTTCTTCTTCTCACACCTACAACTAACAACTGGTCGATCGATGAGTGGTGCATTCTTATGACGAGAAAAACGTACTACGAGCAGACTCATAATTTGCGGCCAACCCCGTAATGTGCGGGATATATCATGGCCACTTCTCCCATGCCATATTGGCCATCTCTTCCCGGCGCATTCCTAGGCCGTTAATACAGACAGTTCGTACCGAATATTTACTTCACTGGAGGCGCATAATGTCTTCAAGCGATGCGGCGAATCATAAAGGAGAGCTTAAAAAGCGATCTATAGCAGGGTCGTTCCTTTTCAAGCTCCCGCACGGCGATGAGAAACAAGCCCAAGTGGCCTTGTTTAAACGCAGTGGCAAGGTCAGTACCTATCGACATAAATATGCGCCCATATCCGGTAGCGTAGAGAAGTACGACGTCAATCCGCTTGCTACGGCGTTGCGAGAGATTAACGAGGAGACTGGATTGACACTATCTTCAATCGAGCTGCTTCGTGTCGGCAAACCATATTCTTTCGTCGACGAGTCCGTAGGGCGCGAATGGACTATCAACCCTTTTGGATTTCGCCTCAAGGAAAAGTCTGAGGGAGGTGAAGGTGAAGAAGGCATCACCATCGACTGGGAGCACGAGGGATTCAAATGGTTTAATCCATTGAACGTGAATGAATCAGACGAGTTTGGCGGCGTGCCGAAGCTTGTCAATAGCTTGCGAAGGGTGTGGCCCGAATATGATCTAGGTCCTAAAGCTGGTAAAGTCCTAACGTCCGGCTTACAACAACTACGGAATGACCATGAAAGTGGTGCTAGACAGCTTGCCGACCTGGCAATATTAATCATGAAGAAAATTATCACGGAGATGGATTCCGATACAATTGACGATAAGTGGTGGGGAAATATCCGAATGGCCGCGTGGCATATTTGTAAAACTCGCGAGAGTATGGGAGCAGCGATTACGAGTGCTGTGGTCAAGGCGCTCGACCGGGTTGAAACGATATTGACCCAAGACATATCGCCTCGAGAAAAAACCCGACAGATGACTGACGTCCTTGAAAACCAGCTAAGCCAACGCCAATCTACAACCGACCGCATCCGTGACGCTTTCGTCGACTATCTTCGTCAACATGTTATCCCAACCATGACATCGGGAAAAGAGCTTTCTATTCTTACGTTATCCTCTAGCTCTACTGTGTCGGCATGTCTTTTGCAGGCCGCCGCTAACCTAGGTGTTTCGCTTGATCTCCGTATTCTAGAATCCAGACCCCTTTACGAAGGTGTGACCTTGGCTTCGAAGCTACTGGGAACAGATGTCGACTCAGAGGGTTTAAATGTGACGATCTACACAGACGCTTCCTCGGCTCTAGCCGCTGACAAAATCCACGTTGTCATTCTTGGGGCCGATCGCATTAGCTCGTCGGGCGATGTTAGCAACGTAAGTCGATACCGATACCTGGTGTTCTTAGATTTTCTTAAAACTACACTGGCGTTGGTAGGCTCCCGTGCACTAATCATGTGCTCAGAAAATCGGGTCGCTCCCTGCTATTCTCTCTCAGAGGCACGTCGCGCCTGATGCAAGGGTCGTGATACTAAGCGAAACCGAAAAGATAGCTGGCCCAGGCACCATGGAAGATCACACCGCAGAGGAGAACAGCTCGGCAGAACTGATAGGAGCATGGAAGGGAAATGTTAAAGGAGCTGATATTATAGAAGATATCTTAAAAGCTAGCGAGAGAAATGCAGGGCGAGGAGGAAACGTCTTCGTAAGGAACTTCTACTTTGAATGGATCCCCGCCAGATTCGTTCATGCTTACGTTACCGACGAGGGGCTTTGGTCTGTCCAAAATATAAGGGAGAGATCAGAATGGATCGGTAAGGAGGTAGACAGGTTTTTTAAGGACCTTTAGTCGCTTTATCGGATTAGAATTAGAAAAGGGGGAGGAATCATTTGCTGCGGTTAACTTGCACGTGGGAAAGCATTGGTTAGGGACCTCCTAATATTGCCCAGTACCTGCACGTGGGAAGTAGACAAGATGAATTTCACTATACCCTACCTAGGTACTCATCATGTACGAAAATGTATCAAGAGGTGCCTATATTATGTAGGAAGCTGAAGCTGGTAAACTTATGTTGCGGTTGGCTAGTCTTTGATTATACCAAAAAAATAAAAATAAAAAATAAAAAAGAAAAAAGAAAAAGAAAAAGAAAAGAAAAAAGAAAAAAAAAGGAGGAAATTGAGTACCTTGAGGGACAATTACCAAATCTTAAAGGATTAGGACTTGCCCCCCAAATTTACGAATTCATGATACCTTTATTCGTGCGACCCAGCCTTTAAAAAACATATCTCTTTTTACCAAACTCAAGACATATAGGGAAACGTATAAGATAGTATGGTGATGATATTTCAATTAATTATACTATCCCCTTGATATCCCAAACATTACTTTTGCGGACCCTTAAGACTACACATATAAGGCTAGCTAAGAATGCAATTTAACAGACTCCGTCGGGAATCTTGTTGCTTCCTGTGCGCTTGCTGCTAGAGTATGCAGCGCCCTCGCCTAGGCCGCGCTTGGCGAAAGCGGTCCAGCTAGAAGGTTACATTAGTTATCGTGTTGGTTTAATTCATTTTTCAGGTTTACTTACAGTTCACAGACGTTATCGCCGCCGGTCAACGCCTCATCAGCATCGATGATGGCATCACGAGCTTGGATAAAGTTGGGGTTGCAGGGTTGACTAAGGGAAACCGAGTGTTAGCTGTTTCTATCCCGAAACACAAAATCTCCGGTTACTTACAGGGCCATAGCGTCAACCACGAGCTTCAGAGTCAGGTACTTTCCGTCGGTCGGGACGCCGTTCTCGTCGAATTCCGGCTTCGGGCCATCGTTCTTACCGTGTTTGTCGATGAGATTCCATAGGACTTCATATAAGGTCGTGGCCCATACTTCACCGATATCGTGCACTTCGTTGTACGTGTTAAGCGTCGTGTACTGGTACGGGTTGGTGTCGAGGTTCGTCGAGTACAAATAGTTTCGAATGCCCGCAGGGTTGTTATAAACCCACGCGCCTAGGCTGTAGTCTGTTTCCCGAGTATCGCCAGACTTTAGGCGGATGGCCGTTGCGAAGAAGTCACCCCAGCCTTCACCCATACCCCCTGACTCAAGCGCGTTCAAGCAGTTGGAGTTTGCGGGACCACCGGTCAATCGGTTTGATACTAATAAAAGAAATGTTAGCGAAGATGATACTTGGGCTACTTGATAATCCAACGAGGGAATGGATTTGCGAGCTACTCACATCCGTGACTATACTCGTGAATAATGACGCCGGCTTCGAAAGCACAGTCCCTGTAGGGTGTCGACTGCGTCCAAATGTACATTCTCATCCTTCCGTTCTGTCCATCGGGAGGTGTGGCGAAGTTAGCATTGTTGGTCCCGGAGCCGTCCTGAGAGTTGAGGATGACAAAGTCGTTGCCCTTGCCGCCTTGTCCATTGTTGTTGGATTCGAAGTTACCGGCCTCTTCGGTAAATCCAAGATCGTACAGCAAATCGTGGTACGTATTCGCTGTATAGAAGAGTTGAGCGACTGACGCGTCTGCGTACGACGACGGCGGCGTCAACGTTACGTCCCAGTCGTACTCGAACTTGAGGGATGAACTATCTGGCCGGTAGTTGTTGAGATAATCTGATCCACCATCCGGGTTGGTCTGAGCAATGCCGTTATCTATTCACACAAGTCAAAGGTTAGTTATTACACCGTAACCCGTTTTGGCGCAGTATCATGCGTGCCGCTCAATATAACACGATGGATGGTTTTAAGTATTGACTTACTTCCGCGAGTAGTTGTGTAGTTGGTCGTTCCGTCGGATATCCAGGTGAACTCAGAAGTTTGGAGGTCCCAAGGGTCCGCTACGACTTCTCGCTTACCCTCGTCAGGATCGTTCGTTCCCCATGGGCTTTAAGATTATTAGTCGCAGAATATCCGAAAGACAGGGACTGTACTCACTAGACTAGGTATGTAGCATCGGCGACGTAGTCGACTACGCCGTGGACTTCTTCGTTGGTGTTCGCATCCACGTACGAAAGCAGCCAGTTGTCTAAGATATCCGTCTCCACTCTCCAGGTGAGAGCCAGGTTTCCATCAGGCTTGGCGAAGTAGACCAGACGAGCTTCGGGGTCTTTCATCGCGCCAGAGGTTCCTTTGAGTACGTAGGTCTCGGTGCCGTCCTTAGCTTCTGCGGAGGCGTCCCCGGTTACGGGTAAGTCCAGAACTTTTGTAGCCCCGGATAGGGCTTGTGTTGGGTCCGAGAAATCTCGCTTCTGAAGTGGGCTTTCTTTGGGGATAGGACCCGTGAAAAAAGAGTTGCCGTATGAAAACACGCTCCCATCGGCGCCGATCTAAAAACTATAAGTACGAGATTTATTTCTCTCGGATACGCACCGGAACTTACGTTGACGTTGAAATCAGCATTGTCGATGTCTAACCCATGTGCCGTCTGCTTGAAGTTAACGTGAGCAATTCCATTCTTGCCGACGTAGTGGTCGTCGACGAGGCGGAATGTAGCTCCGGGGACGGTATTCTTGACGAGTTCCGTGGCGGTATCAACGTAAGAATCACGCTTCAGAAGACGGACAGCCTTGTTGGTACTGGCCGCAGCCTTGTTTGTGTATTGGGCCGTCTCCTTCAGACGGTAGGCGTTTAAGTCCACCGTTCGGCGACGAAGCCCAGACTTGTGAGGCTGGGTAGGGTGACCATGGGCAGGGAGGGATGCACCCAGGAGGCCGAGTAGCAACAATGATCGCATCATCACGGAGGAGAGGCAGCGAATAGGTAAGGCTTGCTGGGCTTAGGCCTGAAGGTTCTATGATCGCTCAACACCGGACCTTTATATAGTTCGAGCTTTTGGGTGGCCGGTCTCGACCCCAGCACCCCTCCTCATTGAACTTCCTCTTTCGAAAGAGTTCGTGATGGCTGACAGACATGGTGCTTATCGAAAAAGTTGGAGTTCAGCATCGCCTTGGTTTAACGGCCCACCGAGTGTGTGGTCGTGTGTCGTCCGTTAAGCAGCTTACCAATATACCTACTCTGGAGAAGGCTGTCAAAACCCATCAAGATCATTGTGATTGGCGACAATGCATAATAAAGCTTGACAGCTAACCCCCCCTGCTGGATACGAGTTCACGAAAGGAAAGTGATTGCCAGTTGCAGCGGTATACCGCACGTCTTGACAGGGGCCTATGGCGTTCCGAGTAGGTCCCTGAACACGGTAGGCCGGTCGGATGGTATGCCAAGACTTCGGAGGTTTGGCTGGAACGAAATAGCGCCGGACTGCTCTATCTGTCGGCCTTCAATTTCACGATACGGTGTACTCGCCGGACGAGGCTAAGCCGTTTATTCTAGGTATTAGCCTTAGAGCATCTCGGCCTGGATTCAGGATTGCCCCGTAGGAAGAATAGGCTCTCGTTATAGCTTCGGTCTTGTCGTCTACCGCTTCGCAGCTGGATTCTGCTATCTAGGTAGATTCCGGGACTATTGCGGTCGCTCGACGTCCTACAGAAAATGTTCCCGAGGTGCAATATGCATTGCTAAGCAGCTTCCAATTCGAGAATGTCTCTTCTCTCTCATCTTGCGAGTATATCTCGACTATGCCACATTCTTGTCAAGGCCTAGCTCCAATCTTTTGGTACTCATGAGGGTTGACCTTGGCGCGTCGGCTGACCTCCGCTGCGCCAATGTCGCAATCTGCACCTCAGCGGACGAGAAAGCAAGACTATGTTAGGGTGGGTGTGCGACACGCACAGACTACAGTCCTACGGTAGGGCACACTGAGATAAGAACGCTCAGCTTGTTGGTCGCCATGCAAGTAGCTTAAGTCCTAGGGCTGCCCTGGGATGGTGTGGGGGTTGACTTCATTCCTATTAGGTTGTCGTTATAAATTGACCTTAGTTATTAGTGTAGATGTTTAGGACCTGTCTGGCGCTTAAATTGTGGTTGATACAACTCCCACGGCTTGGAAGTTGATTGGTGGCTTTGAAGACCTTCCTAGAGAAGTAAGACGACCGAGACTCGAACCGAGATATCGCAGCTTTATCGCAAAGAAAAATAGATACGAAGTAATCATCAAGCAAGACAGCTTACTGGACCTGTGTCATTCCTAACCGGTTAGGGCTATACCGCTCCCTCAGCTTTGTCGCACGGCACTGAAAGAAACCAGGATCGGGAGAAGAAAGCATAGGGGGGTTAAGAGGTTAAGAGGTTAAGAGGTCAAGAGGTCGAAGTTGTGTGTGGTAGCGCATCGTAATCCTGGGGATAATCCCCGAGGGGCACGAATAGCCCAGGTTCTTCGCACATTACGGTATCTACCTACCTACCCATCTATCTTATTTGACTTCTCCAGACGACAAAGCCAATTATGTCCAAAGATAAATATTGCGCGTTAAAGATTCCTACCTCTACATGTGGCTGCCTGTGTGATATAGGTATGACAGCGATGCGTGATTCGGTAATATGCACTGCGCTGGTCATTCCACCACCCAACCTGGATATCTCGAGCTTGGCGTACAGAAGCATTACGGGGGAGCCAACCAAAAAAAAAAAAGAAAAAAAAAAAGAAAAAAAAAAAGGTCTTGATTTCGAATATCTACCTAAGTGGGCTTCTGTTCGCGATTTCAGTCGTATCTATTATACTCACCGAGGCTTCTAGGGATCTCATTTCCTCTTTTGGTCGCTCTTCCTTTCGCCCCAATAATAATACGATAGCTATAACTACCTCATTCGTTTAGCTCCTACGGGCGATGCTTGAATGAACTTGGCAATCTCGTATGCGTCAATTATCGGCTGCGATAACCGATCCCGCGATGGAATATCAACGGGACTCTTGATTGTTCAACCGTCCCTGAAGCAGTCTTACCTGTTCTGCCTTGTAGGCGATAGCGAGAATCCAACGAGTACCCCCTACCTACCTAGGTAGATAACTACCCAAGGTTAGGTAGGTGGGCAACTATGCAAATCGCATGATCATGCCACCTAAACACCCGGGCAGTGCTGCAGTTATCCAATTGGTAAGGCTGGAGTTCTTATACTATTCCCATAACTCCGTACGTTATGTTATGAATTAAAGGCAGGCAGCGAATGAATATTTTATCTGAGCTGGAGCTATAATGAGATGGCAGAGAAGTACCGAGAGCCGAGCATCTACGAACCAAGATAAAAGGGGCGAAAGAGCGGTTTATCGCTACTATAACGTGGCATAAATGGCCGTCAACGCAATCCAGCTAACCTCTGTCTGACACCCTTTTAATCATACCCCCTATCTGCTTTTGGGCAGTATCAACAAGTAACCCGAATGTTTGCCTATAGTGACAATATTTTGCTCGCCGCGGCCTAACATGAAGCCTCCAATACCGTGATAATATCCTCAATCAAGTCTTGGGATTGAGACTCCGAGAGAAAGGGTGGATTAAATATACCAATGTCCATGACGCCTCCACGTATAGCTACTTCGACATCCAGTGTATGCTGCTCACATCTTACATTAGCAGAATTCTTTCCCTGGCCAGAAAGGGTAGAAACAATAGACTCACCGTATACGCTCTCATCGCTTCGTTTCGCGACGTGAAGCGGGTGCTTGGAAGTGGGGGGCTCCATGACGGGCCATCCGTGTTGGGGTTTGACGCTGGGCTATCGGATATCTCGGTCATCGTAATGCTAGATGTCTCGTACGCGGTATTTTGATTCACGGGTGTAGCTAGGAAATTGACGGAGCTTTGAATCTGGATCCCAGTCCAAGCGTAAATCTCCCATAAGCTTACGCTAGCGTTTTCAAAACTACCAATTTCAATAATATCCTTTTGAATATCAATAGCCAGAGCAACTGTCGATCGGGTCAATGGTCGTTTAACTAGAAGAGGTACGATACTCAGTGTTGGAAAAGGTGCTTCTTCGACACCAGCAAAACTCGTTCTATTCGCGAGATAAACTCCGAAAACAACATTTCTATCTCGTTCCTCTAGTTTGTCAAATAGCTGCATAGCTGCTAATACTTTCGAGTATGCCGCAAAAAAGAGTGCTTGGAGTGTTACCCCGTGAGCTGAACTAGTCTTCTTGGCCTTTGAGATATCATTTATCGCGTCGTGCCTAAGGCAGGATGCTCTCCCAGCATTATGGTTCTTCCTCAGAGGGTCATGAGGAGTCGATATGCACGTTGGAGTCATTTCTCGAAGATACTCAACCCAGAACTCCTTCCTTCGCTGCTGGACGGTAGGAGAATAATGATTTAGGACGAATTCATACCACCTAGGTTGATGAGCACCTAGAGAAGGCGTTGGGATGTTCGCACATAGGTCTAAGAAACGATTCATCAAAACTGGTAGGCTAATGGCATCGTATAAAGCGTGATGGATCTGAAGGTGCACTAGAGGGTTTCGTGCATCTAAATTCTCGACTCGGACGTATAGAAAAGGCGTCACAGATTCCTCGTAGACTTGTCTATTTCGCCTGACATTTAACTGGCTATGCTTGGAATCATATGGCTTTGGTTTCAAGATGATTTGTACGAAAGGAACATCGGTGAATCTGGTCGCCATAAAATGCGTTCTAAGCGCTAAAGTCTCGGACACAAGCGTAGACCACGCTTTTGAAACTGTTTCATGATTGGTATTCCCATGAAGCTGAAAGGTGAATCGCGGGAAAAAAAGGAGCCCGTCAGTGTTTTGCCAGGTGCTTATCATATGGACTTGCATGGGGAGGGCTGGCAGAACTGCTTCTACATCCGCTTGGCTGAACCCAGCAGTTGTAAGAAGAGAGTCGATATCGGTTTGATTTAATATCGATTCAAGCAGCGACCGCGAATATAGGGGGTTATCTTCCGACTGATAATTGTTACTTGCCTCCTGGTCTATTATCTCGCCTATTGATTTCGCTTTAAGTAGGTCGCGGACAGAAACGTCCAGACCGTATTTTCGGATCATAGATGATGCTTTGATAGCGCTGATGGAATCTAGACCAAGGTAATATATAGAATGATTAGGGTTAATCATATGCTTTTCTATGCCCGATAGCTTTGACAAAACCTCCAATACTGGCGACGCCAAGCGAGTAGAGTCCATATTTTGCGACGCTCCGTTGTTCGCGGTAGGTTTTGTTTCGTCATCGACGTCCTTGCTTATTTCGAATGGCTCCAATCCACAGATAGACACTTCGTCTGATGTATCGAATTCGAGGATATCTATATAATCTTCGGCAAAATACTTCAAAACGTTTTCGATCTTGGCCAGTATAAGATTTGCATCCTTTAGAGATATGTAGTGTTCGTCACCGGCTATGCGCCACACGATAGATTGCCTAGTAATCTCCATTTCAACGCATATAGGATAGTCCACAACAGAAGATGTATGGACTGATCGCAAAATAGTGCTATCTGGTCCGGCCGTCTCATCGCCAATATTTTGTAGGAGGAAGAGTGTATTGAAAAGGTTTCTATCCTTAGATTCGGACAGCTTTTGCACTTCTCGAAGCGGGAAATGCTGAAATTTCATAATATCTGACATGTTGGCTTGTAAGTAGTTGAAATACTCTATTATTGTCCCATGAAGTACGACTCTTAACGGGACCGTATTCATGGTTGGAAATAGTAAATCTCGGGTTTCCTCGGTGTCTCTTCCCGATAAGACTACACCAAACACAACGTCAAGAGATCTTGACATTGAAGCGAGTACCGGCGCCCAGCACCCTTGAGCCAAGACCTGTGGCGTGATATGGTATCTTCTACATAGTGCCTTTATGTTTCGGGGTCCCAGTGTAGATATTAACTCCGATCGGTGAACGGTTGGGCGATGACTACTGGACTGTAGATTGGCAACAGGACTGAGTATAGTTTGGCGAGTATCAGCAAGATAGTCAGCCCAAAAGCATTCACCCGCAGCTGAGTAATTAAAGAGCATATGGGCAAGATACGGCTCGTAACTATTTCGCGGGTGATAGTGACCGTCATATGCTGCTTGTACATCTTTGTGAAGTAATTGGATTGACCAGCCATCATATAAGGCATGGGCAATTGAAATTACGAGATAAACATTATCTGGAGTGCTTGCAAGGACGAGCTGAAATAGATTCGATGTTCCATTGGTTGATATTGCTTTGTCCCGGGCTCGATCAAGTACCGTCGAGATGGCGTCCAAACTGGGCAACTCCACCATTGGTCCAAATTCCAAGGGCTCGTCTCGGATGATCTGACAGAATGCGGCTTTACTTCCTGGGCTATCGATCCCCATAAAAGCCGTTCGTAAAATCGGGGAGTTGGCGCATACTGTAGTCCATGCCCGTTTGAGTCGGTCGATATCAGTGTTCCGTGAGATTTCCAGTACGTCGTGATTGAAATATCGTTTAAACCTAGATAACAACATGTCTGCTACCATGGAATCTTGTAATGGTGTTGGTGGCAGGACAGCTGTAACGTTCCGAAGGTCGCACAGGTCCTGCATCAAGCATCCTCTCAAGAAGTCGCTGGACTTCTTGAGAGCAACCGCTTCATTGCGATCTTTATCATTACCTGTGTATGTGATGGTATGGGAATTGAAAATGTTACTGAGGGTTGGATTTTTCATCAGCTCACTGATTGTAATTCGAACACCAATTTTCTTGAGCCTCGTAGCGAGCTTAATCCCATCAATACTATCCAGGCCAAGCTCAAGGAATCTTGTATTCTCTTGGACATCCTCATCCGGCAATCCTGCCAAGGAAGCGATCTCGTGTCGTACCTCCTGGGCTTTGATATCGTCAAAGAATCCGGATCCATTTATTTCTTTTGGAATACTTGAATCAATTAGCCATGAATTGTGCGGTAGGCCGCCCGGGCCACTAGATGTCGTGGCTGCGTTCGGAAGTGGTACATCGCCATTCGAAGTAGCAAAGGCCGCGAGGGCTTGGCCAAAATTTTCTATTAACGATTTCATTGAAGCTTCGGTGGAGATATCCTTTCGAGCGACGACACTAACACGCAAGGACTGGTTTCGTAATAGAACTACTTCGAGCGCAAGTGGGTAGTCGGGCGCTCCAATCGAGTGTATCGACGACCAGAACGACCTACTGCCTCCCACTATCGGGTTGACATCCTCTCGGTCAAATGTTAGGAGGATGTCAAATAATGGTTTCCCCTTCGAGCACCACTTTTGTATATCTCGAAGCGGCGTATGCACATACTCTAGCATCGAAGCATTATACTCTTGGACCTCTTGAACGAACGAAGCCCAATTGGTATGGTTAGTGAGATCTACTTTGAAAGGCAACGTGTTGAAGACGGGCCCAATCACGTTTTCTATGCTTTCAAAAACAAGGGTTCTCCCAGAGAAGACAACGCCAACCGTGGGCACGAACCCGAGATGCTGGCACAATGCAACTAGCCAGGTGGATATGATTACGGTTTGGTGAGTCACGCCGAGCGCCAATCGTTTTGTTTCCAGTCCGTCTATAGTAAATTCTTGGGATAAATAGACATCAAGTGCCCCGGGTTGGGTTGCAATGGCGGGAATTGGTTGAAATGAGGAGCCTTTAAACATTCTTTCCCAGAATGGCTTCGATCTAGTATGTTTCAACAGCGGCCCGTGGGCCAAAGCCTCCAAGAAGTTAGGGCTATATACGGGTGGTTTATTAAAGTATTTTTCCTTTACCCTTTGAAGTAGAAGTTCGAAGCTACGCCCATCGTAGATGGCATGGAAAAGCCGAAGGAAGAGTATTCGCTTTCCGGATTGCTCGAGGTAGTCGATCTGTATAGGGTCGCGGATAATATCCTGATTCGACATAACCCAATGATCTCTACGTTTTGACATGAGAACTGCAATATCTTTTTCTGGGCTAACCTCAAACCAGGGCACATGGGTTTTCTTGATTGCGACTTGAATATGTCCCTCAGCAGTAGGGAAAAACGTTGTTCTTAGAACAGGATATTCGATAAACACACTGTCCCAACAACTTTTCAGGCGACTGATCGAGACCTGAGTATCAAGAAAAATCTGAAACTGATTGAAATATGCTGATTGAACCCCGGGTGCCTTTGATCTAGTAATCATACCCTCTTGAAGAGCCGTGCATGGTGCTATATACTCCACTTCCGATTTATCAATGTTTAAAGTTCTACATACGGTGCCGATATTCCTATAGTATTGGGCACGAATGTACTGCTTGGATTGAAGGACTTGTCTTTTGAGAGTCGAAGAAGCCGCCGCGACGAGAGCTTGGGAGAGATGGCTGAGTTGAGGATGACGCAAGATGAGGGATGGCGTTGCAATATCAAAGCCTCGGGATCGAAGAGCAGTAGCTAATCGCGCAGCATTAATGGAGTCGATTCCGAGTTCGAATATTGAAGAATATGGGTAAATTTCTTTATCTTCGATCTGTGCAATATTCGAAATAACCGACGCTATTAATTGTTCCTTCTCGTTCATTGGCCTCTGAGCGCCGGTTGAACCGGTTGTACCATTGCGCAAGTGATCATAAGGTAGCTCTGCAAATAGTTGCTTTAATCGTTTCGTATCTGCTTTATTATTTGCTGATAGAGGTATGAAAGGCACACAAAAAATATAAGTAGGGACCATGTACCCGGGAAGACGATCTTTGCAGGCCTCAAGGGCTACGCGAGATAAGTCTAAGGAATTCTGATCGAAAGTAATCCTAAAGTCGGTAAGATTGGGCGGGCCTGTGTTGGAAGTTAGAAACGAAACGAGGAGGTCTCTGTCTTGTCCCAGATATCTTGTAACCAAGGTGACTACGTCCGTTATTTGGCTAGTGAGGCTAGATTTAATGGCGTGGTTGATCTCGCCAATTTCGAGCCTCTGCCCGCGAAGCTTGACTTGGTCATCCGCGCGACCTAGAAATTCAAATGAGTTGTCGTGAAGTACACGGACTAAATCGCCCGTACGGTATACCCGTTTTCCGTATCGCTGGAGGACTGGGAATCGCTCCTCAGTTAGACTTTTCCTATTTAGGTATCCCAAGCCAACAAGCCCCCCGTATACACACAGCTCTCCAACGCCGCCCTTAAGAACCGGGACTTCGCTACCGGGCTCCAATACATAGGCGCCTACATTTGGAAATTGCTTCCCAATATTAGACGATTTACCGTTAACGGGAACTCTCTGGAACATCGTAACTCCGATTGTAGCCTCCGTGGGACCGTATGCATTATAGATGACTTTCTTCGGTCCCCAGGCTTGCAGTATCTCTTGTCGGAGTTGTTCACCTCCGGTAATGAAGATGCCCTTACAGAGGCTTGGTACTTCATTAGGATGGATCAGCTTCGCTAAACTTGGTGTTAGGTCGATATGGGTGATATCTAAGGTTGATATTGTGGTTGTTATGTCTGTGAGCATCAGATCCTTAGGCGCCGAAACAACAGTAATGCCTACAAACCAAGACCAGTATTGCTCCAACACCGATACGTCAAAATGAAAAGAAGCAAACTGTAACCATCTCGAATGCTCGTCCCAATGCCCGGAAAAGAGGTGCTCGAAAGCAAGCATGGCCTGGACAGTATTGCCGTGGCTGATAAGACAGCCTTTTGGAGTACCGGTGGTACCGCTTGTGTAGAGGCAATAACATGCATCGGACGGAGATATTTTGGAAGCTTCCAGGGGCGACGCTGGAAAAAGGAAGAGTTCATGCTCGAATATATTATATGTCGGAACGGTTGTACCCAAGTCCAAACTATTGCCTAAACACGGCTCTATGAGTAAACAAGAGGCCGCGGAGTCTTGTAAGATAAAGTCAAGTCGCGATACTGGGGCACCAGGATCAAGAGATAGAAATGTACACCCGGCCTTGAGGATTCCAAGAATCGAAAAGTAGGCTTCTGGGCACTTATTGAAGCACGCGGCGACAATGCTACCTGGTGGCGTATTGTGATGCAATAGCATATTGGCTACGCGATTTCCCATCTCGTCCAATTCTCGGTAAGTCCAGTACCTAGCGTGAACTGGACTTCCTAGCTCCGTAACGAATTCAAGAGCAATGGAAGTCGGAATGCGCGCCGCGGACCTTTCAACAAGCTGATGCAGGAGATCTGCGGGGGGTGGTATTTCATCACAAGCTGCCGGGATAATCGAGAAAAGGCTAGTTTTGGTTTCAGAAAGCGTATTAGAGTAACCTCGGGGTGAAGTGAGGAGGTCGATGACAAGAGCATCAAATTGTTGTAGGAGGAGACGTGCTTGCTCAGTTGGTAGGGTATCTGCTTGATACGTTAGATTTAGTTGAAGCGCTCCCGAAGTAGTTTCTACGACTTCAAGTGCGACCGTATATTCCACCGATGCAGTCTCCTCCAATATCTCCCACGGCAGTTCGTTTCTTATCGAGTCTCTAGTCTGATATGCGATTATGGTATCGAACAGTCGGCTACCGGGTTGGCCGAGCCACCGCTGTATTCTTGAAAGGGGCGTACGTTCGTACCGACGTAAATCTTTATTGTATTTCATCATGTTGTCGAGAAGCTCTGTATTGGAACTAGAGCATCGCGCAAAAACGGGCAAAGTTGTAACCATTGGAAATATGACTTCTCGTTCTTCCTCTGTTGTGCGCCCGTCAAGAACAACCCCAAACGCGATGGATTCCTCGCCGAGATACGATGAAAGTACTCGGGCCCAAGCCGCCTGTAACGCGGCCCGGACCGTAACGTTTGCTCGGGAAGAACTACGACGGAGACTATCAGAAGACATATTGCACGCCATAGAAACGTTTAAGAAAGTACGGTCGGGGATATGAAGTGGTGTCATCATTGGAAATTTGCTGATTGTAAAGCCGGCGGCTTTCATTCGCCAGAATGCTTCCGATGTTGAGGAGGAATGTGCAGGATCGAGACAGGTAGACAGGGCTGGCTGGATAAGGAGCGATGCTTCTCCCATGACGCCTAACAGCACTTCCATCAATCGGTGAAGCAGATGGCGTAGTGAGCTTGCATCGTACAATGCGTGGTGCATCGAAAGATGCATAGCCAATTGATCTGAATCGTGTTCTACGACTACGACTTGCCAGGGTGGCGTTGAAAGATCTTTTAGGGCTCTCGAGACAGCCTTCGTACGCCATTCAGAATCGTTGAAAGAGCTGTGGCGCTGAATTGACACCGGGGCGGAGAAGCTTCTCATAGGGTAAATGATCATTGCGTACGAGGTATCATTATGATCAACCGGCACGAATCCAGTCCGTAGTATCTGGCAGTGGGTTGTAACGTTCGCCCAAGCCTCAACAACTTGTTGAGAATTGAGTCCAGCTCCCAACGCCAAAGTTGTGTAGTTAAAGTAGTGCGCCCCATCAGAGTTGAGAAATTGAGATATCATACCCTGTTGCGTTGGCGTACAGGGCAATAATGCTTCATAATCTTGAATTGATCGAGGACATTTATCAAGACACTTACTCGCGGTATCCCGAAAGCCGTCGAAATCATAGACAAAACGCGCTTTCTCGCAAGCAGAGGTGGTAAGGCGAGATGCAATGCCCGCACAAGTCGGATTCTCGACTACATCTGCCGCAGAAATAAAGTACGACTCTCGACGAAGAAGGGTGGCTAGTTGGATCGCGCCGATACTGTCCAAGCCATAACGATATATCGAGATGTGGAGTCCAACCCTTTCTTCTGGGATGTCTAATAATCTCGAGAGTACTGAACGGACAACCAATTCGTTTTTACTCCAAGTTCCGTTATTACGGTATTCTTGTGACCCCGCATCTACCCTTGCTGATTCTCGCGATAGTGATAAGCTAGAGATGTGGCGTTGCCATTCTATCGGTAGGTTAGAAGACGTTAGCATATATGAAGATGGATGATCTAAGCAGGCATCGATGACATCTCGGAAGATATCTAAGATGAGGGACGAAATGTGGTGCGGGAAGAGCGACCTATTCGTCGGTAAGTATGACAGTACAGATGTAGTATAGATGGCGTCTGAAACCTACGAATGCGTGTGTAATTGTGTAAGAAGAACATTTTGGTCCCGGCAAGGGGTAATCTCGCAGACGAGAGGTACCTATCCTCGGCTTAGCATGACTTAATTAAGCATCATCTGAGTAATAACTTACATCCATAGCTCCGTGTTCGAGTTCTAATGACCAGATAGTACTATCTAAAGCGTAATTATGCGGTTGAATAATAAGCACAGTGTCGAAAAGGTATGGTAACTGGAGACGTGATTGTATGCGTCGTAAGCTGGTGAACTGATATGGCATCATTTCGACGTTGAGGCGTTGGAATCTATTTATGATTTGATGAGAAAATTTATAGTTCGACAGGTTCATTCTGATAGGAATGGTATTGAAGCACGGCGCTACAAGGGTATCGATCTGGTCTAAAGCGATGGAGCGGCCGCTCACGACGTTCCCAAAACAGACATCTTGAATACCTTGCAGCATAGAAAGCGTGATAGCCCAGGCTGCCTGGCATAATGGCAATAGTGACACGCCTAGTTCTTGCGTACGAGCGGCAACATAAGAATACGAATGTCTTGATGCACATCCCGATACTACGTATGAGTTGGTATCCTTGACTGATATCAATTGGCTAAAGCGAACTGGAGAAAGTAAACGTAGGTGTTCCTCCCAGAAACCATCTGCTTCTGGATGCAGAGGGAGCGTCTCTTGGAGGAAGGATTCAAAAGATGGAGCGGCTGATAATTGTTCATTTCGCGATACTGCTTCGATTTCTGTAAGAAGTTGCTTCATCGAAACACCATCATATATGGCATGATGACAAACGAATGACAGGTATTCTATAGAGCCATCAAGGCGAATAAGTGATAAAGATACTGGGGGTTTGCCGGAGTCGAGCGCGCCCGAAAGGGAACTTCTATGTTTAGATACTAAGTCCTGGAAATTAGTACTGTTTCCATCGAATATATCCCATGAAGGCAAATAGGATCTCAAAACCACCTGGACCATTGGGTGTCGGGCATCTTCGGTTGTTACAAAACACGTCCGTAAGATTCCATGACGTTTAAACATAATATTCCAATATTCTTTCAAAGTTTGCGATGGAAAGTGAAGCCGGAAAAGCATCTGGTTAAAGTAAGATTCGACGGAGGATGATCTAGAAGCCGAGAGCATAGATTCCTGTAGAGGCGTACACGGGAGGACTTTCTCCACGCAGATTTCTCGTCGGGCTTCAAAATCCATTTGGACATCTTCAACTAAAGACCTAGGAAGATTAATCGGCTTCCTCTCCGGGTCAGCTGCTATTGAATGTACGTCTTTGGTGAGAGCCGAAGCAAGCCGTCCAACGCTAGGGTTCGATAAAATGGTGGATAAAGGAATTCGTTTCCTTAAAGCGGCCTGGAGCTTCCGCGCTATTGGTATCGCAGAAATAGAATCTATTCCAAGAGTAGCGAAGGAGCCCCATCTATTGATTGCTTTTATGTCGATGCAGAGAGCGTCCGAAATAACTTCTGCTATTAATACCTCGTCTTTAGTCCACTCGGAAGAATCATTGCCAACTTCTTGCACGATACTGCATAAGTTCAGCGTTTCGTCCGATACGTTTCCAGTGAATGACCGCAGCGAATCATGATCCACTTTCCCGGACGATGTCAACGGAAGGGCAGTTATTGGGATAACGAAAGATGGCACCATATAATCTGGTAGAGTATCTCGCAACGTCTGCTGGATCATGGAAATTGACTTCCTTATAGGATCTGTGACAGCTAGTACACTAAAGCCAGGGCGTTCATAATTATTAGGAACGTAAAATAATGCCAATTGCTCAGTAGAAGCACTTCCAAACGTGGCAAGCACACCCGCGCAAGCCTTAGCAAGCTTACTTCTCAGAACAATCGTTTGGATTTCTTGAAGTTCGATCCTAAGCCCTCGGAGTTTTACTTGGCTGTCGATTCTCCCAAGGATAATTAGAGAGCCGTCGGGTAGCATGCGACCGAGGTCTCCGGATCGGTATAAGCGACCATACTCACCATGATTGAAAAACTTAGCTGCGGTCAGTTCGGGCATATTCAGGTAGCCTGCTGCGACCTGGTCACCCCCGAAACACAATTCACCAACGCAACCCAGAGGCATCAGATCAGTGGTTTCCTGAGAGAAAACGAAAGCTGAAGTGTTCTCGAGGGGCCATCCAAGGTATGGAGATGAATCGCCTCGGGATACCTTTCTAACAGTACAGATATTAGTCGTCTCCGACGGGCCGTAGCCTAATTCTGTTAGTGGGATATATCGGATGTGGTTGGGTGCATACATACCTTGCCATAGCTGCTGTGCCCAGGTTTCTAGCACTACATCAGTCATTGGTTCACCAGACGTAACGAGCATTTTAACATTGGGTAGCCGAGTAGGATCTAGAAGTGAAGCGACCGTGACTGTCATACTGAGATGGGTCACTCCGAGCGCCCGTACAGAGCTCTCGATATCTTCAAATAACGTATCGTTAGTGGCCGAGCATAAGCACATGCCGTTACCCCACGAGAAGAATATCTCAAATACTGATACGTCGAAAGCTTGAGAACAAGCCTGCAGCATTCGGTCGGAAAGCGCATGAGGGTAAATGCGAGATAGCGCTTCAATATTACTTAAGATGTTTGCGTTGGTAACCGAGACACCTTTCGGCCTCCCAGTAGTTCCACTAGTATATATGACATAGGCGAGATCGGAACGATCCCCAGAAATTTCAATGTTAAAATCGCGATACTTGGAGAGCGACACGCGCGAAAGGTTAACAACAGGACAATGAATCGCCTCGACAACCTGCCGTGGGGGGGATTCGTCGACTAGGCATATCTGGGGTTGAGCCTGTTCAAAAATCAGTTGTATCCTCTGTGGAGGGGTACTAGGAAGGACGGGAAGATACGCGCAGCGGGACTTGAGTATCCCGAGAACAGCGCAGTATAGTAGTGGCGACTTTTCCATAACTAGAGCAACTATCCCTCCCGGCACTACACCAGAGTCTCGCAAAAAGTCTGCTATCCGATTGGCCCTCGAATTTAGTTGCTGGTACGTTAAGGTGTGTGCCTGGACACCAGAAGTATCGATCGACGAGGCGAAACATAGAGCATCATGATTTGGGTGACTGAACACCACTTCCTCTACAAGCTTAGACAGACTTGAAGGCACCTCGAGAACATTCGGGATCTCGTTATGGCGAGATAAATCGCTAACCGGAAAGTATCGTAAAATGCTACTGAGTGGTCGATCGCCATCTTCAATAAAGCAGCAAACCAAGGAATTGAGGTGACTTGATAGGACGTCAATTTGGGGGTGTGAGAATGTATCTGAATGCCACGTAAATTGACACGAAAAGTTACTATGGGATGGAGTTATTTCAACAAGAAGTTTTGCTTCCACAGCATCCTTATGCCAAGCCTCATGAATAATACCATCGGTTCGTTTGCGACTGGTAATAGTTTCCTGATAGGCAAAGATAACGTCGAAGAGTTTTTGAGAGGGAGCGATCCCAGCAGCTCGCTTGACCTCCGAAAGGGGCAAACCACTATATCTGAGCGTTTCCCGATTGAACATGTGAATACCCTGTAGAAGCTCAATAACGGAAGTGTGTTCGCTCAGAATTATCCTTAGGGGAAGTGTTGTCATGCACGGACCCATTATCTTCTCAACGCCAGCAATAGGAAGAGTCCGACCGGATGATACGAACCCTGTCATGTTGTCATCGGTACCATTAATCGCTCCCCATAGCCAGGTTAAGCAAGCCTGAAATACGACCTGGGGTCCAACAGATGCTCTAGCCGCAAAGTCTCTTATCAAGCCAGAATCGACTTTAATCTCCTTACAGGCGGTTAGGATTTGTGGCTCTTGTACGGCCGTAGTCCTGAAGTTAGGTAGCGTTGCGGAGGCACAGCCACGAAGCTTCTTCGCCCAAAATTCCTTTGCGTCAATATCATTCTCTAAAGGAGCAGCCAGATACTGACACAACGTTGAAAACTGAGGCCTATCGATTGGAAGCTCACCTCGCGCTAGGCGCGAAAGATCTTCAATCAAAAGATCCATCGACCATCCATCATATATTGAATGATGGAGGGTTAGTATAATAGCGTGGTGCCCCGCCGGCGCGCGGTTAGGTATGATGTCGATTTTAAGTGGGTGTTGGAGGAAATGCTCGACGTCGACATACTCAAAAGGATGTGGACAGTCAAGGATCTTAATTTGACTATCTTCAAGTTGTTTCCAAACCACTTGATATATCTTGTTATCGATATATGAAAATCCGGTACGTAGATTCTCATTTTGTCTAGCAAGAGAGATAAACCAGGACCTTATCGAGTCGACAGCAATGTGGTTAGGACATCGTAATTCTGTCTGATTGATATACAATCTCTCGTCCTTTAGTGTTTCCGCAACCATAGCCTCTTGAAGAGGGCTGCATGGTTCTACACGCTCCACATAATCAAGACGTAATTGCACCGCCTCGTCAGGCGATAATATATTTAGAAAACGATCCGTAGGATGCTGGCCAAGAGAAGGCCCAGTAGAGCCCTGAGGGGGCATTTCATCGTGCCGACTCTTGACGACGCGAATAAGTTCTCGCACAGTTGCCGCTTCTATAATATCGATAGGATTCATGACAACCCCAGTGGCCCGCATGCGCGACGCATATTCGATAGCCGCTAAGGAATCCATTCCCAAGGACGGTAGGTAGGTAGACGGAGCGACGCGCTGTTCGAGAATAGCCGCGGCGGTCTCGCATAGTTGGCGTTCTAGGCTATCCTCAAATACTTCCTCCCCGACAGGACCACGAGACATGGAAATTTCGTATTGCTCTATCAAGGTATTCTTATCAATCTTGCCTGAGGGCAGCCGGGGGAAATGCTCCATGATGTTCAGATCAGTAGGGATCATGAAGGGAGGTAGCCAGGATCTGCACTGTGAAAGAATTGACGCTCGCATCCCCGCAGACTCTGTGCAATCTTCAACCGCCGCAAACGCTACCAAAACGTTCGAGATTATAACAGCAAGGGCGCTGTGGCACCCTGGGGTGCGCAAGAGAGCATGCTCAATTTCACCAAGCTCAATTCTCTGCCCATTTAACTTGACCTGACCCCCGCCGATCCGGCCGAGGCACTCAATCGTACCGTCTGCTAATATTCTAGCTTTATCTCCGGTCCTGTACACCCTACCCCAGCTCGTGTCAAGAAACGCGGCTGAAGTTTGATCAGGTCTATTAACATATTCAGCGGCTACCTGACTGCCGCCAATGGCCAATTCTCCGACTTGGCCGAGAGGGAGCACCCTAAATTCCTTAGTTTCGCTATCTATCACGAATGCCGAAACGGTGTCAAGAGGAATTCCAATATTATTTTTGCTGGACTTCTTGGAAAACGAGGGCTGTACAGTACTACAACCTTTTGCGTTAGTAATCTAATCGCAGCCAAAGGAATAATAAAAGGCTTACCAGTGAATCGTTGCTTCAGTAGGGCCGTACATGCCCCAAAGCAGACTATTCTCATAATCATCACCTCCAAACTCCTGGATGACAGGTTCGGTAAGCATCTCACCAATGGTTAGGACGAGACATAATTCAGGAGCATTACTCCTCTTTTTGAGTAAACTACCAGCCACGGACGGTGTTAATTCGCACGCGTCTACGCGCGATCCTCTTAAAACGCCGGGGAGATCCGATAGCATATCCGCGCGGCTACTGCACACAAGGGTGCTGCCACGGAACAATGGAAAGAATATTTCAAATACAGAAACGTCAAATGTAGGCGCCGCGAATTGCAGGAAACGAACGAATGGTGGGATATGACGATCGTGAGCAAGCAGGCACTGGGTTGCCGCGTGATGAGATATCCCAACACCTTTGGGCGTCCCTGTAGACCCAGACGTATACATGATATACGCCAGGTCGTTAGGCTTGGGAACCCTGTAGGGAACCAGCTGTCCCGCGTCGGTTGTTAAGAAGTCTAACGATTGGTCGATTGACAATACCACGCAAGCATCGTCGTGTGGAATTCTCGTCGCGAGTTTCGAATCAACCATGACAAGCTTAGCCTTGACATCGTTTAATATAAATCCGAGACGGTCCCTTGGAGTATCGGCGTTCAGCGGACAGAACGCAGCACCGATCTTTAAGATTGCGAGGAGCCCGATGTACAGCGCCGGTGACTGCGGAATGAGAATTGGAATAACAAGTTGTTCTTGGGTATTAGCCAGTCTTAAAGGTTGTAGAATTTCAAGCATACGCGCAGCAAGCGCAGCCGCAGAAGAGTGAAGTTCATGATACGAGATGCTGGATCCAACTCCGGTACTGCAATAGTAATCTATAGCGGGTAGGTTGTCTTTGCTCGACTTTGCTACCAGGGTATGAAGTAGGTTTGGTCCTTTGATGATCATAGGAGAGGGATTAAGGATTGATAATCCCCCTGAATCCGCCGGAACTTCCATGACAAGGCGTCAAAGGTATTACGCATTTGAGAATGTGATTTCTATAAAAATAACGGCGACGAACCACGACTATTCCTACCGTCACTTCTGAGAAAGTGGTCACTTTGATGAGGTAACATGCGATTGGAGTTTATGATTGAGATGGTCCTCGCGTACTATACGTACTAGCCGCACGGATCGTGAGAAAGCTGCTGAGATTGACTGAAGCGATTGGATCTAAGCAAGCCTTTTTTCTTGTGAGTAAACATTAGCACATTAACGCTTTCCACGCGATAAACATGAAATAGCAACCGCGTGCCTTCTAAACTTAAAGCTTAACTCTATCATGTAGATACCCCTTATATGGAATGCTACAAACTCAATATAGGTATCGCCTACCTTGAATAAGCTCATATGGAAGGTACCTAGGCAGGTAGCTACCGGAGTACCAACATAAATCTGAGGTTAGAAGTACATCTAAGACGGGAGGCGGTAGGTAGTGACTTTATGGCTATGTGGCTTGATGCAGGTACCGGTTACCACGCGGGCGTTGAAGGCAGTATAAATTGTGCGCCACTGCTATACTATGTAGGTAGATACGCAGATATGACAGAAACGTTTATTAAATTGGAGTGACGCTCGGAGCGTGCTTTTTTAAGTGAAGAAATCCGTAGCCGTCGATTTTCCCGTGAGGTTTTTTCCCCTCTCAACCAACAACAATTCTATTACGTTTACATTCCATTTATGGTTTAGGTAAAATACCCAGTAACAAGACCCTTACAGTCGCGTAAAACTACGGGCAATCTTTGATAGAATTACCTCATTGGCCTTACCTCCAAGACTTTGTATTTTCTAACACTGTGCTGACTCAGAGGCGGAATACATAGATACCTAGGCAGCTGATAGGTAGGTACCTACATAGGTGTACACAGGAGGTAAGATCCAGGGAGTGGAACTTTAAGTACATGTATCTACAGGTAGGTCTGTACATACCTTGGTACCTGGGAGGTATGGAATAAAAACCAACCTTGTATAGAATATACCTCAAGTATATTAGTTAGGTAGCTATGCCCGTAAGTATACAACGCACTTCCAAATAATTGTCAAATAAATAATGACATGGTATAAGGGAATAAAAAGATATTAGATGGTACTCGCTGCACTATCATATCGCCTTTACTGAATTACGAAATTTTTAATGCGAAAATGATAATACGACGAACCTCATGATAGAAATTTTACAAGCTATTATATTCTGTAACCCAGGTTCCGTATAACTAACTAATGGATATCTTGGGATATGTACCTAGCAACACCTTTAGCCCCGATATGGAAAATCGCATATGTCTTCCAATGTACACTTGTACAAGTGAACCCATCCAGCGGGGTTCGAGGGGTTATAACCAACTATTTTATCAGGTGGAGCAAATTCCTATCCAATTCTTTGGTGCGTTTATTGATGTCAAGTATCTTGGTACTTTAGTACATGAGTCAAGTAGGATATAAGGATATATATTTCAAATTAAAAGAAATGAATCAATAACAAAAAAATCAGTTCCCATGAGCCTCTCTTATTATAGAAGTAAAAAGAAAAAAGCAAGGAGGTATTCTATGTAGGTGTGTAACCTAGGTCTTTTGATCAGGGCTCCGGTATTCGTCCGGAACCCCGGTATTTGCCAAGACATCAACTTCCAGGATGAGATCTGAAGATGATCTTATCAGATCATCAGATAATTTACAATTATGGATCTTTCTAGCACTATTCGGCGACCCATGAAACGCTCAATCCATTTTCATTTGACAATCCTCCCCACTTTAGCATGCAGGAGCTCAAAATTTTCTTTCCAAATTCGCTTAACTCTTCAGCCGTCACATTTTATTCACGTGTCCTAAACGCTGTACGAGCTGACGAGTTCTCGTGTGTAGATCTATGGGTTGAGTCTATCTCTTCTAGGTATAGGTGGTATATAATAAGCCGTGTTCATGACCCCACCGAGCACAATAGCAACGACGGCGTGCCATTGTCTTTTAGGTAACGCATTTATCGACTAGCTACTACTTAGGTAACTGATATATCCCCCAGTAATCATAGCAAAAAGCTAAAGCTAGTTGCTAGCTAGGCATTGGTTCTCTCTGCTTTCAACTGAAATGGCTAGCTGATCGGGGTATTGGTCTTACTATAAAAGTCCCTCATGAATGTAACAATGGGACTAGTCTATGGGACCTCGATTTCTAGAGCTGGAAGAAAATGATCGTTATGTCTCGATCTCGGATAGCTTAGCGTGGGAGGACCTAATTATGCGTACGCTGGAATTCCGAGACCTTATTCCGTTAATGTTAACCCACCAAGTACCTAATGGGATCAGGAGTCATATTAGTATCTCTATTTTCATATAACTATAGGTAGTTTATAGATCTATATACGTATGAGCCGCGAATTACAAAATATGGTATAAAACGGTAGGATACTCTAGCAAGGCCTCACCTACGAGTCTAGGTAGTTCAGCTCCTGTCAGAACACTAATAAAAAGCTTTGACCGTCATCGGGGAGTGCCGGTAACTAAGTTACCTAGTTCGCCATGCACAGACATCTTATCTGATCCGAAGATAACGCCGATGTCGTTAGGCTAATATCCCTGTGGCCTCCTCTTGGCTGCATCTGTACCGTCATCCCTCAGTTAGTACCGGGTTTAAAGACCGAGGCCAGCCAAATTCGTACTTGGCGCACACTATTACATGTGTCACAAATTGAAGGTATGGCGGGAACATCCCGCAATGTCTGAGTTGGCTGGTTGGTCTTTGAGAACTGCCAGTGCTTAGCTACACTACGCCGGCTTGATCTAGTCTCGATTAGTTTCCCGTCCGACATTGAAATTTTGACCTACCCAGGTCGTCTAATCATTTCCGGCACCTCCCTAACCTTAGATAGGTATCCTAACGTATCCTACGTTTCCTATCCGGCCTATGTCCACCGGTGTTTTAACACACGCAACCCATCAGCGCCCAGGTACTGTGTCACATCCTTGGGTACCTACTTTCGTTTCCTCCCCCCGTGGGTCTTAAACAGTTGTCGATCTCTTTCACTATCTACTTGGTAGGTTGGTATCTTTAGGCACCTACCTTCCCAGTCCTAGCTCATCGATGAGGTACTTCCTAAGATTTACACAGCTGTGAACGCAGGGACATATACCTAGGTAGGTAGGTAGGCAGGTAGGTATAGTTCTTGGTTCTGGAACACGCCTACTCACTACATATCTCCTAATGCCACTACTACCTGATGTGCATAGGTGCGTCAGACCATTCGATTCGTAGTACCTATGCCTAACACTGGTCTTGGAACTTTTCCATGATGTGGGCAGGGATGCGCAAGACATAGTTCGCTGTATATATATTCTAAAGGCTGCACCAGCAGTTGGACAACTCAAAGTTGCAACTATTTCACTGAATTTCCCCCACGTCACTCGTTGGTGTCGTGAGAAGCGCTTTATAATTTATCGATTTAGATTTCATCCGATTCCATAATTCCTTCACTTTTTCTGAGCAGGTAGCCGCCTGCCTTTCTGCTCTACGGGGTTTCGGAATTCAGGTTGATATATTATCAAATATTTGCCGAGTACTTGGTGCTCTTGTTTGCCTTGGAAGAAGCCCATAGCGCCCGTATTCAACAACGTCGCGTCATCGCTTGCCTCAATCAATATATACCTAATCACCATGGCACCGCATAGTCTCTTAGACGGTCACGACGACGGACCGACCGGCAATGGTTTCTTGGAGGACGCACCCCAAGTTCAACCGAGCCGACAACCGACCTGCGGGCCTTCGCATCGCAAATCACACCTTAAGGAAACCTCGGAAGATGACGTGCATGATCTTATCTGCGTTGGATTCGGGCCAGCCAGTCTCGCTGTTGCAGTCGCTCTTCATGACGCTATCGACCGTAATAATCTCCACAAAACGAGCGCCGAATCGTCCCCGAAAGTTCTCTTCCTAGAGAAGCAGCCGGGATTCGCATGGCATGCCGGCATGCTCCTCCCCGGCGCAAAGATGCAGATATCATTTATAAAGGATATGGCGAGCTTGAGGGATCCTACTTCTCAATTCACTTTCCTGAATTACCTCCACAAAAACGGCCGATTGGTTGAATTCACCAACTTAAATACGTTCTTACCGTCGAGGGTCGAATATGAAGACTACCTTCGTTGGTGTGCTAGCTTTTTCGACGATGTCGTCCGGTACCAGAGCGAAGTGGTTTCTGTCTCCCCTGTCAAGGCGATAGATCCCACTGGACAAGTTTCTACCTTTGTAGTTACGTCGAAAGATCCTAAAACGGGTGAATTAACTACCTATCGATCGAAGAACGTTCTTTTAGCCATCGGGGGACAACCTTCGATACCGAAATGTCTACCTTCCAACCATCCTCGGATTATCCACTCGTCCCAATACGCCCATCTTGTACCAAAAATTCTAAGCAACCCAACTGCTCCTTATCGGGTGGCCGTTATTGGAGCCGGACAGAGCGCCGCTGAAATCTTCAACAATATCCAAGTTCTTTACCCGAATTCCCGAACATCTTTGATCATGCGATCTGAATTCCTTAAGCCCAGTGATGATTCACCATTGTAAGTTCGCCCATGTTTTGTAGCCTTCCCTTCATATCTCTGGGTCATTCTCAGGAAACTTACCAGCAGTAGCGTAAATTCAATTTTCAACCCCTCATTTGTCGACTCCCTTTATCAGAGGTCTGCCGAAGACAGATACACTTTGCTGGAAGGGGTCCGTAGTACCAACTATGGAGTGGTCCGACTAGAACTTATCGAGCGCCTATACGAGAAGATGTACGATCAAAGACGTGAATTAGGACCCGACGAAAGAAAATGGCCCCATCGCATCTTGGGTAGCACAGATGTAGTTGGCCTCGATACTACGTCTGATCAGCTGCGGCTCGTCATACGTCCTATATCCTCTACTAAGGCTCTCGTTAGTGACATAACACGAGAAGACGAGCTGCTCGAAGTAGATCTAGTAATTGCAGCAACGGGCTACCAACGACAGTCTCACTTGACCATGATAGAAGACGTAGCTCATCTTCTACCCTCTGCTTCCGAGGCGAACGGGCCCTCACCAACTAGCGGATTTGGACGTAAATTTTCAGAAGCCAAAATCAATGATCGCCCAGTAAGGGTGTCGCGTGACTACAGTGTGCAGTTTTCCCCTGGAAAGGTAGCTCCAGGATCCGGTATTTGGCTTCAGGGATGTTGCGAGGGAACACACGGAGTAAGTTCATCCCAAGTCTAACAACTTTTTTCATGACTAACTGTGCTCTTTAGTTGAGTGATACTCTGTTATCTGTCTTAGCTACCCGATCCGAGGAGATAGTCAACTCGATATTCGGCAATGCGGTTCAAAATTAAGGCAAATAAGCTCTGACTAGTTCAGATCTCCTTCAATGAAGGTTTTCTGTTAATGATTACATTGTAATTTCACGAGGATGGGTGTGTTTCTCGCAAAACATTAGGAGACAAAGGTTCGAAGGGGGAATTCACTCAGAATAAGTACCTAGCCACAGTAGAAATACAGAGTTTAGTTTGATAGACCGCCTGTAAGTCTGGATATATCGAGTTAAAAGAAATATACTGTCAATTTTTCACACACCTAGTATAAACGTGCAGAATATAAACCTCACAGCTTAAATGTTGGGATTATTATACAAGGCATACACTAAAAACGATTATGTTTATTTATAAAAAAAAAAAAAAAAAAAAAAAAAAAAAATAGAACCAATTCAAGGCTTAAATTGAAACACAATGGGGTGAAAAACTCGTAAGATGTCCAAGCAAGCCCTAGTATTTGACGCGAAAAATGCCGACCTGAAAATGGAGGGGATAGTTGGTGAATTCAAAATGCATTTGTAAGCTTATTGCATAGGAGGGCTTTCCAGCTATACGAGCGGGCTTCCAACTATTCTGGCTGCTTCCTCCATCTCCTTCATCGACGGCATGTTTATTATCGTTATGTATAAGATATCCTATAAAGGCTCGTTAGTTTTCCCATGAACATAGCGTCAAGGGGAGGCAGGTACCTTTCGTAGTAATCGCTTGCGCGGTCCCTTCGGGGCTCTTTCAGGATGTTTACGCGCCCGTTTTTCTTGCTTTCGCTCGCGCTTCTCTCGCTTGCGTTCATCTTTCTCGAGTCTGCGTTGCTGCTTCTTGTAATCTTTCTCTGTGAGTTCAACTTTTGGGTCCATTAGAGAATTCATGGCGCTGGTAGGGTTTTTCCTTAGCTGCCAAAGAGATTTAGTTCAGTAATTGAAAACTCGAAAAGGGGTTGATCGAGCCTCACATATTTTCTTTGGGCCTTAAGATCTCTCCGTTCATTGAAAGCTTCGAACGTTTTTGAAAAGCCGCTCTTTGAACTGCTTCCCTTGTCGTCGTCGTCGTCGTCGTCGCTAGAACTGTCCTCTAGGTCTGGGAAGACTAGTTCCGCGGATGCTGGGAACTCAATTGGACCTGTTATCCCGTCGTTGCTCCGGAATTCGCTACGGGCATTAGCTTGACTACTGCTTCCCGCATTGATATCTTGTTGAATTAGGGTGTTCTTGGATTCTGGGTTATATGCCATGATGAAGCAATACAAGCCCCGTGGTCGGAATAACTCGTCGTTCATCTTGACAAGGAAACCGTTTTGGCTACGCACGTTTAAAATATGATAAGCAAACTTGTTCGATAGAACTTAGATGTGTGTGTCAATACTTACTTCTTGCGGCTTCGCATCTCCTGGTAGACACCAGCTGTTACCTGGACAGCAAGTCCTACAGTTGATCCGATAGCAGACGGAATAAAGCCGGCGAAGTTTGCGGCAAAGTTAATGGCACCCACCAACGGAGAAGATGCAGTCGCTTTATCGAGCTGGTCAAGAAAACCCATAAACATGGACTCGTCGATACCAAACCTCATCAGGTCGGGCGCGTAGGCTCTGATGAATCCGCGAGTACGTTGACCAGGCCGCCGCTGGGGGATGATGATCGGATAAGGAAGACGCTGTGGCGTTACAGGTAAAGACAACCCTGGGCCCCCTATTCTGGCCGCGTTTAGGTCCCAATGTTGCGATTGGCCATCATGACTGCCATAATGCGCGCGAATTCTCTCTTGGGCATCATCAAGTGCCCATTCTTCTTCTTCATTATACGGCGGGGGGTTATGGGGCTCAGAGTCTCCCATTTCTATCAAGGTGTTAACTAAGGCTTTCTCTAGCTATGAACTGGGATTTATTTACGTTGTCTCGTATCGTGTGCGCTCATGGTGTCGGGCATGAAAGGGGGTGGGGATAACTTGAAAAAGTCTTGATCGTTGAGATGAGTTATTGGCCACTCCCTAGCGACGAAAAGCAACGAAAAGTAGATAAACTTGGAAGTTAAACAAAATATCTTGTATTCTTTTCTAAAAAAGATACGGTGTTCAATTGATCACCGTGGATTGGTAGAGAAGCTATTGCCAAGGTGAATATTCCCAAGAGGAATTTGCAATTTTTATATTCATTCATGATCGCGAGTCATGTAATTAGTATTGTCAATATTAGTTGCACCGCCTCACACGCTTGCGCATCAGATCATGGAACCATAGTAATTGTTGGTTAGGCATATTGTATGTAGCAAATCATTTCATGTTTAGCGTTGATGTGTGTTGGTTAGTTGGTTAGTTGGTTAAAAATTGCCTCGGCTTCTTTCCGCTGCGAAAAGAAGCCTAGGTATTGTACCTGTCTAGGTTAGGTAGGTACAATACCTTAGTACGCTGCCTTAGGTAATCTTAGGTGCCTGGCCCCCTATAATTGTGTTTTCTCAAGGACTACTGGAGCTCAGCCCCCACCAATTTGCCTTTTAGCGACCTACGATTGGTTAACATTCACAACCCCTTTCCGCATGGATCTACGAGCCTCGTCTCGAATAAACTATACATCGAGCTTCATACACCGTTGCTTATCAAGGCTCAGACTCAGATATACCTGGTCTTTGAGAAATCATGGACTTTGTTGCAATCACCCTATAAGAACTAAGCTAAATTAGTGACTTGATAGTTTAAGGCGTCGAAATTGATGATGGCTATGTTGAATAAGGGTGCGTTAAGGAAGACTTGGAATGCTATTGCCGGTGCGATTCAATGATGAAATGGGGTTAATGGGAATATCAATTTCAATGCTCCCCAACTAGTCTCATATTCTACTAACGATGTAGAAACAGGATACGAAGCCCTCTGGCCACTAGTATATCAGTCCAGTCCATACGTCGGCGCCGGGGTGGCCACGAGCATGGCGTGGCAAACAAAAGCTCTTTTCATGCGACGTAAAGGTGTCCAGAAACTTCGCTATAGATGATCGGGTAGGCTCTGGCAGATGCGAACAAGCATGGATAGCCATTCCTCCTCTCTGGCGTTTAGGTGCCCGCGTAGGGCTACCTGATATGCCGAAAAACCAGGTTCTCCCTGCGAAAGCCGGGCCTGTCGAGAGACTCGCTTCTCCATGTATTGCGAGACGTCGGAATAAAGCTTACGGCAATCCAGGACCAGATTTATGCGGCGTAGCTGACTAAGAGTGAGCACACCCTCGCTGTAGTTATGGATCCCAATCCATTTGAGAGTTGCCGTCTCGAAATTCTCGACTGACTCCAGAACAGCTAGCCTCCAGGCTGCTGGATCCCGAAGGGGTAGAGGGAACTTAGGTGTATGGGTACTGAGGCGTCTGTGTCAGCTTACTCACAAGGAGGGCTATTTAGTTGGACTTATACTTACACGGTAGACATTTTTCCTCTGCTGTTCTGGAAACGTTGGACGGGTAGCGCAATGTTGTGAAGTCTTCTTAGTAGGTCTTTTACGGACTGAAGGATCTAAGAGAGTAAAATGGTTAATGCTCTAGCTACAGATAGAAATAAATACTAGAGGTCACGATGTTTTCGTATATAGGTACCTACTTACAAGCAATGCTTATTGAGGCGGCCAACCTTCCGATGATGGTTGTAGATGGTGTTGGCAGGCTACCAGGCCGGTGATGGTGATAGTTAGGACCTAATTGGCGACCAGCTGGTGACTGACGCGACCAAAACGACCTTTTAGGATAGGTTGTTGGAATGGAAAATTGGGAAGGAATTTTGGAGGGAAGAGCCTAAGAATGTTCCAGCGCCGTAGGGATAATGGGAGAGAAGGAAAAGAAGTCGCCGTGGGGGTGTAGGCGGAAGGGACTGGGCACAAAAAAACAAAAAAAAACAAAAAAAAACCAGAAGCACATACAATATTTGAAGACAGTAACTAAAAAGGGTAAGTACTTGCCTTGCATAACATTAGGTACCAAAGATATTACTCGGCGTGGGAAGTAAACCATAGCGAATTGGGATATTCAAGGCAGCCGCCGATTTCTCAGGTTAGGAGTACCTGATGTAAATACCTATACCCAGGTAGGTACCTACCTACATACCGTACGTATCTAGAACTAACAAAATACCTGCATGTAAGTACCTACCTAATGCAGAAAAACTCGATATAGGGGACATGTCCGTACTATTTAGTGAACCTTGGCTGAGAATCCGGTACGCTGACGTACTAAAAGGGGTTCTAAAAGGGGTGATGGAATTAGGCAAGCTTCTCTTAAAACACCTTTGTTCGTATTGTCTACCCAAATTTTCTACCTACATGTAGATACCCTTCTCAAGTATAAAACTACTAGCCATTGTAAGATAATGCTCAGTAGGATTCATGTAATAGGTTATGTGCAGTGGCGAATCGCAGACGCACCATGTAATGTATTTGAAGAACAAAGTTAACTAGGTAAGTATCCAGGCCAGTCGTAGGTTTACATCAATGATTATCGGGCTTAATATGCTATGACTGCTCATATACATTGGGTAACCATGGCTACCTAGGCACGACTAATATGTCCTAATAACCTGATGCCTTGGTAGGCACCTAGATATTTACTAATTTTGGCATGGTGAACTTGATGCAATAGGTACCTAACGGTTAGGTATTGCTCAAAAGTGATGCTGGACGCCAAATCTGATGCAGTGCCCAAAACAACGAATTACGACGCAGTAGACACGAACTCCATACCTTGGTGACGATGAGGCAAAATGAGGTAAAATTCCTCAAATATTCCCCATCCCTCACCATATCCTTTTCGCTACCATTTCGTACCTCATCACTTTAGATAGCCCGTCGTCGCCATTTTCCTTAAATTTCTCCTCTGTCTTGCGCTCCCGCTCACGCATTTTCTTGAGGCCTTCTTTGTCGTCTTCGTAAATCCATTTTCTACGATCATCTCCAACCTCGACAGCGCCCCATGAACCAATACGCTTCCCTGGCTGCGAGAAGTTCTCGTGTTCCGCTTTACCAGTAGCTACGGCGTGTTCCCTACGCTTCATCGCAGCGTATCGGTCCTTGGAATATTGTAGAAGTGCCATTCCGAGCAAGAGCTTTACGATAAGTAGTACAATCCAGATGAGAAAAAAGAATATTACCATGGTAAGAAAAGCAATGACATCATCAGAAGAGAACGCTAGAAACGACTGTGGCTGTGACGACCCGTAAGGATTCCCGTATACCGCCCGGCCAAGGGCATTTCTGAGAAGGACGTCAAGGTGCTCTAATGCGGCGATCATCGCGGGCGAAGACGGGGTTGAAGACTCCACTGATAGCTCCATGGTCGATGTTGGAATAGGAGGACTTATATGCGTGGCGAGGAACATGTGGTAAACTTGGATCGAGGCTCGGATGAAGAGGCACGATAACGGCAATAGTGGCAAGCCCAAACGTCGGGTCAGAGAGGGCGCGGAAAATGCCTATCAAGTACAATAATGAGATATCAGTCCAAGATACTACAAATTTTGATTAAAACTTACATTGGTATAGTAATCCTTGCAAAGAATATCCATCATCCTGCTATAGAGGGTCGGCTTGACATTATTGAACTTGTTAATAAATGCGTGCTTTGTCCAATCAACCATCATCTCGATTCCTATGACGACGAGGAAAGGTGAGAGCACTTCGCCGGAGAGGATCCAAGATGGTAGCACCGTAAAGCTATTGGGCAGACTTGAGCTGGTATGGACCGGGCCAGGTTTCACAGTCCCGCCATCTATGTCGCTTCCAGCTCCTAGAACAGATAGCCCTCCTACTTCCACGACGTTTCTCATACCAATGATTAGTAGTATAATCCATAACTGGAAGCGCTCAACCACATCCGAACAAGTTAGCTGAAAAAGATTTTCTTTTTCAATTCTCTTGAAAACGCTTCCTTTAATCTCAACGAATTGGTTGGAGATCAAAAGACTGAGAAGAGAATTCGAGTAAGAATTCACGGCCACGTTCAATGTGATGACCTGGTAGAATAAACACACTGTGTGGAGGACATTATAAATCAGTGAGAGGACGAACATCCCGAAGGGGAGAAGAACTTTAGACCGCCCTGAGCTATTTCTTGAAAGTGTTTCGGAGCTGAAGAGACACTCTAGAATGTCCTGGCCGAGGGCCGAAAGGAGGCGATCACCAACCTCAAGGATATTATAGATGACATAAAGCTTCATCGACGATTGGGCACGAATGAAATGATACATCCGGCTGGCATCGAGATTCATTAAAGCCAAAGAGCTGCAGAGGAGCACGAACCCTTGAAGGAGGTCGGCTTTGTTGTAAGAGGTCAAATTGGAAGGCATGGACTTCGTCCTACGATGGCGAAATCCACTAGACCTGGGCATTGGATGTTTGGGTGGATGGAACACGCCGTTGCTATTCAGCCGAGAAGAGTCTTGGGTAGAAACGCCTACGGCTTCGGACGAAGTACGACGTCGTGTAGTGGTATTCGGATTAGCAATGGAACTATTCGCCCTAGCTCGGCTCAAGCTTCTTTCCGACTCACTAGCCGCCTGGCTACTGTCAGATCGAGCTCGTGACTTAATTCTTCCCCTCCTCCCTCTCTGCCAAAGACGCCAGGTGCCTTGCCAAACGTAGCCAACAACCCATCTTGTTTCTTTTCCTATTACGTATGCCCACCATTTTACGAGGATGCTAAGAGCAATTAGAAATCTTATGGGAAGGATAGTGAATGTATATAGCCACGCATCAAGACATGCTAGGGTACCGAAAGTTAGGACGCGTTCAAGGTACGGAGGTAGTAGAAGGGCGTTCAGGAGCCGTTCAAACTTGACGGCACTGGACTCGTACGGGGCGTCTGTGGTGTGCGAATGGTGAATATAGAGAGGACTAGGCCGCTGACCGGCGAGCTCAAGCTGAAGATGGGTGGGGAGAGACATCGGAGGAAGAGGTATAGCAGGTGGTGCAGGAGAAGGCGAGGGTCGATCAGATCGATCTAATTTAGGAGATATGGGAGGCTTAGGTGTAACGGAGGAAAGATTTAAAGGGGGTGGATGAGGTAGAGGATTGAAGGAATTTCGCCTCATAGCATTTGGTTCTTTTGTAGGAGGGGGGCCGGAAGAAGATCTCCTATTGATGGGTGGGGTGGAGAGTGTGCGTGAGGCGGGAGGTCGTCTGAAGTCGGCGGCTGTTTTCGGGTTGTGGTCGTATTCTGGTAAAGATGCATCTTTACCCGCGGGTTGAGTATGGAGACCGCTTCGCAACTGGTCTGGAATTGATGGGCGGGATATGGATTCGGCGATACTAGCAGACATAGGATATTCGGCACCGTTTGGCTTTCGCTGGCGAGATTGAGGAACGACGGCAATCGGTAGCGAATCAGGAGACGAGGTCAAGGCCTGCATTTGAGAAGCAGAGAGTTTTCTAACGCTCTCATGGCTTGTCTTCTTCGTAGCCGATTTAGAGACCGAATATGTACGCGGTTTAGCTGTAGTATCGGCAGGTCGACCGGGGATGGACTTTTCTGCATTGCCGTAGCTTGCGATAGATGATGTGTACCCGTCGACACAATCGCTTGAGATAAAATCTGATGATAGATCCGGTGGGGACATGTGGCCGTTGCCATTCGTAGCCAGCTTTCCGTTCACATCGCCCATGTCATATGTCGATTCGTGTATTGCTAATTTGGGAGTAACGGGTGTAGATGTTATAATCTCAAGAGTTGGGAATGGGTCGGTTGGAGGAGTCGGACGATCCGAAGCCTTAGTCGTAGAATCATCCTGACATTGTTCGCCTCTCTTTATACTCCGCCCTAGTCTTTCATCGGAAATATCCCGTATATCTATAGGTTTATTATCGTGGCTGTCGTTGGCAAGCCCCGCAGTGCTCGCGGACGGCATGATCGATTCAGTACTCCAGGAGTAACGTCGTTCCCGATAAGCCCATCGCCTCCGCGATCACACCTGATTCCACCGAGTATTCAATGGATAGTGACAGCTAGCCATGAAAGTGTGAGGTCTTCGACGAGGGGAGATAATATTATAAGCATACTACTTCTTCCCGGGTAGGTTGGTAGCTGCGCGGTAATTACCTATGTGCCGGATGACTGTTGATTCTGTTTGTTGTTGGCGCTATAATGAATTAGTATGATAGAACGTACATCTATGGTAGGTAAAAGAAGCCAAGCTGAAAGAAACATTGAATTCTACGGGGTCCAGAACCTTATCGAACACAGTGCTGTAGCCTTGCAGATTACAGTATGACTAGGTACCTAGGCAGAATCGCGTCAAAATAAGTGCCGATTCTCTTACTACATAACTCACCTTCCTATTATCATACCTCAATCAAATCATATCCTATAATTCAAGAAAAAACGGCCAAATAAAATTAAAATTCTATCTTTTATTAAGATATTTTTTGAAATTTTATTCCAGCTATTGTTATGTGGGAATACTTTATTATATGAATTACTATGCTAGGCACTTTTTTGACGGCATTCTGTTACTAAGGTATATGTGCACCACGCTACCTATTGGCAAATCTAAAAATAGGTACCTAGTTAAATTAGATACATCATATGTACTACCTACCTACCTACATGACAGGTAGTAGGTATGGATCTACATGAATGTAGATATGTACCTAGATACATTTAAAGCAGTACCTATGATGAACCTCAACCAGTACCTACTATAGGTACTATTCTAGGTAGTTACTCTAACGATTCCAGTTTCCTTCGTGGAGATAGGAATAAATCATTTTAATTTTTCTAATAGGTATATGCCATGGTGCTTGTTTGTATGTACCTAGGCAGGTACTTAAGCAGGTGTCTACGTCGCTACCTACAGGTAACCTAGTACAGCTGCAATTCTCGTAGAAGACCTCTCGCATCAATGGCATCATTACGCCCACTTCCTCATCAACGCTACTACTAATAAATCCAGTAGGTGCCAAAATTCTTATAATTCAGCAAAATAGTCACAGCATCACAGGGGAAAACGTGATTGAGTACCTAGAGAGTAATATATATTTTCATTGAAACTGATATTGTCATTACCTAGGTCTTGCCTTTAGGTATTATGTATTTCTAGTTAATAAGGAATGTCGAGACATCTTTGTACATCACGTCTATCAGTACCTTGACTTGAGACACCGGCTATTACTCGAATAATCAGGGTCTAGCAAGTCTGGTAGCAAACAGATAATCATTTCTCATACCGTATCTCATGAACTAAAAGGATTGCTCTTCATGCCCGTTTCCAGAGCTTTAAGCAAATTGGCTTTACGAGCAATGCTCTTAAGCATTGATATTTCCTTACCAGAGACAATCTTCCGCTTGTGGGTTTGTTGATCCCAAACTAGATATGATCCGAAGGTAATAACGAGATCACGGCGGTCGATAGCTACGGGTACTTGCAAGATGGTCTTGAGCAAAACGCCCAACTGGTATCCCTGGACTGCCTTGTTGTCTACCTGCTCAAGGTAATATTTTATCTGCGCCTTCGCATGCGCGGTAAGCTCGGCGGTTCTGTCGGCGCCAACGCCCTTCTGGCTGTCCCTAGCCGCAGCGAGGAACCTCTGCGCCTTCGCTCTAGAATATGACTCGTCGCTCTCGGGGTATCTCTTGCGGACATAGTCTAGCCTACCTTGTCCGTGAATGTTCTTCTCCTTCGCCTCTATCCGCAACGCACATTCTGCGCATAGCTTGTCAAGAGGCTGACTTCCGTATGTAATGGTCGATAAATGGAAGTCTTCTTTCTTGTGAGGATAGAAGAGGCAGAATTTAGGATGCTTATTAAATAATAGCAGCTGATGGCCACATTTGTAATTAACTTGAGATAAGATAGCGCAGCATCGACAACCCATCTTGAATATCCTTGAACCCGCTCTAATAAGACTCTTTGGAGAAAGTAACCGAGTTTTTTGGTGTTTAGGACTAAATCCTGGGAATTAATAACATCTCCAATTTGGCAAGATGTGATATATTATCTATAGGTTTTATATACCTAAATAAGAAAGAGGACCCAGAAACCATGCTATTTATCCATTTCTTTGAAAATCACCATGTCTTCGAGGGTATTCCACTGGTTTGTACTAGAAACGCATGGTTGCTACACAAAACATTTAGATATCTAAACACAACGATTCAACATGTGAGATATCAGTCCGCGAATGCTTGATCATATTTCTAAATTCTAGATACCTCTTTATGATCTTAGTCAATGAATGCCTTTGTAAAAGGTAATGTACATGGTTTGTTTTTCGATCTCCTTATTTGCATATGAACTGTAATACCATTTGTTTCCTTTATCGTCCAGCACGGACTCTGATAAGTGAAAAGCTCTGTGGCGCAGCGGAAGCGCGCCGGGCTCATAACCCGGAGGTCCTCCGATCGAAACGGAGCAGAGCTAGAGATGTAATCCCTTTTTTTTCCTTTCTTTTTTTGATTCCAAATCTACTCACATGTATTCGGGGTAAAGTATGTACCTCATACATTCTGACCTATGCGTCGGCCCATTCTCTTCACTTATGTAATTTCATGTAGGTATTTATTCTATTTAAGGTACTGGTTCTCTCGATTCCCGCTGTGATACCTATTACTTCCTATTGAGGATATGTTAGGCGACTGGTCTAATTTGCGGTCGGGATATGTTAGATGCCGTTTGTAGTCGGTCTTTGTTGGTATTAGTGAGGTATACTTGTCGAGTCAGTAATCATTCCCCGCAATCGAACGCTTCAGTACGTGTATGGGTATTGATGGCGTGATTACGATAGATATGGCGATATGCTTTGCTATTACTGATATAAGTGAGAGATCATATGTGTAACAATTTTAGGTAGATGAGATCCATGCCCTTAGGTATTCAAAGCACGAGAAAACATATAAGAACCCTTATAACATCGAACAGTTATAGTCAAACCAGGTACACTAATAAGAAATATTGGCATCTTCTTTCAGCCATCTTCTAATCCAAACAATATGGCTTCTTTAATCCAGGAAAATCTTGTAATCAAGAATACCGAATATGCTAGCAATTTCACGAAAGGTGATCTCGCACTTCCGCCATCGAAACATTATCTGATCTGTGAGTTGCCTAAAGTCGAGTTATATAGGGGTTGTTACATACATGTAGCTGACGAATGCAAGTGACCTGCATGGATGCCCGTCTCGATCCGGCCGCCGCCTTCGGAATTGAGCTCGGCGACGCACACGTGGTAAGAAACGCAGGCGGTTGTGCGAGAGATGCCTTACGATCCATTATCATTTCACAACAATTGCTTGGGACCAAGGAGATCGTGTTGATCAAGCACACCAAGTGCGGCATGTTGACGTTTTCCAACGAGGATGCCCACAACCTTGTTAAGAAGAATCTAGGGTTGAGCGCAGCGACGGAAATTACAGACCTTGATTTCCTCCCATTTAGCAACTTGGATGAAGCCGTCAAAGAGGATGTTGAATACTTAAGGAGCAGTGCTGCAGTATCAAAAGGGATAATTATAAGTGGATGGGTATATGGGGTTGAGACGGGTAGAGTAAGGAAAATCGTGTAGGCGTCTTATACGTAGAACACTGGCTCGATACCTAATCAACCAAGCATCATACAAAATAACAAAGTACTATAGTATCATTGAGCTGTGTAGGTCGAATTCGTTGGAGCTTTCCGTCCATGTACCTAGGTAGTTATGCTGGTGAGATTCATTCAGTACCTATAGTTCTTTCTACAAGTCGAAGCGGGAGATGGTATCCAGATTATTTCTACTAGGTACCTATACATGTAAGCTTAGGGTTATCTAGGTAGTTTAATAGTTCCGATTATAGCTTCCTAATCAGGTCGTCAGCAGATATGAAGCCTCATTCCCTAACCATATAATTATGATGCTATTAGGTTGCCTACTTGGTACCTTCGGATGCTCGTGGAGAGGGGAAGAAGGTCAGCAGAGGAGACCGCCCTACTTGGACGTCACTTTCGATTCTCTAGTTGGTTTAGCTTTGAAGGGCTCGGGTTTCTACACGCAAATGAAGATAAATTCAGACTAGGTATCATCAAATGTGCCGCTCACGTACCAAGATAATCAATGATACGCGCATTAGCGCGCCAGGTAAGGACAGACCCTCTGCCGCTACCTAGCTTAGGCGCGGTAGTGCGGATATAGTATTATCTCTGCCGCATTGACTCTACCCAAGTTCATTATGCTCGAAATATGCGCCGGTGTCACCAGTCGATGTAACTATACGAGCGAGTGGTCAAAGAGAGTATACTCAATGCCTACCTAAATAATCTACCTAGTGTAGCTGGTTATATTCCCACGAAACAACGAATAAATTTGCAACACTCAAGATATTTTGGCAAGGATTCATAAGTTACATCATGATCTGTAGGGCTTATTCATCGCCCGAGTTCTTACAGTTTGACGCAGCTTTCAACCCCTTTTGTATACGTACAGAATGATTATAAAATCAGGTCTTGAAGACCTCGTATCTCCAATATTTATTCTCCTGTTACCATTTTCTGCGTAAATCCTCCCCTCGGCTTGTCATATTCAGCAAAAATAGTCAGATACTACATAGTCATCACAAGACAATGTCTTCCGCTGTAAACATATCCAAACCATATTTCCCCTTAGCTGGCCTTGCCAACGATGGCTGGTCTAAAGAGGACGAAGCAACGGCAACGTGTTTCTGCGGCGCAGTACAGCTTGCTTTTGTAAGTTTCTTTCTCTAATCACCATTGTCTTCTTACTAACACTGCCGACGATGTAGCCTACGCAAGGCCCGGGATACGTCGGCACATTTGTATGCAACTGTAGCGATTGCCATAAGATTACAGCATCTATGTTCGCTACCAATTTTACGATTCTAGATACTCACCTAAAGCACCTTCGTGGGCGTAATAACCTCACGAAGTTTGGCCCACAAGCCCACACCATTGCTTCGGGAAAGGGTATGGCCAATTACTTCTGCTCGACGTATGGGACACTTATGTACCGTGTCGGCGATTCTTTCCCAGGAATGAGTATCTTACGTCTGGGCACTATTGATGATTTTCACTTGCACGAAACCAAGATGCAGCCTACGGTGGAATATTTCGTTGAGACTCGTGTAGGATGGCTCACGGGTGCTGAAGGGGTTAAACAGGTTAAAGTTTTCCCTTCCCACTAGAATTGTTGGAATGCCCTGCGTCCGTGACTTATATGTATCTTACATATACCCACCTATTCTCCTAAGATAGACTTGATAATATAAGTACCTAACTTACCTACCTCATAACTGCGTCTTTTTTCAACAAGAATGGACCATATTGCTACTCTAGGGTCTCGGTATGGTGTTTCAGAAACATAGCAGCAAGGTCGATTCTTACTGGGAATCCCGAGATTACTTGGGAAAACAAAACATCTATATCTACCGATAGGAGCAATGTATTTTGGAAGGAAAGCGTAGATGGCGAGCGATTAGGTATACGAGGCGGAAAACACGAATGCAGGCGAATGATACAGTTATTCTCGACCTTAATAAAATAACGATAGTGAATGGATAGAATACCTAGTACAATGCTTCGCAAATACTACGTTTGGCAACCCTATTCGAGGGGTCCCTTTCAGAGGACATGTACCTATTCATACTACCGATACCAACGCTCTCATTTAGATTAACCTGCTGCTCAACATCTCCGTGATACTCATTGGATATTTCTCAATAATCGATGCCATTAGGATGTAGCCTCTGTTGTGTTCAACTGGTAGCACTTATCCTTTGGGATTATCTCCCCCTGATCCCACTAGACAGAGTGTTAGGTCAGGATACGGCTACTTGTGTTGAGAAGACTTACGTGCTCGTGGACACAGCCATCAAGCCAGCGCCATCTGTCCGTTGTCGAGTATTGTGCATAAGACATATTCGTGCTAGCATCGAAGCACCAAGCCGTGTTGGTTTCGCTACCCAACTTGTTTCCGCTACAGAAGATACCCCAGATGGTTTCAGGCCCAGAAGCGTACCCTGGGTGGTGTTGCTACAGTAAATTGGGATTTTAGCATGCATTCTAACATCAGATAAATCGGCAGCAGAAGACTGGATAGAATGTATACTGACTTCATAGGTTGAATCTATTAGGGAAAACATCTTTCTCGGATCCCCATCAACTACAAATGCTCTATAGAAATCGTAGGCTCTTTGAGCCGTCTCCTCCACGGTGACGGATGGATCCGGCTGACAGAGAGCGGGAGGAGCCTTCAAGCTGCACAAGTTTTCTCTCTTGCTAAGAGCGTCGTTGTATACTACTGGAGCAGCATTGCCCAGAGTGGGCGCTAAGAAGCCGATGGAAAGGGATAGCAAAAAACGCATTTTCGGGATATCTGGTACTTTAGTTCCAGACTGGAATATCCGTAGACTCATAAGATAAAAAATTATCATCACCTACCTAACTACCTACCTATATATACATTATCAAGTCCCAAATGGAACTAGCCATAGCTTCTATATTAACGCGGGGAAGTAACAAGGACCAAGATTCGCTGTTCGTCCATATTAATTTAGCCGCCTGGACGTCAATTTAGTCAATTTATATAGGTTCCCCGAATGGAACCTGACAACCTCTACTAAAGCAAGCGATTGGCCTTGACAGAGTCCCTTATCGTGTGTGACGGTGGATAAAGTCCACTGTCCCAAGACTCCAATCGGGATCATTGTTAAAAACTTGGGTGCTGTCATCCAAGTGATATACCATCGGCTTCTTGTTTTAGTAGGGTTGGTATAGCGTCGCGTTATCACTTAGCAGGACCAATGAGTTATCGTATAGTGTTAGTCGGATTGTGGACGGCTACGTTCTCTATATACCTACCTACCAACCTACCTAGGTACCTAGGTATGCTTGGTTAATTAGACGCACAGGTGACGCATGGGACTAGCTACCTTCGCAGGTGTAGACCTGTAGCAAATCGATTATACGATATACTGAAGACAGTACTTGCTATCGATTTTGTCTGCTCATTTTATCTATCCCTCCCAACCGAGCGATGCCTCGTCTCACCAACATGGAACTAAAAGCGCCCCCTTTATACACGAACCTATACCTCAGCTATTTGTGAAATTTATCCCACCCAGAGCCTTGTGGCCTGCGCCAAGTAGCCGAGGACGGCGTGTTCCTTGAAGTGTACGGCGTATACGATGGACTCCTAATGTGCGGAGGCGCTGGTTTTTCCGACGTTAGCTCCAGAACATCTTTGCTTCGGGAGAGCAAAGTATGGATCTGGCGAGCAAATAGTTGCAAATCCCTCTCGCGATCAAAGGAGCTCAGGGATTGTGGAATTGGTGTAGACGTGTTGGAAAGCACGGTGGGATGAATAGCAATATTATGGACGGTGCAAACTTTATAAGTGAGAGTGGCTAACGCCCCGTGGACTTCTAGAAGCATTTTTCTAAGGTCGACCGTATCTTGAGAACCAAGGGATGGAGTATCCCGGGTGATGATACCCTGGGACGCCCCGGAATTGGGCAACTCGGCAGGCCTTGTAGCCTGGACAGCCAGGCACTGGGACCAGATGGCATTCCGAGTTGTTTGCGTTTCGTCTCCGCTGCATGCGAATACAACAACTCGTCGCAATTCGCTCATGTTGAGCCCATTTAGCATTTCGATTACCGAGTCTGTGGAAGCCATGGTGGTTTACTATGGTATCTTTAACGCCGAATTTTGTAAACAATGTTATGTTGATGTTGAACGTATCGGATATATCTATCCAATAATGGATTAAGGATAGCGCATCTATTCCGTCGTAAATAGAAGAGTGAAAAAATCGTAGTATGACTAAGTAGAGCGATGCTTTCTCGACGAGCGTTGACATTGTACATATAATAACTCGTGGAAAAACTGAATTTCCTCTGAGAAAAGGTGAAGCTTCCCCCTTGGGTACATGACGCCCATATCAAGATTGAGAAACTACAATCCCTAGAGAAGCTTCCAAAGATGTGTACCTGTACCTTTAGTCTTGATAGCTCAACTTAAATTACAACTACACAAAGTGAACACGCCCGTATCGATCATAGACTGGCCGCTCGTTATACCTACATGTCCACCATAGCTCTAGATCGGTAGTGTTCACTCCGCTGGGATGGATTTTCTCCATCTCCTGTCTTATCTTAGATTTGGGCTTGCCCTCTTTTATGCGTAACTTCTCGAAGAATACGTACGCGCCGTAAAAGACAGAACTGGTATTGCCAGACATGGGCCCCTTCTTCTCTAAAAAGCTGCTAAGTTGCCTAGACTGGATTTGCTTTTCTTCGGGAAAGCTCTTCGCTATCGTGCGGCAGAAGGCAGCCTGAGTGATATTAGGGTTCCGCAGAAAAGCTCGGATCTTCTTGCGAACTTCGTCACAAGTATCGTACACTGGTACGCTTTGCGTGTCTTCTCCGTCAAGTTTTATATGACCAACATCCAAAGCTTGAACTTCGCTCTTCTTTAGTTTCTTAGGGGGGGCTATCTCGAGGCCTTGTATCTCGCGTCTTTTGAAAAAAGCGAAGGCTTTGCGATACGTATCGCATCCTTTGCCACTGTAAGCACCACTCTGATTCATGAACCGCTGGTATGCATTCGAAGAGACTCCGATTGTTCTCTGGAACTCGCCAACTTTCATATTTCCTTCTTGAATGAAATTGGTAATCTTTTCGCGAACCTCGTCGCATGTTTCATCAATTTCACTTTGGCAGTAATTGTTGTTGTCTATCTCAGATAGAATTTGACGCTCTTCTACATCGTTCAGCTTACGCTTCGATGCAGCAGCACTAGGTTTGGCAGTACAAGCAGAGACACTGTTAGGACTGTTTTCATCACCTTCTAGACGGGGGTGCTATTGATTTCGACTGTTAGGATCAAACTCCATTCAAAAAGATACACGGGTATGGTACTTACATCCGTTTTGGAAGTTATTTTGATTATTTGCAAATCGTCATCAAAATTGCTTGAGGGAGTCATTGCGGATGAGCTCCTAAACGCTAACAATAACTGAGATATTTGATGCAAATGAATTCGTTATATAGTATTCCTTGGTTGGTTGGATCGAGGAAATTGATTCAAGTATTCTAGTCCTGCTTCGCAAGGAATCAGAGCTCAGTATTAATAGGGATGTAGAGTTGAATCAGACATCTGATAATTGTTCGAGTATGTTCTAGACTGATGTCACAACTGACGTTTACCCCTGACCAGGAGAGTGGGCGAGAATCATCATCAGACTTGTCATGCACTGTGTATCTGTGCGTTGTAAGGTACGTACGTACGATAAAGGATGACGATGATGGGTCTGTGGGTGTGCTGGCGTGTCAGGAGTACGGAATATTTCCGCCTGTTCTAGTGCTCTTGGCATTCTCCCAGGCTCTTGGATCGTGCTGTAAGCTAGATGTTGATCATGACCGGGATTGGGCACGGGAGTCCCTATGCCGAACACCCAAGCGTCTCCCCGTCACGTTCCGTTGATAGCTTACGCGCCTGCCAGTTTCATTATTCCATAAGGCTAAACAAGACGCGGCTTTTTTCTTCTTCATCGTTAAGTATATGTCAGTGAAATAAAGACTAGTTGATATAACGCTTTGTCCACCGACTAGACTGTCCTTATGGCAAACGCAAGTTCACGATGCACACATCTTTATTCTCTCCCACTGGGCGTTGCGGGGGTGGGAAAAGGGCCGCTGGCCACCGGAATTCGCATGGATATTAGGCAAATTATATTCGTCTTTCTTATTGGAATTGCATTATTTATGTTGCCCTCGCCCGTTCTTGACCCTAAATCAATCCACTTTCGCAGGATACGATGTAGTCATGTTGGCTGAACTTACCTATCTACAATAACCTGGTTGTCGGATCTCCATACATATGTCTAGCTTCAGCGACCTCGTTAGTTCAGGTCAGGTCAATTAACCATACATACCTAACCTTATTCAGGTCAGGTCAGACTTTTTAAAATTTAAAACTTACCTAGCCATATCGTAAGCCTGGCCTAAGGCATGCCTGAAACATTAACTTTATCAATATCGGTAAAATTTCGGAAATAAAATCTCTCAAATCCTATTGATCAAATTTGATACGTACCAAGATAAATACCCACCTAACCCCACTACCACCTCTTTTAGAAACTCTCCTCTTACATCTCTTTTTCAAAAATACTAAAAAATCATCATAACCTCAAAAAACACCATTTTAACCAGCCTCAGTACGTATTTTTATTATTCCGAACTTAATATGTACGTACCTCAATACGTACCTCACATATACAGGTCAATCCATAGCCCGAACCCACTTTTACTCTTTATATAAATGGTTACCCCCTACCCTCCTAACCCCTCTCCACTCCTCTCTCTTACATCCACTTTTTCAAAACTCTCAAAACACCAAAATATCATCATCACCTCATTTTTCAAGGTTTTGACTAACTTCATATAATATACAAAAAAAAACAATAAAAATTCCATAATTTAAAAATATTAAAATTATTTAAATAATTAATTATTATTTCATTTAAATTAAAACATTGAAAAATGCCTCAATATTTTCGAAAAATAATACATATATAATAAAATTACTTTAAATAAACCAATTACATACCTCCGGTATATATTAAAATGGAGTTTGAAAGCCTTAACTTATCTATTTGCTAATCAAATAAAAAAATTTCGGGCCTGGCCTAGGTAGGCCTTGTAAAAATTAGACCTGGGCAGGTCAAATCAGGTCAGGTACAGTTCAGATCAGGCTTTTAACTGAACTAACGAGGTCGCTGTCTAGCTTAGTCCGCCTATATATTGGTTGTAATTTCCGTATATTGTGTGTGCTAATGCTTATTTCCATACGTATCATTGACTATTCTTGGACCTATTGATAACTGCGCAGAATGCGTCGTCGTTGTACTATTCCGCTCGTGGCTGTTGTAAATGGGGCCTTGGTCATAGCGCACAGCTTCGTATCTAATATCAACATCGACCGTCTCTCGTATGATGGCTTCCGTCCTACGGAGCCTGATGAGCATCCATTCGCTATCGGTTGGTCTACCACCGCCTTCGACCAAGGTTATGTGAATCAGACTGGTTACCGAACGGAAGAAATTATATGCCATAGGGGGGCTACGAATGCGAGAGGCCACGCCCTCGTTTCCGCAGGCGACATCGTTCATCTCCAATGGAACGGCTGGCCTGAGTCTCACAAAGGGCCGGTTTTAGATTATCTCGCATCCTGCGATGGGTCATGCGAGAGTGTTGGCAAGGAAACTCTACGGTTTTTCAAGATCAACCAGGTTGGCTTGGTAGATAATTCCGAAGCACCGGGCCTATGGGGTTCTGATCAACTCATCGCAAACAACAATTCATGGATGGTGGAAATCCCCCGGCAGATACAGCCTGGTTTCTACGTCTTGCGGACGGAAATTATCTCTCTGCACAACGCGTCGCGCGAAATAGGTGCGCAAAACTACCCTCAATGCATCAACTTACAGATCACTGGCGACGGAACCAAACTGCCTTCCGGTGTCCTTGGCAAGGAGCTTTATGATCCTGACGACCCTAGTATGCATTTGGATATATATGATGGTGTGTCGACATATGTGATTCCGGGACCAACTCTTATCCCTAGAGTTGAGACAGTGACACTGAGTCATCCCCTTCCAACCGGAAGCGGAACACCGCTCACAGACCTCGCTATATCGGCTATGCCGACGGCTACCCAGCTTTGACCCCGAATGTTGCTATCTGTAATTAATCGTTGGATCCCGGGATCTGGTTATATATGGAAATATGGACACCTAGTGAGTCCCGGTATCCAGCAGGTTAGAGTCATGTCGCAGCGTGTAAAAGTTTTAGTATTGGTTTCGCCGCATTCTATGGTGGAATACGTTAGATGATATATTAACCAAAACTTGTTGGCCATGCCCGTCGACAGCTTACCTACCTCCAAGGTATCTACCTACGTATTCAGCATCAATATAATCACTAATAAAATTGCTCTCGAGGTAGCATTCCCAACTCGACAGATTACAAGCACTGTTAATAGGAGTCAAAATTTTTTAAGATTTCCATAATTCATTATTAATCTATACCTACCTGAAGCGGTATAGTTGTCGCCTCCCACGCTCATCGTTCGCCATACCGTTCTTCGTTATTCTTTAGCGCCCATCCACACCTGGTAAGCCAAAACATTACCATAGGCGGTGTAGTCAGCAGTCCTAGCACGCCTCCCTGAATGAGCTTGAAGATCTGCGGTGCCCACACTTTGTCGTAGTACCAGTCATCGCCCTCCCATTTGCCCGCTAGAACAAGAAAGCCGATGCTTGGGCCCCATATCACGGGAAAGAAGGCAACAGCAAATAGAAGAGCTCGCAGGATCTGAGAACGGAAAAAGCTTAGCCAATGTACGATGCTCCTGACTTCGTGCGTCTCCTTAGGGCGGTCCAAGAACATAAACCACCGGATAGGCGAGCTTTTTGGTTCGGGGATAAAGCCAATGGGATGCACCCCGCCTTTCCTTAGGTCCCGGTTCACAAGGAAGAGCTCAATATGCCAGGTAATGAGACACTGGAGAATAATGGTGACCGCCGCGTCTCCAGCTATCGTGTTCGGAAATAAGAACAACCGAATAGGCCTTGTTACGGTATCCTGGGTTGCATACATGGCTAATGTTCTGTTAGGAATCTTAATTGCGGTAGAATGCGGAGAATGATGGGTTGAAGAAGATGAAATAATAAAAAGAAAAAAGAAAAAATTACCATAAGCAATTGCAAAGTTGATAGCACCAGACAGAATCATGGCACCTATCCCATCAAGTATGAATATATAAAATATTTGATGAGCAGTGAATTTAGTTGTGGGCTCTTTAAATCCATCATCTGCACCTGCTACGATATCCTGCTGTGGACTTTGATCGGCCTCGGATTCAGGATCGAGATCAGGGCCAGAACTAGAGTCAGCCGTGGCAGCTTCGATATCGGCCGGAGATTCTGCTGTTGGCTTGAAGAGAGGATTTGTTGCCCACGGCATAATTAGCGTTTGGTAAGGCCGTGAAGGAAATGCGATAAGAGGTGGGCGATGAGGTGAGAAAGAGAAGACTACCGCCGAAGATACCGAAGCGTCATATCATATTCACAGCTTCTGTTAGGTATGCATTCCGGTATCATTGAAGATTGAGGCTTTCTACGGAATATTGACACGGGGTGAAAGGATAGAAATAGATAAAAGGAAAGCAAAAGGAGGTCGGAACGTTAATAATAAGAAGGATAACCTTCAATACATTAATAATAATAATGATAATAATAGCAACGTTCAATAACGATAGAACTGTTAGTAGGGGGGGGCACTTTCCTATTTAATTCAAGCTAAGAAGTACTTCGACAATAAGCTTTTTTTCTTTTTTTTTTCGGATTGTTTTGGTCTCTCTCCTTTCATTCTCATTCTTTTGGGTAGCGGCAAATTAATAAAGCAAAAAAAGAAAGCCGGGGGTCTTTGAAGGGTCCAAGGGTCCAAGTGCCCAAGAACCGCCCCCTTGTCTTCCGGAGACCGCCTACACGTTTTTGATAATCACGGATCCGTAGGTATTTTCCAATTATGTTAAGGTACCCAACCCATTTTCTCTCCAGTTTAAACATCAATTGCGCTTGACGCCATCCATGTGATTGCCGGGACGGCTCCTACCGGAAGTCTCGGCATCCAGTAGGACGAGCATAGTCAAGCACAATGGACCGAGCGAGCCGGTAATTGGTGCTTGTGACCAGATCGCGATAGAAAATGTCGATAAGCAACGATCTTGCAGGTCACTGAACTTTCTGCACATGGAATTGGGGGAATTTAGCTTCAGGCTGCTAGGTCAGGGCGAAAATTGTTGAAACCTCAAAAATGAAGAAATCTGCCAAGCCGCTTAAGCCGGGGCTAGTCTCTTTGAGTGTTAGCCGGCGGGTTTACCTAACAGCCTAACTCAAAGCTTAAATTATAGGTAGCTGCCTTAACCTAATGTAGTGTAGGTAGCTGAGCAGCTAGGCAAGACAAGTGCATGAACTCAATTAGTATATTTGATATGTACCTCTTATTTTCTTCGGCATAACAGAGGTATGTCCATGGATATACCACGTATCTGACGGGATAGAACTGAAATCAGCGCCTACTAACCTTTTTAATTCTCAAAAAATCTACGCCAGCTATTGCACCCATCCTGCTACTTGAATAGGTACCCAGGTAGGTAAGTATCCAATATCTAATGGCTTTCATTTGCCTTTACAACAGATAAAAATCTGAAATAACAGATATGCGAAGAAGCTATTTACGAATAAAATAATATTTTTTTATAAATTTTATATCATTGTTTTGGCTGTATAACTGTTAGATATTCTGAAGAAATTCAAACGCTAAAACTGCGCCATTAAATTCGGGGCCGGCTACTATAGATACTAGCCTCCCCCACACATTCTAGACTTCACAACAATACGACGATGTCACCAATATATCAAGAATCACATAAATCGAAATATGTGAGGCAGAACGCCACCTAGAGCGCAGCGCAAGCAAACCGCTTGCTAAATATTTCAAGCGCACCACCAACACAGCGTTCTCTTTGTTTGTTACTGTAAAACGCGTCTACATATCGTTACGATCGCGAAACACATCTGCTTGCAAATCGTTCCATCGGTGCTTAGCATATGGAATCGTTTTTCACTCAATCAAATGCAATTGAACGAGCAAGTCGTTTTACACACATCGTAGAACGCACTAGACATCAGGCAACGCGAGATCCTTAGCCAGTACGAACCGCTAGGCCTATCTTGTTTTCCACGGTGTACCGAACGTCACGATGCCTCAATTTGAGCCGCTGTTGCCCGTCAATTCGCCGGCAAATTCGCCCGTTGAGTCGCGAACGAAATGCACCAAGTGTAGTACACGATACAGTTCACGAAATAAGCTCACGAATCACGTCTATTCAGGCCAATGTAAACCAGCGCCAGCACCAGCGCCACCGGTACAAACGAATACACAAAATCCCCCCGCTTCGTTGGAAATCAAAATGCTACACCAAGAGATTCTTGCTTTGCAAAGCGATCTTAAGGCACTTTGACAAGAATTCGAGGCTTACAAACAAACCCACAACCCAGCCACCACATACAGCTCGGCACCCAGGTATGGACCGTCCGTACAAGCCACTCAGCGGTAATTGAGATCGGACTACGTTGGTAATGGAGGACATTACGTCACAAGGGAATTGGAGGATATCAAATGAATTGATTGATATCGAGGGTATTGGAAAGTTGAGGACAACTTTGAGGAAGAAGAGGTGTGGTGTGGATGCCTGCGGCTGGGTACAGCTGCTAACCTAGGCAACTACATGCATATAAATAGGTACTTAGGGTGAGGTATCTAAATAGTCTCCACCCATTCTTGACTTTCACAACGATACAACGATGTCACCAATATACCAGGAATCACATTTGAACCCATATATCTTATTAATCGCTCTAATAGCAGTCGCGATAGCATTCCTCAGGAACCCAATTCATATGAATTATGTACGCACAAACACCTTATCAAGTATTAACAATAAGGATACAGACCTACACGATCTCTTAGTTGCACCCGCTCGTCCAGCGCGCACTGATAATGCATTAGATTATGCAAGATGCGCTGCGCTGCACAATAAGTTGGTTGAACACGCTTGGGTGGCGGAAGGACACGAAATAAAGGACCTCGGACAAGATTCGTTCTTCGATCATTATGACGACCAGGCAAACGCAATAAGGGAGAAGCTTCATCCTGATCTCGCGGCTTTTTTGGAATGCATTATAGTTACTGAGAAGCTACCGCCCTTTTACTTTTGGGTTGAAGGCATATCACCACCTACATTCATGTTTGTCGATGAAGAATCGCTACATTATCATACACCAAATGATATCAACCGTTTTCTCATTTTATACAACATGAACCCGGGTATTGTGGGACACGCAATGGGTTTAATATACGATCAGCAGCTGCATCGCGCTACCATGGCTCTCGGGATTGAAGATATCGACTTCACCCAACCAGTTGAGGAACATGATGAATTATGGTATCCGCTCGAGTCGATACTCAGCAACTGGTGGCACATGATCCAAATAGGCAAGATCACAGCTTCTCGGGATATCGCGCCTAATGAGAAATATGGCCCCTGGATCTGGCATTCTTATGGCCAGTCACAAGTAAACAGCACAGTTGCTTCATTCGAACGACTCACGAGAGCTATCGAATACCGTATCTCGCCCGACAAACTTTTGCCTTCCTCCAACGAGCCACTGCTCAATCATGCTGACTTAGATGAAGCTTCCGTTCCGAATCAATGCTTTATCCGCTCATTCCTGACAAGCGTCCGTCAGCCACGGTTCCATAAAATCGCTCCGGGCTTAGTCGTTCCTCGTGATCGGACCGCGTTTGCAGCCAACCAGAGATATACCACTGTAAACAGAACTTCTGAATTCGGCGCTATCGTTCCCCCTGTTCTTATTTTCGCATCGGCTGAGAGAAGGCATGTGGGCTTAGTATCAGATGTTCCCTACATCTCAATCAATCCGTTCTGTCCAACGTTCAACAAGTACATGCCTTCGAACGACCAGCCAGTCCTCGCCGGTCTCTATTCGGAATCCGTAGAACTTTTCGCCACAGACAATGCCGAAGAGGGATTCCGACTCTTGCTTCCTTTTCCCTTCCGCACCGCTTGGGAAGAGCACGGCGCGCGGAAGAGTGACATGAGCCTCGTAGAAGCGAATAGCGTCGCGGATCTATTCCAGCACGGCTTTAAACCATTCGGGGGCGAATGGTGGCGAGCCCAGAGATTAGAAAGGTTATTCGATGCTTGGACGCATTTAGTTGAATCAGGCGTCTGGGGGGTGGGGGACAACGGCGTCGAGGGAGATATAGATACGTTTAAGGAGGCAGACAGAGGTCGGTGGGCAGATTATAGAATAAGCCCTACCTGGTAGAACAAGCAAACACATTGCAGTATATGATCATCCAATGTGATATTCAATCGTCGGATAATTGATGACTGATCTATGAGTTAAATTTCTTGCCCAATGCGTCATACAGAGTCTGGTTAATAGGGAGGATACTCCCATGCCGCAGATTGCTTGGAAAGCCAGACCGACCACTCGCTGTCCATTTGTTCCCCTTGGGATCCGTGCTCTCGTACGGTCTGTAGCCATCGCCACCATAGAAGTCCAGGAGGACGTGGATCTTCGCATCGTCCTTATTGTCACGATACGCAGCAGGACCTTCAACTCCAGACGTGATGATACCATTGCTTCCTCCAGCCCTAGTCCAGCTTCCAAAAAGCCCCGTGGTAGAATATTCCAAAAATACGGTTTTAGCGGATTCATCTTTCATAAATCGTAAATAGTTCTTTCCTTCGTTATCCAACGGCAAAATGTCCAGATCGATAATGTTGGTTGGTGCATAATCGATGTACGTTTGGGGCTGCGTAAATGTCTTAAAGTCACTTGTGTAGGCATACCTGATTCTGATGTTGGATGGGGATCCGGTGTGCCTGCTATCCGCGGCGGAATACTGATAATCTGTTACAAAAGGTACTCGATTTCCCCTAAATGGCAAGGCTTACGAATTTCGAGGCCCAGTGAACCAGATATTGATCTATATCCGTCAGTATGATCATGTGTGCGAGTTAGAAGTATCATAGAACCAACCTTTCGCTGCATCCCATATTGCTTCCGGAGCCCATACCATGCCGGCAGTGGAGTCTTCCACGTTAACTAATCGCTCACCGCTAAAGTTGACAAGATCGGTAGTCTCCCAAACAAATATTCCTCTTGAGCCTGTTCGTTGGGCTGCATCCCAACTTGTCTACAACGCTGTCAGCTAGATAACTCAAGGATCTAAGTAGACGTATAATTGCCTTCCCAATGTTAAGATCGGTACCGATTATGTACCATTTCTGGCCAGCTTCAGCACCACCGCCCTGGACAAGATATGGGTCCCGAACACCACCAGTGCCCTTCGTCGGCCTTATAATAGGCTGGCCCTTGTTTAACGCCTTGAAAGAGAGTGGATCATCGCCATTGCTGAGATAGAAGTATACATAGGGATCCGCCCCGAGGAAGATAGCCCCGAGGTATCCAACTAATCCAGTATCTGCGCGCCGTTCAATCTGAATACCCAGTTCACGTAGGTCAAGTGGACTGGCTATAGACAGATTAAGGCAGACGCCAATCGCTAAAGCGAGATGAAGCACTCGACGAAGAAACATAACTACGGCTTTCCGAGAAAACAAAAGATACGATCTTTAAGAAGCCGGTCTGGCTGCAGCGTCGCGCAGATCTCTTGGTTATTTATAACAACAATCTTCGGCAGATTGGGGCCCGAACCGGCCAATCCCAATTCCTTGAAATTTTCCATCCCGGTACTTTAGCCTTGGGTTTCCAAGAGTACGTTTATGGGTAAAGACCCGCGAACTGGGCATCGCATATGTGGGGAACTTCACGTCGTACCCAGAAACGTAAAAGGCTGAGTGACTCCTTAATAGGATAACTTGGTAAAAGTACTTGAGGCTAGGTTGACGATATAAAGTTATATATAACCCTTTAAATATCGTAGATCAAATGGCTGCACTATATTCTACGTGCAAGCTTCACAATTGCCAACAGTCAAAATAGTAAGGTAAGTACGAGTATCATATTGTCCGTACCTAATCATATTGCTCGTAATGGGATGGGTATAAAAGATACCAGCAAAGTGAGTTAGTCGTTATGACATGTCATAATCGTCGATCCACCACTTTTTCTCGTTTTGCTCTTCCACAACGTGGGGCTCGGCGGCACCTTCAGGATCGGCGTCGACTTGCTTTAATGGCTTATAAAAATTATATAAGAAGAAAGCGCAGAGAACAACCCAACAGAGAGCCGTAAGACCTATGATCTGATGAATGAGAAAAACCCGTCAGCTTTTAAATTATGGAATTGTGAAATCTTGTTTTTTCCTCGAGCGGATCGGAGCGAATTGGTCGGCGCACTTACTGCTAAGCATTAGCTACTATACATCTTGGAAAGCCAATCCCAAACCCAACTTGTAGAAACAGAGGATTGAAAATAGTAACAAGGATTATCTTGGAACGTACCACTGGACATGATAATCACCGCACGATTGGCTGACGCTTCCATTGCAGCCGCCACATCAGGCGACGGGTAAATATACATGGTCCCCATATTGTTCATTTTCGCGGAATAGGTAATAACGCAACGCCCTTATAGCTATTAGCTATAGATGGAACTGGCGTATACGTATGGTCTGCTGGCTATTTTAAGCCTTCCCGTCGAGTTATTGGCTGGATATTCCCTTTATCGGCAACGTGATGGATGAATCTAATCCAGTATGGCGTCTCTCTTGAGATGATGTGGTCGCTTTGGTAAAGAAGAGCCTATACCTCGAAGGTACCGAGTCGCACCCACGCATTTCGAGCTGGCGTTCCTCGACCCAGATTATCTGGAGTTGCGTTATTGACGAAAACTCGAGGGTGAGATAGCAGGACCAGTCTATCGAATGCCCTGTTGTTATCTCGCGGGGACTCTTTGGATGAAATAGTCGAAGTTAAAATGATCAAATATTGAAGTTAGGTAGTATATACCGGGGTACCTGGGTATTCTGAGGTTTAGTAGCATGTCTTAAGGTGGATAAGTACGAAAGATGTCACAGGTCTTAAATGTGATTTAATGTTTAGATCAGATGGTAGGAATAAGATTTGGAAAGTCCAATCGGTAACACTGTGTTAGGAGGTACCTTTCAAAAGTTTTCTGTGGGGGTTTGCTTGTTTTAGATTCTTTCCAACTCAACACAAACTTAGGAGGCAGGTATCTACCCAGGTATCTAAGGTACTCATCTATCACTTTATCTAAATCCAGGGTCTTATGACGTTAGGTTATTATCCCTTCAACCCCACGTCCCGAAAATATGCGTTATTCCAGCCCTTGCGAGTTAGGTAAGTGCTGTATCGAACATGACCATCTTTTGATATTGGGCCGAAAAGCTGGTTAGCACTTATGTCACATTTATATGCTATTATCTGCTATGTCGCTATTATACGTTATAGGAAGGTAGGGTCCGTCGTTAAGTAGTATTGGTTTAGGTAAGTAAGGCTTCGGGAACATATGACCCATATTAAACACACGGCTAAGCTTTTCCGCATGACGCTATTCCTAATATACTTACGTTAGCGCTCCGAGGCGACATCTTAGACACCCTAGACGCCCCAGAGCGCATCCACCGATATACTATAAATCTAAGCAGGACCCGGGAAACACCGAATGTTTCGGTACTAAACAAATACGAAGCGCGAAGCAAAGAGACAAGCTTTTGCGTAGGCACAGCAATATCAGTGCATGCTGCTGTTGTCAGGCAAAATCGCTTAATCTACCACCACGTTAAATCATGCATAGCCCTCAAAAATGCGGGTTAGGTATGCCGAAGTCTCTTGCTCGATCAAGCGCGTTTATATTCCGAATGTTTCAACTGTGTTACTACACATGTGATCACTTCCCTATATTCTCTATGTTAAGAATCTCCAGTTTGAAATTGAATACCATCTCTCGGTACGGGGTGCACGGGGTATACGGGCCGATAAGCGCGTAGTGGAACATAACTTATTAGAAAATAGGCGCAAGCGAAACACTAATCTATTTGGCGGACGCGCTTACTCCAGATATCTCGACTAAATATGCTATATGAAGCATCCTGGTGGATAGCCCTACTACGGTTGACCATAGCTGACACTCGGAAAAAACTCTAAAAATGTCAATACATATACCCCCCCCTTCTAAAACAGCCAAATTTAGAAATATTATGCATTTATAATATATTTTGCATTAAATGAAAAAAAAATTTTAAATTTTTTTTAATTTTTATTTATTTTTTAATATACTTTATCTTATCTTATCTTTATCTTATCTTTATCTTATCTTTATCTTATCTTATCTTTATCTTATCTTTATCTTATTTTTTTATTTTTTTTTCAATTTTTTTTCTTATCTTCTATCTTATCTCTTATCTTATTATTTTTCTTATTTTTTATCTTATTTTCTATCTCTAATTTTACTTTTATTTTTTTTATTTTTTTCTTATTTCTTATCCCTTATCCCTTATCTCTTATCTTTCATTTTTTTAAAAAATTTCTATTTTTCTTATCTCTTATCTCTTATCTCTTATCTTTTATTTTTTTTATTTTTTTATTTTTTTATTTTTTTTAATCTACCCTATACCATTTAAATGCATATTATCTATTATATATCAAACTCTTTTATTACATAACTATATGTATTAATACTGTATTATATTCTTTCAAATATACCCACCCCTATTTTTTCTTAGGGTAAATCTATCAATTTTAGCGTTTTTTCCGAGTGTTAGCTATGGTCAACCGTACCCTACGATACATATAAGCTCGTTCTAGCGTGACGGGCCTACTAGGAAGAATCCAAGCCTAGAATTATATCATTCAGCCGACTAGACAAGCTCGAGCGACCCTCGGATCGATGGGACCCCATCCTAGCCGCGTTTAATTCCATTATACAACGGGGGTTATTGAAAATAGGGTTGTACTGTGATTTCGTTTGTCTCAGGTGACAAGTGACGCAGCGGACCCTACTCGACGTCCAAGGACACGACAGCTATGAGCACGATAATAGTTATATATTATCACATTCAACATACGATTTCCGAGGGAGCGACGGATAATAATAAAGGGCCTATATAATTACACGAGTATTGGCCGGTATCATTATATTTAGTGTGCGTCTTGTTGCGTTGGGAAGAATGTGGATATATGTAGTGCTTATGATAGGGGCAGAACTTCGAGTAGTAATAGGAGCTGAGCACTGCTTTGGGTGGCTATCTCCGGTATATTCGAGCCTTAGCAGATATGAATACCAACTCTAGCTTTACATTTAAACGTTAAGTGTCCGCATAAGTCAGCATCTATTCATGAACTTATATGCTGGATAGGTAGGTAGGCATGGTGGCACTTAAGCCTCTAGAGATAAGAGATTTCTAGTAACGCCAGCCAAGTTTCTTGAATTACGCGTCACAATGCCCCTTTCTTGATATAACGCCAAATACACCTTCAAAATCTCAAGCATTGTTTAAAGGACTAATTAATATTTCATCTATTAGGCGTAGCTTCATAGCCCATCCCCACTTATAGCGTCGCTAGGTATCTCTTAGAGTACCTAGGTATTGGATAAGTAGATCAATCTGACGTTCTCTAAGACAGTCTGAATTAAATGCGCTAGTGAAGTACTTCATTTCGAATGGTTAATTACAATGCCTATTAAATAGGAGAATCCGAGTTCACTGCTGTATATAATGAAAGACGGGTACATTAAGGAGAATAGATAACGCGTGGGAATTATGCCGGGCAGAAATTTGGTGAGCATGACCGTTACATCGTTCTTAAGAATTACTAGATATATCAGCAAACTATACCAAATAATCGAAAAAGTAGCATGAGGGGCATACATGATTGTCGTGTGAAGGATCAGGGATGTATATGGTATAAAAATGAATCCTCATGTAGATATCATTCGTATATCAGGTTCCAAAATTCCAAGGCAGACATTTAAAATGAATTTTCATCTCCATCATGCTCAAGCAGTATCCCTTAAATCATAATCAGAATAACCGAGCATACGTCAAACAAGAACTAAGGGGATGGTGGGGGGACCTGTTGATGCATAGCGCATTGGCGAGTAGGCATCAACAGCTTATGAGTTTTCACATGAAACGTATGATATAGAGGACAACAGAAATTGTAATGAAATATTGAGAGCCTAACAGAGAGGGGATGACTTACAGCAAGGCTAACTCTAGATCTCCATGGATTCTCGCCTTCAATGTGACTTCGACCTCAAGATTGAGATCTAGCCTGAGACGGAGAGTATCAGACTTACTACCACCGCCACCGCCGCCTTGGTTGAGCGCACCACCAGCGACATTGCTTAATGTACTGGTTGCTGAATTAGTTAGGTTGTTCGCTGTTTCGCCGACGTTACCAACGGGGAGCATTTGGTCAACGCCGCCGACACCACCGAGAGGGCCGCCACCACCGAGAGGACCACCGCCCTGCTGTTGTTGCTGTTGAGTCTGTTGATTACGTTGGCGTCGCCTCCGTTGAGGTTGTGGCTGGGGTGCTGCTTCGACGTCTTCGGTACTTTCGTCCTCATCTGAATACTGCTGATTCTGCGGCTCTGGCTGCGGCGCGGTGGCCTCCTGTCGTCGGGACTGGTTGCGGCTTCGGCGGCGACCCTGGCGCGACCTAGAGCCAGAGTTGGATCCGGATCTTGATCCTGAAGGGTTGGGAGACGACATTGTTGATACACTGATAAATTATATGTCCGAATAAAGCAGTTCTGATCGTTGCGAAAAATTATATATATGAAGCGAAATTTGACAAACAGGTACCGAGGTAATGTACGAGGGGATAAAGTTGAGAAGAAGCTGAATGTCTAGATTCGCTCAGCTCAAGTATTTACATAAGATACTATTAGGAAGAGAACCCTTGACTCTTGTGATCTATACATCTAATGTCATATTTTGACATAACACGTCACCGGTGGTCTGGATCAGGAAACTCGCCTCTTCTCCCACGGCGAATTAAGGTATGCATTGTGCTAGCTAAAACCCTGATTTAGCGCATTCGTAAAGGCTATGCGACCGACTATCTTGGACACTGGCAACTTGATTCCAAATTTGTGATACGGGAGCAGCTGGGGTGTAGCAATATACGAGTGGCTTTGGTGTTGACGTCAAGCCACAGATCATCAGCCGATCCCTGGTTCTTGGCTATCCTATAGGGGTCCGGATAGGGGACCATAGTTGATTTTATCTTCGGTGTTTTAAGAAGGCGGAATCCCAATTAGATGGTATTAATAAGTATCTAAGGGGGTATTCTAGGTAGTATCACGCGGCCGTTATCCCTTCTTCCTTACGCCTGTAATGCAAACCATCTTGAATGAGCACACTAGAGTAAGTATTCGCTAGTCCCCCCTCGTATACCGACTAGATACCCCAAGCTGTAATTCACGATGTAATTTGATATCCACCGCGTCCCGATCCAAGATCTCGTCTAGATTTCCGTCCTTGTCGTAGTGAACATTCCACGTGCCTTCGTCGTTTTCAACGGCGACGAAATTCTGCCCATTTTCGAGTGTCAGCCACTCTTCATCTTCCGTCCAACTCCAAGGTCCAATGGTATGACCGGCAGTTTCTGATCTTGATCCGTGACGTAGTAACCCGGTATCCTTGTCTGCGTATATCCAGTTCAGCATAGGTGGGTCGTCAGCTATGGGCGCTACGAGCCCCTGGTGGTTTTCTGGCCCTGGGTAACCAAAATAGAAGCCGTTGAATGGATAGCCATCTACTGGGCATGCTGGATGGTTCAGGTAGAGCTGCCAGAAAGTTTAGTAAATAGATCGAGAGCTCGGAGAATTGAAGAGGCGAGATTCTACCTAGGCATGTACCTAGTACCTATTACCTAGGTAGGTAAGTGCTATAAGGGGTCTACCTAAATATCTAGAATATGCGGATACATCAAGATGAGCGCATCTACTTAATCAAAACTTGCCTTTTTGTCCTTGAAGACTACGGAAGCATTTTGCGGCTGTGCAACATCGTCGTGAGAAAAGTTTGCTGTTAACTTGAATTTTATCCTCTCCTTGGCTTGTTGGTTCTGCTTCTTTTGGGCGTCGATTGCTTCGGCCACACCGATGACCGTTGGTATGGCGCCGATTGTGAGTAACCCAAGAGTTGAAAGAGCCATAAGATCGACTGATTAAAGAGGTACAAAAAATGAACTCCACTAGGACTTACACATACGTAGTAGGGGAATTCCTCGTGTTCTAACAAGAAATAAGGAAGAGATGTCGGAGCGGCAATGAATCCTGGCCGCCCTGAAGCCTGTAGAGTGACGAAAACAGGTTTTGAGCTTCGTCATATTATTCCTGGAATACAAGTACATGGTATACATTATGTACCTACCTACCTACATTATTGCACGCATGATGATGACGATATTCAAACTTAAAACCAGCTACACATACAGCTATGTTGTCAGCCACAAAGACGGGGATTCGTCCAAGGTGGAAGGTCCACGGGCGTAGAAAGGTTGTTGATTGGTGAAAAGCAAACGGGGATCGGACTAGAGTGGCTTACGCAGCCTGCATAGGTGGGCAGGGGGGTTACCCTGAAATACCAAAATCTCGATTGGGAAATACTGGGAATAGTAAATACGAATCAGTTGGACGCCCCCCGTTGCGTCATTGCTGCCGGAGCTTACCGCAGCGCAGATTTGTAAGTTTAGAACCAAACCGTTTGAGAAAATGCTATTTCGGGTCGATAGAATAAAACAAAAGACACAACCACAAGAATGTTGGCGTAATTTGAACTCATGTTTCATTAATTACAATAATTCAAAGAAATTGACGATCTAATAAAATCTGAATAACTATCGAGATATCTTGATGCAACATGTCATCTAACGACGACCAAACATCCCAGCAACCTCGCGATGAAAGCGAAGAGCAACAAGAGAACCCTAAACAGTCGACCCCACAAACCGAAGAGAATAAACAGCCAAAACAGGAAAATAGCCAAGATCGATCGCAACAGAACGATAACGAACGGAATGGAGATGAGTTGAGGGAAAATGGTGAGAAAGCCGACGACGAAAAGAACGATAAGGGGAAAAAAGCGAATCCTCAAGCTCAAGCCGAAAACAAAAAACAATCGCAGCCTAAACCGGCCCGTGCCGAGTCGGAAAAGCCTAGTCGATCACGACGGCGTCGCCGTAACCAACCAGCGTGGATGGAAGACAATAAAGAGAACGACTACGAGAAACAGATGGCACCTCGTAGGCAACGTCAACCGCCGCAACAGTACCAACAATATCAACCACAACAGATGCCAATGCAGCAACAGCAACAAATGCAGCAGGTCCAGCAACAATCTCAGAAAAAGGAGGGCGGAAAGAATCCGCTTAGGTTACGCTTAGACCTCAATCTCGAGGTAGAAGTAACATTGAAGGCTCGAATCCACGGTGATTTGACCTTGGCTCTCTTGTACGTGATAAATATTACCTCCTATGATTTATTACATTTCCGCCCCGTTCGAATTATCTACCGGGCAAGATGTTGTGAAACTGTCCGAGTGACGTTGGATGTCTACTAAACTGACTCTGTAAAGCGATACTTAGTTGAAGACAAGAGAACCTGACTAACAGCCTTAACTCGACGCAAATAGGGAAGGGTTGTAAGCTTGCGATCGTCTAACGGCCTAGCTTCTGTCTATGGATAACTATGGCTAGGTGGAAAAGGAACTTATGAAAGTTTTATGACACGTAACGGGAGTTCTCGGTGTTGCATACATTCCATTCTCACCTGACATTAATAGAAACGAAGCGACTGATTATACTGCGCTTCGGCTGTCGAGGATAAAAGCATGTTTTCATCTAGAGGGGCAAAGGGGCGGGAAGTATGGAGGGGTTAATACGTTCTGGCGTTCTGACGCTCTGACGCTCTGTAATTATTGTGGCTCTTATGCTCTCATGACGGGCACTTACACGATAGGTCAGGTATTCCAATTAATACCTAAAGGGAAAAGGTATCCATAATATATTAGAATAATTATGAGTATTTGAAAAGAGCAACATGTTTATCCTGCTGGTGATTGCGGAAGAATGCGGTTGGATATTTTATTTGGCTGTCGCATTACATTACCTAATGGTTGTTTTGAGACCGGAGTGGGTGGATGGATGACCCCGGGGCTTCTGAACTTTGATTCTATGTAGATTTGACAACCTTTAACCAACCCCCCGGACATCCTAGTTTCCAACTTTTCCCAAGTATCAGCCTTTTCTGAATATTGTATTCACATTACTTACTTTTCCATTCTGTCTAATATGTTGTATAATTGATATGTAGCTAAGCTACGAAGCTAGATCTTCGAGTTCACTGGTAAAATACGGGGTCCTCTTTTCGCGAGGCTTATTTTAGGTACTGTAGTCTGTAGGTACATAGGATTTAGTTCATGTAACTATGCACTTTTGTGCTTGGTACCTGTATTGTGTATGTACATAGTAGCTTCTTACTTAATCTGCATATCTAGGTACCTAGGTACAATACATGGTATTATACCCCATTACCTATGACGCAATTGAGACTTAATGGGATGCCCTGTGTTACCTAATTACCTGGTACTTGATTTTGTATGCGCAAGGTATCCCGCTCAATCGACCTAAGCTATCCAAACCTTGTACTACTTGAGTCGCTTTGCTACAGTAATTTTTAAGTTTCATGCTTGCTCTTCCTCCACTTTAATACATTAGGATTCTCCATACGTACCTCTTAGGTACCCCCTACCTTACTAGGGACTCCAACTTAACTGCTCAATCGTTCACTTCCATGTCGACAATACAGGGCATACCCATCACAAGTTTCTTAACACCTAGCGTATAGTAAATGCTCCTCTTGCTGCAGTGGTCGGGACTTGACTTCTTCTATCATATTATCCTGGTAGTATACCTTGCTATTCTCATCTTCCTCGACGCCAATCACATCCGAACTCTTATTCTGACCATGGCCGATACGATGGACCCACAGACACCACCAAAGAAGCTATTCAAGCCCTCAAGTAAAACCAAGACCCCAACTTCTTCCAAGAAGCAGATGCCAACTACTCCCACTCACTCGAGTGTGCAATCCCACGATATTTTGACTCCAACTGAGACAATTAGTAGAAGCACAGATGCGCTTGGTAGCGCGCCAGAAGCTACGAAGGCTACCATTGACGACTTGAGTAAGGAAGAGGATGATCTAAATCGAACTAATAACCTGGTTGAAGCTATCGTCAAAAAGTCTCAAGAAATACCAAATCCTTCGAGTGACAATCTTTCCGAGCCCTCAAACCCGACGGATATTCTAAATTCGCCCACAGACGCTGCCAAATACTTCGCCGAGCAGGGGAACTTGGAAATGAATAGTTTTGTATCAGCGCTGGCCGGTGAAAGTGTACACAACCAGTCGAACGTAGCCAGCAATAGCACAGGGACACCGAGAGCCAACAACAGTGCGAACGAAAACGACGGCGACTTGGATAATAAGGTATCCGGTTCTATAACCGAATTGCCAAGGGATGATACACTGGTTATTTCCCCCAACGAAAGAACGAAAGATATGCTCGAAAAAACCGCCAACGACGCTGCAAACAAGATACCTAGCTCCAAGCCTTCACCAGAGGAAGACGAAGTGGAACATGATGGCATTGTCGACGAACCTACGACAAGGGGAATTAATAATAAAAAATCAAATTTAGAAAGCAATTCGGTCGATGAAGTACCAGCCTACCAATTTGCGGATGTTTCGAAGGAAGCAGAAGGAGCCACAAATGCCTCAGAAGAGCGGGCGCAAAGCGCTACGCCGACCAACGCCATCGGCGAGCCCAATACGAATATTATTTCGCAGGGAGCTCATGTGAGTGTGTCCGATGAAACAGGCCAACTACGTGCTTCGGCCCACGGTAGCTCGAATAAAATTGAGCGGAGTGCGGCTCCTAGCGCTTCAGGGGTTTCAAATGACGGCACACAGATCGCGGATAATATGGGCCAACCAGCCCATATCGAACGAAGAATCGAGGTTCCGCTTCCCCGTCCCGCAAAGATTGTTAATAATCCCTCCGAACCGACAAGGCCAAACACGAATAGCATAGCGGATAGCCTTGGCGATCCCGACGAATTGCCGGACGTTCAAGATTTACGAAGCACCGATGATTTACAAGATCCCCCGGAAGAAATATTAGATCCTTGTGTACATTCGCCGTCTTCTAATGTTACCCCTATTCCGAAGATTCCAAAGATAGCGCCTATCGGTATGGCGCCCCCTACAGATTTATTTCGCCTAGCAGATGGCCTCGGCGGCGGTGTTATCGACGACGTTGGTAATATTATAGATGAGTCGGGAAAAATATTGGGTCATGCAACAGGTGATCTCCCTGCCATGGTTGGTAAGAAGGTTGCAGATAATGGGGAAATCTACGGAGACGGCGGAGAGGTTATTGGATACGTTTCGGAAAATTTCACGGGCCCGCCATCACCTGTTGATATCCCCGAAAACGTGCTTGGGGGTTTAAAAGTAGATCACAATGGCAATATTCTCGACGCGAATGGCAACATAATTGGTTGCTTCAATGAGAAGGCAGGGGAAAATGGCAATCTAGCGTCTTTTATGAAGCAGTCTAAGCCAAACGGACACCAGACCGAGGATAAAAAGAACGACGAGCGAAAGCCTAAAGTAAATGCTCACACAGGGGGTAGCCCTTCGGACATCTTTCTAGATGTGAAATCCACTACTGATGGTATTCAACTTACGATTCGCATCCCTACAACATTTGGAAGACAACCACAAGATTCATAGGAACATAAAGTGCTCATATCTATTTCATACTTGCGTGCTCTAGTTTTTAAATCACGACTGGCGGGCGACTGGCGGCGTTTCGTGGAAGCAAAAGGAGGAACTCAAATGTTGATAAACCTATCTAGGTACTCGGGCTTGATGGGACGTATATGATTCTTAGCATGGATATTTCTTTGTATCATATGGAATGGAAATATTTTCGGATATACCAATTAGCTTGAAAACAATCACTTCCAAAAAGACATGTGTACCAGGTTCCTAAGATATGAGCAAGTTTATGAACTACGCCACTGGATTATGCTGACGTCTACCTGACGATAAATCCATGTCGAACGTGGCTTGGTAAATGGCAAGAAAAACAGGTCGACAAAAACAGCACCGAACTCATTCCGCACTGGGACTCGCGTTGGTGGTTACGAATTGACGAATAAAAGCCTTCCATCACATCTAAGATGGCTTGCCTAGGCCTAACCTAACCCAACCACGTTGCTTGGTCTTTCAAAACTAACATGATGATCTTAATGTGGCTGCCTTAACGATAATTAAGGACCGTCTCCGACATCCATATTCCTTGCACTGCGTAAATTGCCGCCGGGAGAGGCGGTCGGGGTATGTAGAGGGTGTGGTTACTCGTAGGCAGTTTTTACCACGATCGAGATTTTCAAATAATACCCCTTAGGGTGTCCGAACTCACTAATCGAAGCCACGAGACATAATCCTGTTTTCCTTGCTGAAATTTGGTAAACTTTAACGATAGCAACCTTGTATTCTTCAATCCCTTACCACACACCCCTGGTATACAACCACATCTTGATCCCTAGGATTGGTTAGGCTGGACAAAGCAGCAAGCCACAAATGTAGAACTGTACGATTATCTGTGGCAACAAGATCTACCAAATTTCGGGCAAGAAAGCAGCCTCATTCGTGGCTTGATTGATCACGGAGCTTTCGCCGGGACTATATTACCTAGGTGTTCCCTACATATGACGTTCAGAGGTATTCCTTGCCAGGAGGAAGCTGCCGTCATGACGTCGAGCATAATGTGTGAAAGGTCTTCTAACGAGGGGAAGACGAAATGCTCGTCATGTCCACTCAAAGTTGGTAGAGAGATTTTTACTGCCTTGAACTTGTGACGTATGTATTTGAGCTGGTGGTCAAGTCCTCCTCCTACTGTCCCAGTGCAATAATATCTTAGATATAAGGGATTAAATCCATCAATATATTCCTAAAGGTTTCGAACTATTGAATCTCATGACGAACGATCAGAACAATATCCAACAATATCAATCATCACAAAAGGAACAAAAGGAACAAAATAACTCTAGAGTGATAACTACGACCACGCAATATATCATCACCGAGGAAAATCCAGTAGCCTTTATCCACCCTGCCGCCATGTCTGGACTTGGTGAAGCGGTCGGAGGATCGAATAATCCACTCAGCAAAGCTTCGGAAGCTATTCCCGGGGAAGGAGAGGGCAGTGCTCCGCATAAGGCGGTAGCGTCACAAGCATCGGTGCCTCGGTCCATCCCTGATGTGTCGGAGGAGAATGAAGGCGAGGGCGAGATGGTACCGGCAGCAGGCCGCGTCAATGAAAAAGGGGATGTGATTGACGATGATGGTAACCCCATTGGCAAAGTTACCGAAGGTAACGCGCACGAGTTTTCCGGCTTCATCGTTACACAGGAGGGCGACGTTCTGAACGAAAACGGCAGCGTAGTCGGTAGGGCTGAGCCACTGGGCGACGTCCCGTCCGAACTAAACTATACCATTAAATCCACGAAGGATGTCGGTCCACAACAAGAACAAGACAATCAGGTCGGCGGCGACGGTGCACCCTCTGGCGCTACTGGTGACCTAGGCCAAACTGCGAAGAATATTAGTGGAGCTGTTGGCAGTACGGCGAGAAGTGCTGCGGGTACAGTTGGGGAGACGGTAAGGGCTAAGGATGCCACGGACCCTATCATCGATACTGCCGAAGGAGAACCAGATGCCATAGGGAATTCTACAGAGGATAATAACACGCCGAATACTGAAGACGTTGCCGAGGTCGCTAGGATGACGGCCCAGGGCGCCGTTGAGGGCGCACAGGAGGCCGACGGAAAGGCGACGATAGATGCAGAGGACATGGCGTCTAAAACTTCTTCGAATGTCGATTTAGGCTTGAATACCGGCGATGCACCCCAGAAGGGTGTTGTACCCTCCATACCCTCCATTGATATCCCGTCGCTTTCGCCATCTGTAGCCGATAAAGTAGTAGCTTTATTCGAGGGTCCGTTCATAATCGCGGATGGCGGAAAAGTTGCTGATCAACACGGGAAGATCATCGGCAAGCTAGCCGACGGCTCTGATCTTCAAGACTTAGTCGGCAAGAATGTCACGGGCATAGACGGTCAAGGGAACCTCCTAGCGGACAGTGGCACCGTTGTTGGGAAAGTTAATATTGCACCCGAAGGTTCGATTGTTGAACGGATCAGGGAGGCTGTCCCTGAAGCTGCTCCTCGTCTCGATGCTTTGAAGCAGCAGGCTCAACTAGCTCCGCCAATACAAATCCCGTCATTCGCTCCATCTGTAGCAAACAAAGTTATTGCCATGTTCGAAGGGCCTTTCAATATCGGCGAAAATGGCCAAGTTACTGATCAGAAAGGAAAAATCCTTGGGAAATTAGCGGAGGGTCAAGACTTTGAGCACCTACTCGGTAAAGACATCAAAGGCATCGACGGCGAGGGAAATCTCCTTGGCGACAATGAAACTATTCTTGGAAAAGTCACCTTGGTACCCGAGGGGACGATAATAGAACGCATAAAGGAGGAAGTTCCCGAAGCAGCCGCACGGCTCAACGCACTTGAAGCCGCCAACCAGCAAGACGAGGAGCAAATCAAAATACCCGACATATCTATTCTCGAAGGAATGGAGATTAACAAGGCCGGAAACGTCGTAGATGGCGACGGTAACCCAATCGGTAAAGTGAAGAGCGGAGATATCAGTAAGATGGTAGGAAAGACGCCCGATAAGACCGGAAAAGTATGGGACAACCAGGGCAACGTCATAGGCGAGGTTGAAGCTCTCCCCGAAAAAGTTCAGAATGAGGCCGCACCGTTCGAAGATTTCCCAGACGCGGTCGTCGATAAGTTTGGAAAGGTCATATTTGATGGCCGCCAAGTTGGTGTAGTTGTTGGAGACGATTTCCAAAAGTTAATCGGAAAGAAGGTAGATGCCGACGGTGATATCCTGGACAAGAATGGCAATGTCGTCGGCCATGCACAGCGCGCCGAAGCTGAGGAACCTGCCGAGCCCGAGGAAGAGCTCGTAGAATACTCGACACTCCGCGACAAGAAAGTCAATAAGCTAGGCAACGTCGTTGATGACAAAGGCCAGGTCTGGGGCCACGTCGTTCAAGGTATCCTTAAACACCTCGTCGGTAAGAAGGTTGGCGAGAATGGAGAGATCTTCAACGATGCCGGACAAGTTATCGGCAAAGCTGAACCCATTCCCGACAGCGAACGAGAGGAAGTAAGGGAGCCTGCGCCATTTGAAGACTATCCCGACGCCATAGTTGGTGAACAGGGCCGCGTCATGTCTAATGGTGAGCAAGTTGGTATCATAATTGAGGGCGATCCCAAGAAGTTGAAGGGAAAGCCCGTAGATGCTGACGGGGACATCCTGGACAAGGCAGGAAACCAGCTGGGTCGCGCGGAACGGTGGGAGCCAGAAGAGCCCGAACCACAACCAGAAATCGACAAGTCTGCTCTCGCCGGTAAGCGCATCAATAAAGCCGGTAATGCCGTTGACAGCCATGGAGACATCTACGGTCGCGTAATCGAGGGCGATCTCAAGCGCTTGATTGGCAGGATGTGCGATAAGAATGGCTTCATTCGCAATGAGGGAGGTGATATCATAGGGAAGTGCGAGTTAATCCCGGAGGCCGAACGCGAGGGCATGAAAGAGGGCCCGTTTACCGAGCTCCCTGGTTGTACCGTCAACAAGGAAGGCAAGATTGTAACCCCTGGTGGCGACGTTGTTGGCCGACTCGTCTCTGGCGAGCCTGGGATCCTCTTCGGCCGCACAGTTGACGACGACGGCGATATCTGCGACAAGAACGGAAACGTCCTAGGCCACGCTGAGCGCTGGGAAGAAGAACCAATTCCCAAAGATGTCAACCCCATGTCAGGCCGAAGGGTTAATCGCGAGGGCAACGTCGTCGACGAAAACGGCGATCTTATGGGCAAGCTTACTTCTGGCCTTCTGAGCGAGTGCGCAGGAAAGAAGATTGACGACGACGGCGACGTTATTGACAATAAAGGAAATACTTTGGGTCACTGCTCATTGCTTGCTGAGCTACCTGAAGAGACAGACGAGGAGAAAGAAGCCCGCTTGCGGATGGAGCAAGACCGAAAGATTGCCGGCCAAATCGCCTTCTGCATCGAGCAATCACTTGATAAGATCAAACCTATTTGCAAAATGATCGTTGACGTATGTTCACGCTTACTTCTATTAACACTATATAGTCTTCCACCTTCGCCCACAAGATACTTAGTACTAATATTCACTTTACAGAGAATTGACGCCGAGGAGCGCAAGCCCGAAGATGAACGGGACGAAGAAGAACTTGTTAAACAAGTGCGCCCATTAATTGAAGAAGGTGGTAAGATATTGACCGAAGCCAACGGAGTAATTCGAGGACTAGACCCGGACGGTCGCATCTCAGCCAACGCCAAACACAAGACGGCCGCGCGTGAGGCAACTCCCGAGGAATATCGACTCGCCGACTTGCTCAAGGAACTCACTGGCACCGTAACAGAAACAATCGAAGGCGCCAAACGCAAGCTAGAGAATCTCCCACATGCCAAAAAGGCAATTAACCCACTCTGGGGACTCCTATCTGAACCCCTTTTCCAGATAATTGCGGCGGTCGGCCTCCTTCTAAGCGGCGTATTAGGACTTGTCGGCAAGCTCCTTAACGGCCTCGGCCTCGGGGGGTTAGTTAATAACTTACTCGGTGGTCTTGGCCTTACCAAAGTATTGGATGGACTCGGGCTGGGATCAGTATTAGCCCCTATTACGGGAAGTAAGAAGAAATAACCGTGCCGTATAATCCAAAGATGTAGTGTACCATTGTAATGGGGTGTTGAAGAATTAAGGGATATGGATATGGCTGTGCTAATGAATAATGAATATACGGAAGGATGTAGTTAGGTAGCCAGCAAAAGTTTCTCGAGTACTTCAATAGTAATAATAGTTACAGTGCATTTTCCAAGCCACGCGTAGATTTAAGCGTATCAAATTTACTATTAGAAGTAACATCGTTTCTAGATGGGATGGAAGGTAGGCAGAGTCCAGGCACTAACTTAAGCACCTAGGTAGGTAAGGTAGTTAGTGTTGGCTCACATGTCAAGGGACCAGATGGCTACATTCCTTGTCCAACCTACACTAGGGGCCCAATCGACATTCTGAGGTATTGGTGACGTTATGGATGACGTTTTATAATGGTATAGACTGTACGACGGTATAGCAGTCTACCACAGTTGAAAGGTGTAGATGCCGCTGACGTCCAAAGCAGGATTTAACCCACGTCTCCTATATTATACATCATAACGACCTTCTATGTAGATTTACCCGTGTTCCCCGCCCTTGATAGTCTCCAAATTGACCAAAATGTCACGTACGTTACTTCTCTGTTTTATACACGGGTTTAAAGTAAGTCGGAATCAAATTCATGCCGGTTGGCCCTACTAACACTACAATAGGGAGGCGATGATACGTTCAAATCCTTCCCAGCAGATCTACAAGAACAGGTATCCAGGAGGCTTCCTGATCACAATGTCGAATCTATAGTGTATCCTAAGTACGAGACGAAGGGGGAGTTGGGACAATGTTGTACGCTGTTCTTATCATGGTAAGACCCATCGGACAAGGGATTGCTATGATGTCTGCTCACAACATATTAGGTTGAAGGAAAAAGTGATAAACGTAAGAAAAGTGCACTCCGAGTCTCCATGGCCACCGCACGACAGAGATGTAGGGGTCATCTTGGTTGCTCATTCAATGGGGTAAGATTACAATACTAAATACACAAGTTTTGCATCTGGCTCACATTACCCTTAGCGGTTTCGTTGCTTCGGATACACTCTTCTTAATTCTAAACGAGAAGAAAGAAGGATCATTATTGTTCCCTCTAGTCCAAGGGATTCTAACGTTTGATACCCCATTCAATGGCCTCGCACGGTCGATGTTCGTTTACGGCGCGTTCTCAAATTATCAAAAAGTGAGCACAGTTTTTAACGTCATGACGGCTCTGTCTGCGGCCCCATCAGCTCTTGGGAGATCAGCCATGAAGCAAACAACGGCGCGCCTCCCATCTGCGAAACCTTCCCGCTCAGCATGGCAGCTCATTGCTGTACGCACAGGTACCGTTGGTGCGATAGCGGCTGGAGGAGTTGCAGCTTATAAAAATCGCGAGAAGATTATGAGAAATCTCAATAAAGAGTCCGTCAAGGAAGGGTATCGGCAAGGCATGGACGCGTTAAGCCAAGGGCTAGCCTATATAAACCGTGGTAATGTCGGACAGTCTTTTGAATACCTTTCTGACCATTTTACGTTTGTTGGCACGCTCATGAAGCAACAAGAATTAAGCCTACGCCTTGAGCGTTTGGGGGCACTCAAAGGCGTCGGGATTCGCGACTTCTATACGTCTTTAGGAGAAAATGGTATGTGGAGTGGCGGTTACTTCGTACCTGAACGTACATTCTGTGCGATACCAGCGAAAGACCATCAGTCATATCCTCTGTTCTCACGGAAGGTCATTAGTAAGGCCGAGGAAGAAATGCAAGCACATATGAGTATGTTTATTAAAGACAAGAACGAAGAGTACGAGCAGATGATGGAAGAGGCCAGTATTCTGGCGGTTCGGTGGTTTAATGACGACTCTGCTGTCTTCGACGATCTGAAGTTCGCATTGCCCCCATCTCCTAATCTAGCGGAGCAGCCTGTAGCCACAACAGAAGACGGTCAAGAAATACCAAAGGTAGATTACATTACAAACGACACAAGCAAATCCCGGGAAGACAGCGGAGAAGAGGACCAAGATTCAGTTCCCGATGCGTCGCCATTAGATATTACCGCAGCAGCATCGATCGTTCCACTACCCGATGGAGAGATTCTACCAGAAAACGAAGCCGAGAAAGAACAGAAAAGGACATATATGAGATACCTCATGCAAGTAGCGCAGCAGGCAGGCACCGGAGTTAAATCTTACGTACCAACTAAGATACCGGAGATGCCTCAAATCCCGTCGGGGTCTAGTTTTAGATCCTACCTCCCTACTCAAATGCCACAAATGCCGAGTATCCCGAGACCATCTGTTAGCATGTTTAGCAAAGCACAGCAGCATGTTACGCCGTCTACTGACAAACCTATTGGTGATGATTCAGATCCCGATAAGGCCATTGAGCCTCATATAGAGAGGAAAAGAGCTGACAGTGGTGTACAGCTACCCTCGGAGCCCGAGGAAACAGATAGCTTCCCCCAAGATCCAACCGCAGCCTCATCAACTTGAATAGGGTAGGGGTACTTGTAAATCTAAAAGCTCACATATTCTACGTTTGCTTTGGATGGATACGAACCCTGGTGCTGGTAGAATCTAAATACCAAAGAAGTAAAGGTTAACTGAACGTCATAAATACCGGTACATAAAAGGGTACAAAAGGCTGGGATTATAAACAAGGTCTAACGTATAGGGGGATATGGATAGGCGTCTTAAGGGGGTGGTTAGGGCTAAAACCTTTCTTGATCTTTACATTAATAAAAAGCTCAAGATTATTCATTGGGGCGAGACAGCTCATGCAGGGTCGCGATCCATTCCATCTCTCCACCAAAATGCTTTGGTGTAGTGGGTGTATTACACTCACCAGAATTCAGGATGTGAGTGGGTTAGTGGATTAGTGGATTACGTAATATTGAGGCTATTCATACTGACCATTTCTACTGGATTTTCGGAATCTATGGTGTTTAGCCACCTTGTTGTTCGGGCACTTTTGTAGCTCCTCGTCACTCATCCTTTTAACTCCAGCCCGTAGCTAAAACCGTAATACATGTAAGCTGAATCGCGAGGATATTCAAAGCTATTTTTGACAATTGTGGGTATTCGAATATTATTGACGCGTTCTGTAAGGAGTTTTAAGGTACAAGAATTTAGGTACGCGTTTGTATGGGAATTCGTGTACACCGCATCCCAAAATGGAACTAATTCGTAATTGATCCAAACTTTGAAACGAGGCTGACAATCAAAGCCACATTGTTAGTATGGTCACCAAAATTACTAGTAAACACTAACATCGTGGCTTTGCTTCAAAATTTCTTGAGGCACGACTCCACTCCTAATCCATCTCTCCACCAAATCCACCATTTTAAAAGCTTCAAGTGTGTTGGTGGATTAAGTGCACGGACCAAGTCTAGTGGAATGGAGTGGAATGGATTAGAGTGTGTAGCCCACTGGTGGATTAGCGTGGAATGGATCGCGACCCTGAGCTCATGCGATGATAAACACGTTTATAAGTGTATATTGGGAGTAGACATATCACTACATCACATATGTAAGCGGCGAGGGTACAATCTCCTACTTAGGTAGATAGGTGAGTATAGGTTTAACTCCTATTAGCGCTAGCGGTTTCTCGCATATCTGCTCAGCTAGATAGAAATCCCATATAAGCTTCAGCAAGGTTACGAATCATATACGACATTCAAGTAGATGACTTCATATGGCGTAGACGAACTAACACATATACGTCATGGGTCATCATATCAAAACTCTAACGAATGCCTAAGGCAAGAACAAATATAAGTGACAACGCAAGATTTGGACTATGGACGCGATCCTCTCGGTTTAAGAACATTCTATTGCTCTGTCTACGAGTCTACGTACTTTTGAGATATACTACGCGAGCGGCCTGAGCCAAAATACATATCAGACTACCTAGCCATTCGAAAATACCCAATATAATTCGATCATGTCCGATAATACGGATAGCAAAAACCAAGGTGGGCTCCTCGGTAGCGTGACCGGCGGCGTCGACAACGTACTCACGGGTGGCGACAAGGCCCAGGGCCAAGGGGGACTTCTCGGCGGCCTCGGTGGAGCAGTCGGCAAGACGACAGAAGGCGCCGGAAAGACCCTCAATAAGACGACCGAGGGGCTTGGTGATACGGCGGGATCAGCGGCCGAAGGTGTCGGAAACGTTGGAAAAGGTGTCACAGATACTTTAAGCAATACTACGAAGGGAGTCGCCGGATCGGGACAGGGGCAACAGTAGGAGATGTGCTTCTGGGTGACGATCATCGAGGGGAGGGGGGATTAATTGCTATTGGAGCAAAAATAAATTATACCGTTCTCTACCTGTCTGACATTAGAAGTGCACAAGTTCGAGAGGATAAAGCGAAAAGGACGATAGGAGAACACAAAGTTCGTCGCTGTTCTTGCATGGATATACGGCTTCTTGGGGCGTCGTCCCCGCCACTCATATAATACAATGCCATGCCGTATTAACCTATTGTTATCTCTTGATTAATCCCATTTACGTTGCGTATTTATTTGCCGCCTACCTACCGCGTGCTGTACGACGGCTGACAAGGACAAGAGTGTCCGTGCATAGTACAATAAACTTGCAACCAATCTTGTAACTAGGTAGGTAGGTTTGGATAAACTACCTAGGTAATTAACGTTATAATAGATCGAAATCAAATTGTAAAAATATTATTTACGAATTCGTCCAGCAAATAGTGTACGTTGTACTTCTTTATGTTATCAAAGCATTGTACTGCAGGATTATACAACGGATAGGTTTCTGTTGGAATGTGAGGTTTCTGTTGGAATGTGTGTGGCTGGTATACAGGGGTATGATACGCCCCACATCCGTGACCTTATATATCGTAGATATGCCCATCTATTCTCTAATTATAAGATAGACTTGATAATACAAGTAACTTACCTCATATATGCGTCCTATTTCAATAGTTTCCATCCAACCATCTAACCTCAACTTGAATTTAAGACTGCTGTTAAAGTTTGGGCTATATTAGGGGTATCTGCCTAGGTAGGCAAGTAGGTTGGGTACCTCCTAGGGTTACTACAATGATGTAAGTGTTCAATGCGGTAGCAACCTTGACAACCATGTAGATGCGGGGCTTTCGTAGCCCATAGCGTGGAACCTCTGCTACGACGGTCCCCCCGATATTTGGTCGAGGTGGGATGCCAATTACTTGTGCTCTCTCCTTTACTCGATGGTAAGATGAATCCTAATTCGTTTCTTAATTCCTACCTACCTCTCTAGGATACCCAACGATCTTTTGCAGTAGTTGAAACTAAAGGTTGGTCTCATGACGAACCAATTGGGCTTACACTCGTAGAAGTACTCGTCGATCTGAGCCAAGGAAAAATCAGAATCGCCAAAAGGATGGGCTGCAAGCTTATGCCGGATGCATCGGCCTCTTAATTACTTGACTAATAAAATATGCACCATTTAGGTAACTTATATAGTGGGATAATACATCATAAAACGTGCTAGCATTGCCGCGGAGGGAAGAATGTGGAAACAATTGGGGTTTTGGAGTTGATCAACGACTCGTGTCGTGCAGTACGAACGAGAGTCTGTGGGTGGCATTGTGGGTAACATAGCCGGTAAAGAATCAGCATTTGGACCTTGGCGATCCACGACGGCTCGTAAACAACCACCAAGCCTCGACAATATACTATTCTAAATGGAACATAACTGCTTCATACCTACGTAACTAGTATATATATATATAAGATACGAGGGATGATACAATATATAACAAGTTCTGGTAGCAAAAGTAGGTGATATCTGGCGATAAGCTTCGAGAGAAGAGGGAGAAGAGAGAGAAGAGAAGGAATGAAGGATTCTGGTCCAGGCTGCAGATTTACATGTAGGCTACCTATGCAGGATAAGTAGAGTTTATCCACCCACCCCGGATTTTACCCCAGGTTTTTTTTTAAACTTATATATCAATACTCAAGACTAACCCCTTTTGCGTATGTATGATGCTACCACTCACCGGCGGAGCTCAGCGAACCATAGCTCAAAGGTCACGCGATGAGCACACCATCAACGTCTCGACGACCACCTTACTATAGTTTAACCCCGCTCGAACCGTTACGAAATCCAGCAGCAGGAACCGGATCAGCTGGTCGCCGATCCAATTATGGTTTCTCACGTAGGAGACCAGCCCAGAACCCCCCTCCCTCTTCCTCTTGCTCTCTCCAAGCCCCTTTTACTGTCCCTTTAAATTACACCTTCTTCCCCTCTTCTCACTTCTCCTCCTTTCTATTATCCCTCTTCTATCTTGTGGACGTTAGTTCTCTGGATATTGTAAATTTTTTGGCCATTGCTATTGTTATCAACATTCTCTAGCTAATAAGGTAATTCTCCCTATAGTCTGTTTTGCTTAAACGGATAGTATCACCGTTTTACGAGTTCGGTTCTAATCATGGTCGTTGGTTTATAGCAGCTAGAGACTTACAAGCTCACATCGTATATATCTATATACTAACCAACTTACCAATTCACCATGGCGGGACTCACCAGAGTAGATTCGGCCGTCCAAGGTCTTGAAACGTCGCCTACGAAGGCAGATTTCTCCAGGGTAGACTCTGGCGTCCATGATCTTGAAACGTCACCTACGCAAGAGAAACTCATCAGGGTAGATTCGGCCGTCCAGGGTCTTGAACCGTCACCTACGAAGGAGAAAATTTCTCATCGAAGGGCTAGCTCGAGTGCGGCGGGGGTACAAACTATCAAAGATTTGAGTATGTGACCTGATACGTTTTCTTCCAAAGGTTCTGGGGGTTGAATTGAAGTTAACATAGAACGTTACAATAGAGAAAAACCAAATAGAGATCGAAATAGCAATGGAAACCCAGGCCACGGGATGGTAAGTCTTCAGATATGCTTGTCCCCCTTCCCAGGTGAGGGTCTGTTGAGGCCTGTACTACTGACCTGGAATATTATTTCTTATATGAACTGGCCGTTTAACTGGATACAGGAAGATAAATACATCCCCATCAACTGTTGAGGACAAGGATATTTTGAAGAAGCCACTGGTAACGCCACTTGTGAAGGCTATCAAACTTCGTTTCGATACTGGTATCGTCGTAACGGCACGGAACAACAACGGAGTTACCATCAAGGATGCTTTAGATGTGATGTATTCCAAGAACAAGAAAAGAGTTAGTAACCCCCCTTTACATGAATACCTGGGTCTTTTGTTCACACTCTTTGCTACTTATCCCCTAAACCTAAACGCTACGGCTTACTAACGTGCAACAACCTAGGCCGACGATGAGATACCAGAACCATACTTAAAGGGCTTCGAATGGCTACCAACTCATCCTCAATTAAAAAATGACCCAGAGAGGAAGAAAGAGCGTGAGGAAGAATGGGAACAGCTACATATCCACCTATCTCCCATACCCACAGTATCCAGTTCTGGTGGCGGCAAGAAGAAGAAAAACAAGAACGCCGATTAACTACATCGTCCATCTATGTCCACCTTTTTATCCCACCCACTGTTTAGCCATGTTTCTCTTGGTTTTCTAGGCCTGGATTGTCTGAAAACATATAGCGAAATATTTTGATAGATACACATGTACCTTGGATATCATTCTGGATACTGTCACCTAGTTGTTGTATAATTATGTGAATCTACCCAAGTTTCGATTCTAAGGTAAATATCATTTATTAATCGAGCAGGACAATCTAGGAATCCGCCTGATTAAGTACCTATAATGGTGCCTCCGTTGCAAATAAACATATCATGAATAGGCTTTCATCTCATAGGTATTAGCTCCTCGTTCAAACAAGAATGCCAAACAAATGTATCCTTATTATAGTATCTCATGAGGCGTAACGACTAGAATAGTTAAATGAGTTCAATAGTCTTTAGTGTTAGTTCGTCATATATGTCCTTCTCCGAATAACTATCTTCAAAATCAAGGTAATCATCAAATCTTACAAAGCCGACACGACGGTATGAAGACTGAGACCTATCGACTGGGAGTAAAGCTAGGCCCCGTATCTCGATTTTGTCAAACGTTTCAACACGCCTGATATGCAATATCAATATAGTGATGCTCTCGTGGATGTCATCCAAGGTATCAAAGAAAAATATCCCTGTAAATTCACTCCTCGAGAACCCCAGCCTGATACCCGTCTGCGAATGGTGAAGAGAACGAATGAGGCATATGGGGCGATCATTGATCCGAGGAAGCATCTTACGCAACTCTACATCTTGTCCAGTACATATGTAGCCTCTCACAGTGAGGACACCACCGGTAATTTCTCCAGTTATATCATCTCCTTTGGGAGTTGTTTCCGCTTTGAGAATCTGGACGCTCCAAGGGCTAGTCGCTCCGTCCAATTCAGCAATATCACCATCAAGAGAAGCCCATGACCACGAGGGCGCCCTATACGACGACGGACGGCGTCCAGGCACCTTAGTTCTCCACAGTAAAGCCCCAGGCAGATGATGCTTCCATAAACCAGCCAGGTAAATATTGTTGTCAGGACTATCCCTCCCCATCGCACCACCCATACGCTTTGCTAGGCCGGAGAGAGCGACAAGCTTATCCTCGGAAAATGTTAATTTGCATCCAGAGTAAGTCTCAATTACATCTTTCCAAGTTGTTACCCCGGTCGTAGAATTCTTATGCTCGATAAGGGGCTTCCACGGCGCCTTTTCCAATTTCCCTCTAGATTTAAGTGAAATTGGTGTGCTGTCTGGGTGCGTTTCACAGCAATTGGCTTCAATGCACTCCCAAAAGACTTGCCTGCTACCGAAATAGAGGTTCCGGGCCGAGAGGATTCTTTCTTGGACAACCCATGCGCGCAAGATTAACGGCTCTCCTTCAAAATCTTTCTTCCACGACGACTCTTCGTCTTCGAAACGATAGAATTTCTCGGTCTTCTCTCTAGGAGAACTCAGTTTGACAATTGTAGGGGCGATCAATTCTGGGTCACGATCAAAGAAGCATCCACTTTGGTCATCTGTGGCGCCTAAAGCCGCGATATTTAATAAACCGTGGCTGTAAACGGGCGCCATGGTAGAGGCCTCTGCTTGCCAATCTTCCTTAGAATCCTGAATGATACACAGTCTGTCGATCCATAAATACCGAATACCCAATCGCTCGATAACTTGGAATGCGTGGCGGAATGTTTTGGGTAGAATAGCCACCGGTAGACCTTTTCGTAAAACTTCCAGTGTATTTTTGAGGAGTCGTAACTTCTTATCAGCTGGCTCGGGCCCCCAACAATGACTTAAAGTTATATATCTATCATTGGGGTTAAATTCGTTGTGAAGGACAAGTCGGAATTTCTTTTTGGCTCCTCTATGCTGTAGTTCGAGGAGGCGAGTTGGCGAAAAGACTTCCGAGACTTGGCGGCGGCACAACTCATGGCTCTTGACACATTTATATACCCATCTCCGAATAAAAGCCCACGTCGAAGTATCTGCAGTAGAACGGGAGATCACAGAGTTCACGGTATCGTTCCCTTCATCGTCAAGTTTATGATTAGTGTCTGTTGTTCAGATCTGGATATCGGAGCTCGTACGGTCATGTATAACCATGGGATGCTTGTATGGATGAACGCGTTCGCCCGCGCCTACAATCATGTCTGGATATTTTGGATGGAGTTGTACACAGAATACTGAAAAGTAGCCTAAGCTTGTGAATGTAGGATTTATATCATCGGCATCGTCGTCATCGAAGTGGGAGCAACAAACGACACAGCCTAACCGCATGGATTCTAGCACGGAGTCGTAAGTAGTATGGTGACCAAAAAGGTACCGTTCCGGTTCCTTCAATTTGTCGTCGTCGTCTTGGAGTCGTTAGCACAACACATTTTCGAGTAAATCGCCCAGGTAGACCTTGGTATTTGCTTTTGTACAACTTACTTAATATTTGATCGCGGATCTCGTCATCATATGCTTCAAATAACTTTTCGGATATCTCGAGGGGGAGACTCTTGATTAACCCGAGCCTCTTCTTGTTCTTGGGATCCCATATACCCTCGAGACCTCCCCGGCAAACGTGACATAGCATCTCTTAGGTCTCCTAGGAGTGTCGTGGAACAGCATCCGAACTTTGATTTCTTATTCTGTATCAAGATGTCTATCGACTTGCGCAAGAAATCCCGCCCTCCTTTTTGTACCACACCAACACCCCCTCGGTGGAGGCAGTCTTGCTGGCAATGAATGGAGCACTCACAGCCGCAGCAAGCCAACGTATTTATCACATTTACATATTTACAAGGGCATCGGGCCTGTAGTTATGCTTACGTGAAAAGGCGTTTCCTCTTAAAGGCCGGTTGCGTTACCGTTCCGTAGAGCCGGGTTCTTAATTGATACATGAAACAGGGCACCATTTTTTTCTCATCAGAATTGGCGCGGATAGATGCAGCATTTACGGGCGTTATGCGTTCCAATATCCTTGCGATGCCCCGTTTGGCTTCTGGGATTGGTTAATCGGGTTAATTAGAGCAACCGCCTTGTCCCCTCGCGCCACCGAATATAAAGCTAAGCGTAATATTAGGTATATCCGATATAAATATTGTTGGCGCCACAAATGTTTCCAACAGGTAGCATCGTAGCTGTCATGCTACGTTTTCCTTGGTGGGTGTATTCTGGGCATGGTGTTGCTATTTTAGTATCTCAGGTAAGTGGGTGGGCGAGTCCCTCTTTAAGAGTTAAAGTCATAGCCGGGCGACCTCATTTGTAAGAGCTTTTGAATTTTCAACACTGTTTTTTATATCAAGCACCTAACCTAGGTACCTAACTAGGTTAGTATATCTGACTTGACGGCTTCAAGCAAGTTTGGATAGGTAGGTACCTATTTTAATGGGGCGCTATAGGGAAAATTACTAGTTCTGACTTATCAAGAGGTAGGTAATGAGTTTAGAAATATATATAACTAGTTAGACCATGTTCGCTCTTCACTTCTTATTAGCGAAACTAACCATCATTAAGATACTTTTTTCCTGCGCGATAGGTATTAGTCAGGAGGCGGACGACCTAGGAATACGTACTTATGTATCCATTTGGGCCGCTAAAAAGCCGGGTCGACGCATCCGGGGCTTGACTTTCGGCGGATGGGGTCGCTTAACGTGCGCGCCTGAGTATGTACCTGGGCTACCTCAAAATAGCGTATATTTTAGAGCCTTCCGTGCCTTAGGTTGAGGTAATAACTCCCCCCGATCCTTGGGATTGAAGTGGGGCAGATAGTTTTATCGCGATCTGTCGCCCTTTTGCCTTCACCCTTCACCTCCGCTCTCCGCTCTCCGCCCTCCTCGTTTTCCATACTACCTAATACAAGAACACAATGCTTGCAACGGCGAGCGGTTGCCGCGGCATCAGCAATAGTAGAACGAAGGACTATCCGGAGGGATGGAATCATGGAATTCTTCGAGAACCAAGTTGGAGAAGTGCGATACCTGACCACTTTAGGCGAGACCCCTGCTTCCATACCACCGGTCTCTCCTGGTTCTGGTTCTCAACAACGCAACAGTAGTAGCAGCGTTGCAACCAACACTGGCGCCAAGAGGAAGAATAGCGCAGGCGAGTCGCCTAGTTCCAAAGGTCAACCTCAGCAGAGGAGCAAGAGAAATCGATACATATCCATAGCTTGGTAAGTTCTTCTTTAAATGCGCGCGGGCCGCATAGCGACACGCGACGGTAAACCTGGGGGTTGGCGGGCTTGTAATCTTGCGGCTTTGGACGTTTATTAACCAGGTCTTGTATGATTCATCCAGCAACGAGTGCAAACGACGCAAGATCAAATGCAACGGCGAGACACCATGTCAACGATGCGGAAATCTCAACCTCCAATGTCTATACGCGCCCAATTGCTGCTCAAACTCGTTCAAGGATTCGGATGAGTTCAAGCACATGACCGACAAAGTCAATCAACTCCAAGAACAGGTAGACGCTCTTTTCGCCAATATGAACGCCTTAAGATCCGAGGCATTGCGCCTAGCCCCCATTCATGATCGACCGGCGACGTTGCAATCTGCCTCGAGTACACCTTCGAGTTCTTCGGTGCCTTCCATTGCACCGATCCATCGATCGTCCGATGCATCTCAAGCTCGTCAACCCGGCTTCCGCGGACCTACGAGCACGCGATTCAACTTGGATGTTGCCAAGAATACATTGCATAAGATGGGCTACAGCAATTCACCTGATGTTGGCGAGCTCGACGGTCTCAGCCAGAGTAGTCCCGCGCCGTCTCCGAACTTGACAACGCAAATGGCTAGTACCCCAGGGGGGTCTTCTCGGGATCCGCTATGGGAGTTTGATAAAGATGAACTGGTGCGACTATGTCGTGTACATGACGAAGAGATTGGCATCATGTACCCCGTCGTTAAAATCGAGTCCGTCATCCGTCACGCCCGGACTCTATCTTCGTGGATGGAGGCGGCAAGAAAAAACTTCATGATCCCTTGGTCTGGAGAGGAGGGCGGCATTAAAGATCGCAATACCTTGCTTCTCAAACTGATTGTTTGCTGCGCCCTGCAAGTTGAAGAACACGGGAATAGCGAGAAGGCTCAAAGACTCTTTCTTAGCGCTCGACCGACGACCGACAGGATGTTGATGTCGGATCCGAGTGACGTGAAGAATATGCCAATTCTAGCTCTGGTAGTATGTCACCGCTTTTCTTTATGAAGGAACTTGCCCTTCCTATCCGTCACGTCTCATCTCTACTTGAGTGTCGATATAGTATAGTATGGACCCTCGTCTTTCCAAGAGGCTAATATTTCACATCTATAGGCGGGTTATTATTTCCTTGCTAATGACGAAATCCTTGCCTGGCGTACTATGGGACAGGTAGCTCGCCTATGTTTTGAACTGGGGCTCCATCGTTGTGATGCAATTGAGCGGATCAACGATGAAGAGGAGCGTAGTAACGCTATCAACACCTTTTGGGCAGCTTACGTCTTGGATCATAGATGGGCTTTCGGTACTGGTTTGCCCTTTACTGTCCCAGACGATGAAATCGACCCCCGATTACCATATCCCGTAAGTAATTGATACACCATATCCACCATGGCGAAGTCGGCATATTCCCCCTTTTGCTCTATCTAGGAACCGATTAGTTCTAACTTTGTCCTAAAGGATTCGCATCCTTACTTAGTCGCCATGATTAATTACTCCAAACTGAGCGCAAGCGTATGGCGGCTCGTCCGGAGTTTCGAGCCTAGCACAGAGTCCGAAATACGACCAGCTGCTATCGAAGATCTTGATCGGCAGATAAAACAATGGTATACTGAAGTACCCGAAGAAACACAGCTTGAATTGACCGATTGGGAAGCATTACCTAGATATCTGAATCCTCCAGTAAACTCGCAGAAGGAATATGACATTCAACGGTTGCAGATATGGACCTACCTCCGCTTCAATCAAATCCGAACATGGCTATATACCCCTATCTTGCATACCCAGAGCAGCATCCTGGAAAATATACAGTTTGCCGAACGCGCCGTCAAGCTGGCTAAGAATACAATCTGCTACCTGACACACTTGAATAATACCACGAATATCTATAGGAAGATACAGGTCTTCTACCACCAATTCCTTCTAGCAGCGATTGCAGTACTCTTCCTCGCATCGTGTCACGCCCCGGTCAACTTCAGCGCCTCGTGTCGTAACGAGTTTTATATGGCTCTTGAATTAGTAAAGGACTTATCCTCTAAATCATGGGTGTCGCAGCGGCTTTGGAGCACCATTAAATCACTCCGGGAGGTTGCCCCCCGTCTCGGGTTAGCTCAAGATCCTCACTCGACGGCGGCATTGACTATGGCCGGACTAGCTACCGGCCAAATGGGAGCGCCGCCGGCTCTGCCTTCCAGTTTTGGTTCCCAGCCGTCGCCCACTTTAGGGATACCCCGATCGCTCAGCGGCGTGCAAAATGGGCATCAGATATCAAGCGAGATGTCTCGGATTTTTGAAGGCTACTTGGGTAAGAGCACTAGTCCAAATGATCCACTAAACCCTCCCGACCCATTACCCATTAACGATAGCGGAGCGATGCCATATGAGATAGGTAGCAGCGTATACGAACACTTCAAGGATATGTTTTAGAATCCGCGACTATACCATATTTCATTTATAATTGTATAACGAGCGAAATAGACAAACAAAGAAGCCATAGATAGGTATATATTGATAACCTAGGTGGCCAAGGGGCCTTTGTACATATACAGATATGTCAATAGTTAACCTTAGATATAGCGGGCTCTAGTCCCTATAACATCGTATATAATGCGTGTAACCTAACAGGCTTGATTATCAGGTGACGTCTTAACTTCTTGTCATATCTATAACCGCATCTGGATGTTACTCTTGATTCTCTTGAGTCTTTTGGAGACGAACTTTGCCTTGGAAGCAAAGGCTCCGAGTCACCAAATCATGGAAGGTTATACAACATCAACATACCGAATCATAATTTAAACCAATTTATACTGACAGAGTCAAGCAACCAAACACCTTTACAAACTGTATCCCCTGGAAATTGTGAAATCAATATCTGTAACTGCAACAGGAATTATACGCCTATATAGTCGTTTAATCTATATCTTAGTAGAACCCGGGTCAGGGCCCTACGGTAAGGGGTTCCTTCAGTTCTTTCATTCGAAGATAGATTATTAAGAATTACACATACACTGTTTTCCCTAGAAGTATCGTAGTCATTCGTTGCTCGTAGAAATTTCAAAAAACGAATTAACAAAACAGTTACTTTTACCAAAAGAAGCATACAATTGTCAATACCTACCTAGCTAGCTCTTGGAGTTTAATCTAGCTTTATGATAATAAACGCTGTGTTTAGCATTACTACGAGATAGTTTAGCCCCTTCCCAATCCTTACCTATACGTACGACATTACCAAGTATTAATCTTACGATAAGTAATTTGGTATTCCTCTCGGAGATATCAAGGTAGGTAGATGTTTATATATATGACCTACAACTTAAGTACTAGGTATTTCTCCCAGAACCATTGGTAACGGAAGCGGGAGTAAATCTGAAAAGGAGTAATACATCTCCCCTTATCCAATTGGCGTACCAGTCGTCATAGTCTTGCGACTATATGAACAGGTACCTAACTGTTTCCTCCACCTAGCCTTTTCAGGACGCCAGCGGGTGGTGCAAAGAATGTAGTACCTGTTAAAGCCGTGGAAAAGTCAAGTAGCTTATCGTGCAAACCAGGCGGATCGCCAATGAACATACGCTGCAGCATCTGTTCAATAACCCATAGATTTCTCGCATAGCCGATGAAGTATGTTCCGAACTCTTTTTCCCCGGGAGATCCAAACGGCATATTATCACGGAGTATATCGCGCTCGTTGCCGGCTTGGTCTTTAATCGTAGCTAAAGACTTGTGCGATTGCTGTTGACCTGCTGCAGCGTCATCTAGCTCCAAGTTATCCAGCTTCTTACGCCCTATTATGGCCTCCTGCTGCTCGATAGTGAGCGAATTCCATTTTTTTATGTCGTGCACATATTTTTGGACAACAACATAACTCCCTCCTACACTTGATGCGTCTTCTTCGTTAACAAGAATAGATTCTTGGACAGCCGGTCCTATCGGGTTTGCAGTACCGTCTACAAATCCAAGAAGGTCGCGGACGTCGAAATAACGAAAACCGACCGTCTCATCGACTATAGTAACGGCATCGCCCAGAGCATCCAGCAGCTGCCGCTCAAATTCAAAACATAAATCTCGCCTATCCGAGCGGATATGAAATAGTAAGTCTCCAGGAGTAGAGACGGCAGTATGTTTCTGACCGCGTATATTGGGGAATGGGTGAAGCTCTGCCGGTCGGGGTAGTTGTATTAATGAGTCCCAAGCTTCGCTGCCGATAGCTACCGTGCAGGTAAATGCTGCGTCAAGGTCCCGTATAGAAACATTTTTAGATAGTCCGTTGATACTAGATAGGACTGAGCGTACCACACCAATTGCTTGTAACGTATTATTAATGGTAACAACCAAGAAGGTAGCAGTCTGAGTGAGGGGAGCATCGACATGCTGTGGTTCAATAGGATCCCGGCTATACGACCGCGTGCTCATGTTGACTGCTTGGCTGCGCGTATGGACAAAGCAACGAAAATCAGGACTTTTCCAACGGGATTTAGATTTGGCTGCTAGATATCTCCTTAGCCCCTGATTCGAGGCTGCCTGAACTGATCCCTGATTTCGTATCGGAATAAAAGACGTCGGAAATTGGTTGCCTAGAGGCGTTCGCGAGATATTCCTTACAATTTTAGGCTTGTTCATGTCCTCTTCGCTAAAGGGATCGATCACGTTTACTCCTCGAGTAACACAAGCACGGGAAACAGGCGATTATGAGGAATCTCACTTTTGAATAGGGGGCGTAGCGAGGTACATAAATGAGTGCCTAAGATAGATACGACGGAATAGAACGCCTAATAATGGATTATGGTTGGTTACTTGAACCGTTTCCCCCTGCCTATGGCCTATCCTAGCATCGCACATGCGCCAAGTGATGCATGGCGCTTACACACAATTTGCGATTTCGAAACTCGAAGCCACATGGCGCCTCTTTCGGCTCGCTTGTTCTTCGCTCCCGATATACGGGTATGAAGAGAAAATATCAAAATCCTTTCTATCTCCGTATGCAGTAGCTCAGGCGTAAGCTCAGCCCCAGTATCACCGATTGGTGAAATATAAGTGCCTCAAGCGCCTATCGGAGCTGACCGCTTAAAGGTAAGAAGTCGAGGCTTATAAGATAAGTCTAAGCGATGTCTATTATAGGCTTCCCGTGTCAGATGCTTCTTGATCGGATCTTCGGCTTTCTTGATTTGTGTATACCACAAGTTCGGATTCGCCTGTTTATCCTACGTGTTTGTATTGCCTGCGCCAACACGGGAGGCTGAGGAAACCCTAATATAGGTAGGCTTACATGTTTCTTTATCCGGTCTGTCTCTTGTCTAGGAACGGCAACCAGATCATCATACCGAGACCTAGTTATCAACTATCCAAGGGTGGACAGACTAAGTCAACAGGGGTCTAAGCATATGTAGATCAGAAAAGTAGTAACTCCGGGATAGTTGGTAGGGTTCAAGATCATCGTTCTCTATGTCTTTCAAACAATGGGCTAATTACAAATCTCTCAAGCCAACATGACAAGTACTTTGAACAAAGAGGAAATTCCAATAAAGCCGTGTCCCACCAGCAGGCGACATGTAGGTAACCATCGGCCTAGTCTGCGAGGTAGATAGCTAGAAAATCCTTAATAGAATGGAAATAATCCAACGATAACTGTTAAGCTCATTTGCCCTTATCCATCCCTCTAGATGGCGGTGTAGCCTTCAGGGTGACGAGAACTTTCCCTTCGGTATCATCGTCGGTCGAGTTCCAATTCAAAACCCAAACACCATCTTGATCAGAGGGAACAGCATACCACAACGACTCTAGGTCCCCTGAAAGATCCTTGTGTAATAGGAATTCGCCATAGAATACAAATCCGTATACCGACCTATTACCGGTAGAAGTCGAATTGGTAAATCCGACTTGGTGCGTGGAAGAGGTCGTATCCGGCACAATGAACGTGAGGTTCGACCACGTTGGTACATGACCGGCCGTAGCGTTGGGATTGCCCAACAGCGAGTTATCCGTACCGGCTATAACTGCCTGGGAGTTAGCGTGGCTGCATATACGAGGAGTTTGTCGCGCGGCTTACACTCGACCTGAGCAGCTTCGCTGTCATCTAAGCGAGTCGCCCGCCCGATATAGGCCCCTTCTATGATAACAGTTAAAATCGTGCCATCCAAGTAGCCGTAGGAGATAACATACCACCGTCCGTGAAAACAGGTGCACCGCCTATTCCATCACCGTAAGCAAACAATCCGAAGGGTGCTATAGGGGAACGTTCTGCGAGGACGGGCGACCCAGCTACAAGGGCCGGGATGCCAAGCATGAGGCTCTGTAATACGTGCATTGCTAGCGCAGTAATGGAATGCCTTGAGAAAAGCCTCGAGGCTCGAATGGGAGGCGACTGAAGATAGGGGTCAGGAGGTAGTTGTGATTCGAAGGGTGGTTAACAGGTAAACTACGTTGCTGGCGGAATTTTCGATGGAGAACGGCCTCTTTTTCATATCCTCGACGCTTTACTTACCCCGACTATAGATTCGTCAGCTCCCCCTTTCAAGTTTATGTCTTGTCTAAAGATAGAGTTGTTTCCTCCGGCCTTGGCCTCTATATTCGGATTGTGGGCCGCGGGGGAAGCGGGACGGTACAGGAGGTGCGAGCTTCGCAGGGTGCCCATGCAGCAACGCGTAAGCCTTTAAGCGCAACTATCTTCACAGCTTTTATGCCACAGCTTCTCGGCAGATGGTGGCACTATCAATATCATAACTTGATTCCGCACCTCGTGATTTTAAATGGATTATATAAAATCGTTTAGCGGTATAATCAGCGAGCCTTCACGGGGCTTACCAAAAAATTCGTAATCTCCAATCTCCAGAGCTGATAATTACGAGGAGGAGGAGAGGGCGCAGGGCGCCTCGACGTTGCCCGAAACCGCCCACCAGGTCCGCTCGCTATAGGTGGCTTGTAGGTCACATATCATAGTCTTCAAACCATCGCTTAATAATGCTGTATTAAGATGATCTAGAATCTTTCTACGCTCCTAAGAGACGCTCTACGATGACTTCGGTGCAATTCCCGGGGGGGGGGGGGGGGGAGTAAGATACCGGCTCATCACACTTAAGCCACAGGCTCCACACTCCTCGCGGGATTCCGTGCGTATTGTTACGCGTACTACTGCAATACGAGAATATCTTCGACTCATGACACGCATTCGGGCGGTAGGAGTCGACTCGAATTTAATTTTAAGGGGGTGGATATGTGGTCTGATTGTCGGCCGTATGCCGTTTCCAATATTGTAACGCAGTACTACACCGGGATGGGTCCTCACGATTCAGGTCTTCATGGTGCTGATTCCTTCAGCCGGCAAATGGGATTCAGGAGAAGCTATCGTGGACATAAAGCTGGCCTCAGCCGCGTTCATAATGAATTGAATCTGCAGAAATCTCACAGTCGTTCTTTGCCTTCCTTCAGCTTCAACGCTTGACTTGGTTCTGCCTTCTCTATTTTTTTTACTCAGCTCATTGCTAAAAGGAGCAGCTATAGAGCTCATTGCAATATGGTTGCCTTGAAGCTATCTGCTATCTTGCTGCCGCTACTATGCGGCACAGTTGCAGCATCCCCCTTTTCACACTCGGTGAATTTGTTTCCTCGAGCAGCATGTTCGGGAAACACAGCAACAACCAGAAATGAGTGGTGTGACTACTCCATCGATACAGACTATACCACCGAGGTGCCAGATACTGGAGTAACTAAGGAGTATTGGCTGGATATAACTGATGTTACTGTCTCACCAGACGGAACTTCTCGTCAAGCAATGGCTGTCAATGTAAGTGGTGTTGGAAACTCTCGGCTTCGCATTCATTAATTTCCACAATTTCCTTTTCTTTTGAGTCTTATAACCCAAAACAGCAACTAACCTCGTGTTTCAGGGCTCGATCCCGGGGCCAACTCTTTTTGCAGATTGGGGCGATACTGTTGTGGTTCACGTTACGAACTCTTTAACTACGTCAAACAATGGGACATGTGAGTAGGAAATCTTTGGATGAAAAAAGCAACCCATAAAGACTAACCCTTACAAATAGCCATTCACTTTCATGGTATACGTCAGAACTATACAAATGAGAACGACGGAGTTGTTTCTATCACCCAATGCCCATCAGCACCCGGCGAGACACGTACGTATACGTGGAGGGCAACTCAGTATGGAACTACCTGGTATCATTCACACTTTGCGCTTCAGGCGTGGGAGGGTGTCGCCGGAGCCATAATCATCAACGGCCCAGCTACTGCCAACTACGACGAGGATGTCGGAACCATTTTCTTGTCGGATTGGAGTCATCAAACGGTGGATCAACTTTGGACTCAGGCGCAGACAAGCGGCCCCCCGACTATGGACAATGGGCTTATCAACGGAACCAACGTTTTTGACGATGCCGGCTCAAGGTTTCAACTGTCGTTCAATTCTGGTACCTCCTACCGAATCCGAATCATCAACGGAGCTATCGATACTCACTTCAAGTTCACAATCGACAACCACACAATGCAGGTCATAGCGACGGATCTTGTTCCGATTCAGCCATACGAAGCAACAGTGATCAACGTTGCCATAGGTAAGTAAAATCATGATACTTTATCTCACTTTATACTCACCATTTAAAGCGCAACGCTATGATATTATCGTCACGGCCGACCAGTGAGTATTCTTTACCAACTCCCAACACTAACCGGAAGTCTTTGTGGGTGTTCCAGAGGACTCCACTATAGGCTTGATTCTCCTTTTCTCTTCCGGATTTTATGAGTGCGGAACTAACTTTCTCGGTACAGGGCTTCAACTGCTGATGACTTTTGGATCCGAGCTATTCCCCAGTCTGCTTGTTCCGAAAACGATAGCGAGGACAATATTCGCGGCATTTTGTCGTACACAGGTACTGTTTCGACCCCGAATACTACTGGATACGACTACATCGATTCTTGCTCGGATGAGACCGACAACATCGTCCCGTATCATAGCAAGACGGTCGGAGATACCTCGTCCGTCACAAACGAGGTAGCAGGTATCACGACCCTTAACGGGCTCTTCCGATGGACTTTGAATAGTACATCTATGTTGGTTGACTGGGAGAACCCTACTCTGTTGCAAGTCATAAATGAAGAAACCAACTTTGAAGTTGATGACTCCGTGCTCCAACTACCTGATGCAAACGTATGGGTATACTTGGCGATCGAGACGGATCTTGCAGTCCCCCACCCGTAAGTAGTTTGACCCCCAACTCACCCTGCTGCAGAAGATAGCACTTACAAATATTATTCACAGAATCCATCTTCACGGTCACGACTTCTTCGTGCTTGCCCAGGATACAGGATCATATTCCAGCAGCGTCACTCTTAACACGGATAACCCGCCCCGTCGAGACACCGCCTTACTGCCTCCCAGTGGTTATCTCGTTATAGCGTTCGAAACAGATAACCCTGGTGTCTGGCTAATGCACGTAAGTGTTAAAAAAGAAAAAGAAAAATAAAAAAGACTACCGAATCGTGAACATTTTTATACTAATATGGATGTTGTAGTGCCACATCGGCTGGCATACTAGCCAAGGGTTCGCATTGCAATTCGTGGAAAGGTACGACGAGATAGCTTCGATAACCGATACGGATGCGCTTACGGATACCTGCTCGAGCTGGTCATCGTTCCAGACATCAGAAGGTGTAGACCAAGATGATTCTGGGATTTAAAGCCGTGACAGGGGATGTTCGAGTCCAGGACAAACCTGAAAAGATAGGCAGAGGCTGTCATCGCAGTGCATTATTTCACAAACTATTCCACGTAATAGTGTGGCAGCTGTTTACCTTGTATATTAGTTAAGGCATGTTCAATATATATAAAAATGTTACGAGACTATAGGGTTTCTTACTACGAGCAGCATTCAACGCGGGGAATGGTTTCGTGGTTCAAGGTAGAGAATCTACGAATTAAAAAAGAATTTCTTCGCAGTAATGAATGAATAAATCAGGTAACTAGGTGCATGTAGGTAAGTAGGTAGGTAGGCACCTGCCCATGGGTACGCGCTGTATAATAGACGTAGGTACCTATCTAGGTACATGGGTAATTTTTGGGTACTTCAGCGACTGCAATCGTGTATACCTATACGCGTAGGATGTAGGTATTAGGTAGATAGGTAGGTACCTGGGTAAAGCTTTGGACTTTCCAATCGTAGGTTCCGTCGCTGCTGTGTTACCTCGAACAAGATCGGGGAGCGCATTTGAGGCCCCGATTAGTACCTCCAAGGCCTCTTTCGTGCCTACCTAAGTACCTAAGGTGCCAACCTACATAAACCAGAATCATCCACCCCTTCTCGACTTTTCCTACTTCTTCCTTTACTTTATTTTTTTAACGACATCCGAGTTGATCTTCTTTATGGGTTCTGGTAACTCACATACTGAAATACCTTTAGAGTCATCCCTCATCGACCGAGCTTCTTCTATACCACATCAAAGCATCACGCCTGGGCACTTCGCACCTATCTACTATAGGACCACGCCACAAGAACCAAGTTGACTTACCCTTCGCATTGCCCTACCATACTAAAGTTCATCATCGCATCTTTCCTTGCCAATCATGCATCTAGTCAAGATGACCATGGCCGTCCTAGCGACCTCGGCTCCCGCCTCTGCAGGGCTCATCACGTATGCGGCTTGCCAATCTGCATGCGCCTCCGCAACTCTCTGGATCCCCGGCCTAGGGGTTCCGGCCTACGCAACCTGTCAAAGTTATTGCGCCTGGGCCCTCATCTCCCCTACTCCTTAGAGCTTTGATAGGCTTACGGCTTTTGGGTGTACGACATGATGCCAAGAGGTCTATTTGAGTCGTCACCTGATATTTTACACAATATTCTTATCGGGCTTGATGGCTTTTTTTTTTAGGGAAAGTGGATTTAATATGGATTCATTTGGAATGTAGTTGATTAGGAGGTAACCTGGGTATTAGGCAGTTGGTAACCCGGGCAAGTTATGTGTTGGACAACTTGTGGGGGGATGAATGCAATATTCCAGTGTTGTTAGAGCTTATGTACCAATCAGATCTAAGGCTTGTTTTATTAATATTTGTTATTGATACTTTTTTTTTCTTGACAACAAACGCGCAGAGTGACAAGTGATATATCATTTTTTTTCCTTCCCACAATAAAGTATTTAAACAAGGCTGTGACTTATTATAATACCACCCAATTAGGTTCCGTTATAAGCCTATGCCAAGGATCTTTACATAAGCGCCAGAGGTATCAAATAGGAGGTAACCATTCACCATTAGAAACATTACGTCATATTCCACCACCATATCAACCCTCTTGGCAACTTATTTTAATATTACAGTTCTCTCTATTTCATTAATTAAGCCACAACCATCATATAATTGCATTTTAATAACTTTATATCATAGTTCGAGCTCTTAGGTAGGTTCGCGATCAGTCCCGAAAGGCCGACTAGCCGAAGCGGCCAGTTTGGAAAACAGGTACCTTTAATGACAAGTAAAAATAAAAATAAAATAAAATAAAAAATAAAAAGGGCAAAAAAAGCAAGGCCCCTTGACCTCGAACCGCAGCGCATTAAATGGCAGAGCAAAGAAGGCCTAATCTTGCAGCCTTGCGCGCGACTCGAACCCGGAAACGCCCTCGAAAAACCCGAATAAACGCAGTTTTATCTGATACGTCATCCCTGAACCACTACACCACGGCCTCATTGGGCAGTGGAACCGGTCCGTACTTGATGGATGGGTTGATAATTGGGCTATTTAAGTTTCCTGCAGGTTGGTCGGAAATACGTACCTAGGTACGGTACGGGTACGGATGCAGACGCAGGCGGCTGGTTGCCTAGAGACGACGAGGTTGGTGAGGGGCAAGTAAGATGTTACATATTTTGACATATTTTGACATAGTAGACATAGAACGACAAGACCGTGTAGGTAAATCTTGATAACTGGGTAGCCATTTTCAATCATAAATTCTATATCATTTTGTTGGCCAGATACCTATGAAAATTAAAATAAAAAATTATATCGACATCTCCGAAATCCTTACATCAACACTATCCCATCCACGAAACAAGGTACATTTTACTCATTTAAGCTCAATCCATCAATGCCCCCTTTGTGTCTACCACCTTACGCGGAAGTCGTGATGTTCCACGGGCGGCAGCGAGTACCAGCACAGAACCCGTTGCAGCAAGGTCCGGTGTACTGGCCGTTGGTGTAGCACTCTCCGTAAGTGGGAATGCACGAGCCCTGGCAGCTAACGCTGATGATGGGCTGTGGTGGCCCGACGATAATCGACTGAAGCCCGGTCTGGGTGTCGACGCTGCTAATGAGCGCCTTTTCACCCGCGGTATTGAAGGTGCATTGGTTGATAGCATTGTAGTCCGGTGCATCAATGATGCTGACCGAGATGTCGTTGTCTAAGAAATCCAACGTGTTAGTTTAATAATGTTCACGTTTTACTTGTTATATATATCAGGTCGAATAACACACTTGTAGCGACCACGCTGCCATCGGCAGGCACGGCAAGATCGTATGAAGCTGGCCCGCCGTGGAAAGTAAGGTCACAAACGACTACATCGAGAAGCCAACATACACGGCAACAAGAAATACTAACCTGTTTACAAGCTGAGCCGATCGTGCAGGACACGAGACGTCAGTATACCCCAAAATCGAGAATAATAAGCACTCAGCCCTTTCTAGCAAATACGAATTATAGTCCTTGGCGCTCTTTCTTTTGTCCGGCTCAGCTAAGCTCAGCTCAAGGACGATTAGCTGACACCCGGTTAAACTGGGCGTGATCAAACACGAGCCACAAAGTGGATTCATCCAATTACAAGAATGCCTAGAAACTAGTCCTGGGGAATTCATGAATAATTCATATCCAATAGGCATTTGCCGGATCACTCACGAGGATGACTTAAGTTTTCGTTATGCGTTAGTTTACCTACGGGATCGAACTCCCCTTTGGTACACATCTTACCGGAAAGCCAAAAGGAAAACGATATCCGAACACAGGTTATATCGTCAGCTTGCTAAGATTCTGCTAGTACGAAGTTCTTAGATAACTAGTTCGTTCGCGAAATATGTACCTACAGAGAAAGGATTAGCATATCTTACAAGAAGTTTGGATCCAAGGCATATATTGATGCTGGTTAGGTACTAGGTATAGCAAAATCGGATCAAGGCCGATTCCAGCGCAAGCACCTGGTTAATTACAAAACGGCGACGTCGGATGACAACATATTATGCTCAGTCTTTGTCTAGCCCAGTAACACTAGCCACACTTCGGCTGCCTGCATTATATAGTAAGATTATTACGCTGGGGCAAATTTTTTTTAATTATGACTTCTTTAGTATTGCCTATGCGATCCTATGTTCCGTAATTTTGTATTAATGCCTAGGTTAAAAGTAGTTCAGAAAGCGCCCTGGACGGTAATTTAAGGATAATGAGCGAGTAATAAAAGATGTTGGAATGTGTGTGGCTGGTATATAGGGATATAATATGCCCTATATCTGTGACCTTATATATTGTAAATATGTTTATTTATTCTTTAAGATAGATTTGATAATATAAGTAATTTATTTTATATATATATTTTATTTTAATAGGTTATAAATTTAGAAATTTAATTAAAAATTAATTTATTTTAATTGAATATATTATTTAATTCTATATTTAATATCTTATTTACAAGATATATCTAATCTAAACTGCAGCAATTTCTATTGTGCATTTAAATAAAAAAAATAAAAAAACAGAGATAAAAAGGAATTTTAAAATGTTAAAATTTAAAAGGTGTTAAAAACTAAAAATTATAACAAAAAATCCTTTATCCTTTGTAATTATTTTTAATGTTAGAATATTAATTTAACTTCTTATAAAATTATTATTATATTAAAATATATATTAATTAATAATAATTTTAAATTTTACCTTATTATTTTAAAATATATATCATAATATTATTAAAATTTTTAAAATATAAAATAACAATTTTAGCAATATTATAAATTATTATTCAATTATTTAAATAATATATTCCAAAAATAATATTATAAAACAAATAAATAAAATAATAATAAGATATAATTTAAAGGAATAATCATTATAAAAGGTATTATTTCTTAGGTATTTAAATAAAAATAATTTTTTATATTTAATTTAAAAATTAAAATAACTACAAATCAAAAATTTTATAAAAAATAATTATCCTAAAAATTTTAATTATTTACCATTAATAATACCATTAAAACTATCCTTATCAAATATTAATAATATATTATTAATATTTTTTTTAAACAACTTAAACGTAAATTATTTTAATTTCAAAATTATTACCTCATAAAATTTACCATAATATTTTAATATTTTATCCAGAATATTTACCTTAGATTTATTAAATGAAAATTCAGGCATTAACCTAATAACAATCCTAAACTAAATTACATATCTTGTAATTATATTAGATTGGACATTTGAATTACTTAATTTATTAATTATAATAATAAAGTGGTTTTATTAAAACAAACTAATAAAAATCTTTAAAACACCACAAAATCCCTTCCAACACCTTACCAATGGCTTTAAAAATAAAGATGGGTACTATAGCCTAAACAATATTATTAAGTTAAAATTAACAAATGAATGGTTAACATTTAAAAAGAACATACCCAACTACCTAATAATATAAAAATATAAAAAAATATTTCTGGGAAGCACCAACGAAATAGCCCTAACGGTGGAAGTGGGAAGAACCCTTGAAAATTTTTTGCTAGCTGAATAGTATAAGGAGATTAGATCCTAGTAAGATTAATAAAATAAAATATGCAAGTACATAAAATATTATTTGGGAAAGAATTTTAAAAATATAGTAATTAGTAAAAATATTGTAATTAAGTTTTAGAAAGCCCTTAAAAAAGAATATAAACCATAAGAAAATATAATATTTTAAGATTTAACATTTAAATAGAATATTATTTTATTAAACTTTAAAGGGTTAATTATAATATTATTATTAAAACTATAACAATTTTAAGTTAATTTTAAGGAATTAGATTAAATTTATACAATTAGTGAACTTTATTTAATTAATAAATTCTTTAACATTTTAAAAAATAATTATAATATATTTTTTATTATATTTTTCTAAAATTATAATATTATTTTTTTATAAAATAATATTAGTTAAATTATTAAAATTATTATTAATATTAACAATATTATTAGGTTAATTTAATAAAAAGAATAAACCTAGAAATTCAAAAATAGGGATAATAAAACAATTTTAATTAATTATTTTAATAAAAGTAAAAAATATAAAGAAGGATTAGGTTTTATATATATTTATTATGTAATTGTAAGATATTATATTATAATTTATAATTTTGCTAAATGCTTTTAAAAATACCTAGAATTACAATCATAAAATTAACGAAGTAATATAAAAAATAAGCTTAAAAAGGTTAAAAGAGAAGAGGGAAAACCTGTTATTATAATGTTAATTTATAAGAACTTTTAGAATACATTAAAACCCATAGTTATTATAATGTTTATAATATTTAGTGATATTGTAGTTAAAATATTAATAAATCCATTAAAGTTGAGTATCTTGTTTAGATTTTTTTGGGGACACTTATTTGGGAAATTGAAGCACGATATATTGGATGAGGTATAGGATAATCAAATGTAAGGTATATCAATAAGATTATTAATTTCCATAATTGTTCTTATATTGGATTACATATTTATTAATTTATTTATAGTAGGGGTATTAGAAGCCTTAGGATTTATGATTATAAGTAAATTTAAAATCAAAGAACTAATAACTAAATTTAAAAAAGTAATTATAATTAATAATGATTGTAATTAAATTAGTTATTGTGATAAAATATTATTTATTGATTTACACCTGTATAAGGGATTGCATATCTACAATATTGGTAGGAAAACCATCATACCTGAATTCTAAGGCATTATGGTGATTAAAGTTATTATAGATAAGAATTTTGAGATAGTTAAAATTTTAGATGTTATATATTATCTTAACCTAATTTACAACCTTATTTTAGTATTATAATTAACCTATAAAGGCATTAAATTCCTATTTTAATAAAATTTAATTTATAAAGTTAAAAATGAAAAGGTATTCTTAATTATAATTAAAATAAATAACTTATATATAATTAATTAAAAGAATAACCATTTTAATATAATAGGCCTTAATATGATTCTTTATTTTTACTTTATATTTAACCTTTTACTCAAAATGTGACATGAAAGATTAGGATATTTTAATAATTAAAATTTTAAAAAATTAATAGGAATATCTATAAACATAAAATTTTTAAAAAAATATTATTTATATGAAATTTATATAGAAGGTAAAATAAGTAAAATATTTTATAAAGGATTTTTAAAAAAAGGTATTTATAAATTAAAATTATTATATTTAGATGAAGCTGGTATGTTTATGGATACCTAAGATATTAATGGTTATAAGGGTTAGTTAGTAATAGTTTGTGATTTCTTATATATAATTTGGGCTATTCTGTTTAAAAATCTGAAAAATTAATTACAAACCTTTAGGGATTTTTTTGAAAAATGGGAGAAACCCAAACAATATTACTATATAATTACCCTAAATATTTTAGATATATATATTAATAATAAATTTAAATGTTTTTATTAATAAAAAGGTATAATAATTAAATATATAATTATAAAATAATCTTAATTAAAAAACCTTATTAAAAATATTATTAATAAATTTAAAATTAAAATAAGGATTATTTTTATATAAGTTAGAAAGAATGGGATACTAAATAAATATTAATTAATTATTATATAAATAACCTTATATATTATAAATAAATTACTTTATAATATTTTAAATAAGATCCTATATAAGGCTTAATATGGAGATACATTAGATTTAGTATATATGGTTATCCTAAACTTAGATGGATATTATTTAAAAAATTAAAAAACCAATATATTTTAAAAGAAGATTATAATTTATAAAATATTAGGCTACACAGGTAATAATATATATATTTACAAAATATTTTTAATAAATAAAAATAAAATAATTAATATTAATAATATAGTATTTAAAAAAAAATATTTACATATATTAATAAATAAACTTATAATCCTAAAAAAATATATAAAATTTAAATTAATATCATTATTATTGCCACACACACATACAAAAAATAATAATATTACCTAAAAACTACCCAAAAATCAACCTACATTAAAACTAATCCTAAATTAAATAAGTCTTAATTTATTACTTATATTTAAAAAACCTAATAATGTATTATAAAATAATTAATTAAAAAATCCCATACCTCCAAGAAAACTAAACATATAATTAAGAACACCTACGCAAAAACAACTTCTTAAACTATATACAGGTAATTCCTTACAAGAACCTCCTAAATATAAATTTAAATAAATAATATTATAATCACTACTGCATAAATATCAACTTAAGGTGAACCCAACTTTTATATATGTTATATACTTAATCAATACTATAATCACTATTATAAAATTTAAACCTAAATTATATCAAAAGGCTAAATATAATTCCAAATAACTTAAATAGTGTAAAGTTATAAATGCTAAATATTAATTATTAATGAATAATTGTATATAAGAACTTTATAATTTACCAACAAAACAAAAACCATTTTTAAACAAATAAATCTACAAAATAAAAAGGGGTTCTAATAGAAAGATTATTTAGTATAAAGTTAAATGGGTTATATAAGGTTTTAAATAAGTTGAAGGGTTAGATTATATTAATATCTTTACTTCAATTATTAAATCCATAAATTATAAAGTAATCTTCGTTATAATAGCCATTTTGGACCTAAAGGTCAAATAAATGGATATGGTTATAACATTCTTATATAAAAATATTAATAAAGATATATATATTAAATAACCCTTTGAATTCAATAATAAAACGGGCAAATATTACAAATTTAAAAAAGTTTTGTATGATTTTAAATAAGTATTAAAAATATAGTACTAAATATTATTAACATACCTACTTATTTTAGGCTTCAAAGCATTAGATTTAAATATAAATATATTTACAAAAGGTCACAATTATATAATAATTTATATTAATGATTTATTAATTATAAGGCCTTCTAAAACCAAAATTAACAAAATTAAAGCTAAACTCACTAAAAAATTTAAGATAATTGATTTAAATTTTTATTTATATTATTTGGGAATGGTTATTGAAAGGGATTGCCTTAATAAGATTATAAGATTTAACTAAAAAACATATTTGGAAAAAATTATAAAAGATTTTGGTTAATAAGAGTTTAACCTTATAATTATCCTAATTGATGTATTAAAAATTATGGAACTTTTAAATAATTATACTGTATTGGTTGAGGATATTAAATAATATATATAAACTATAAAATACCTAATATATATTATAATAGGTATTAAACCAAATATAGCATATATTATCTTATATTTAAACTATTATATAAAAAATCTTATTATAGTATATTTAATAGTAGTAAAGAAAGTCCTCAAATACCTTAAAGGTACCTTAATTTATAAATTTATATATTAAAGAGATCTGGATAATCTTATAAAATAGATAAATATTAATTTCGTGGGATGTATATAATTTAGACAATTAATTTTAGGGTATATCTTTAATATTAATAACAGAATTATTAACTAATCATCAAAAAAATAATTTATTATAGTTATGTTAATGTATGAATCTGAATTTAAAGGTATGGTGAATGCCATAAAGGAAATTATATGATTATATTAATTGTTAATAGAGTTGGTGGCAATATAGGATTAGGTTATTACTATAATTATTTTTGGGAATAATTAAGGAATATTGGTATTAACTAAGAATCTTTAGTTTTATATATGTATTAAATATATTGAAATGGATATGTATTTTTTTTAAGAAAAATAATAATTTAATAAAATTAATTTTATATATATTTTTATTTAATAATAAATAATTGATGGTTTTATTAAATTATTATTTAAAAATACATTTATTAGATTTAAAGATGCCTTAGGATTTTGGTTGTAAAATAAATAGGAAATTTTAAAAAAAAGATATTTTATAACTAACGGAGATTTTAATATAGGGTAATTTCCAATAAGTATAAATTAAAAATTTTAAACCCGAACTAAATTTAATCCTTAAACATAATTAAAAATACCTTTATACATATTATTAAAAACCTTAAAAAATAACATATTTTTTATATTACATAAAAAAAAAAAAAAAAAGAAGAACTCCTTATATATATATATATATACTAACTAATAAAAGTTAAAATATAATATAATATAAATATATTATATAATGGGAAATACCTAACTTAAATGATTAGGAAAAGAAAGATTAAAAGATTTACTTTATAAAGGTTCCAATAAAGACTTATTCCCATTAACAATATATTTCAAACCCTAAGAAATATAAAGATACAAATAAAATTAAATTAGGAGGATATTTAAGGCTAATTACGGATATGGTTTAAATGGAAGTGTTGGAATGTATGTGGTTGATATATAAGGATATAATATACCTTATATCTATAACCTTATATATTGTAGATATACCCATCTATTCTCTAAGATAGACTTGATAATACAAATAACTTACCTCATATATGCGTTCTATTTCAACAAAAGATAGAAGGTTGTATCGCTAAGTGAGATGACGTGGTTTTTCTTCTTGGGAGAATCGCATCTTATATTCCTATACGTACACTTTGGTTTTTAACAAGATGCTCTTTACCTAGACTGAGATGTGTCTAGGGGTTGAATTGCTTATAAGCTCATATAGTATTTCCTACGCTGCGGTCTACGTCCTGTTGTAATTTTCCCTGACAAGCAAACCTGTCACTTAATATGTCCTTCTCTTCAAATCCCACGCACTTCCAGCATTTCAAAAGTCCTTTCGGGTCGTACTTCTTTTTAATCTCATGTAAGGTGGCGTAGTTGTCACCCCACCAGGACTCTTGCCAGTTAGGAGTAAAGGGGTTAGCCTCATTCAAGTAAGTCCCTCCGTCTGTACCGGTCAATTCCTCCGCCAAAAGAGACCCCATTGTAATGGCCGTCATATTCTGTAAGCGTTCGGCGTACGACGAATTCCAAGCAATCGTTAGAGATGTTGAGATATCCCAAAGAGCATTATACCAGGCTGGATGAACAGATGTTGTAGGCCTCGTATTGTTCCCCGTTGCCAACTTCGCCGCCCTAGCTCCCACGAACGGCGTATCTGCTGGACAATAAAATTTTCGTGGGTCAAACCCTAGTTGCTGTGTCGCCTTTATAAAATCCATCAACTTTCTTATTCCAGCCTCATCAGCAAACAGCCTTCGAGGTATTAGCCTCGTCGCTAGCACACGAGTCACCCCAGCTGTTGTTAGAGCTCCCGGCAAGACATATTTGTTCCATACATCGAGGAAATTAGGTAGGATCTCTACCACACTACTACCTCCATGGCTGATTGCAAACTCTGAGGCAGCTCTCATGGAATCTTTAGCGGCGGCACCGCCATCTGTTGAGTTGGCTATCTCAGGGGAAGGATTCATGTAAGTCAGATATGTGCCTCCGGCATGGCCTCCCCATCCCTGTTTACCCCAGCCCATAGTTTCCCGCACCATAAGCTCAATCCACTCTATAGATGTCTCTGGTGTAACATTTGAAGGTAGGCTAATGCTCGTTACCGCAACCGGTAGTAACGGCTCAACACGGTGAGTAGCCTCCAACACGATACCGAAAGTCCCTCCGCCACCCCCTCTTAGAGCCCAGAAAAGATCCTCGTGCTGACATTGATTGGTCACCCGTACAACCCCATCAGCTGTAACGATCTTAAATTCAACAACACGATCAACTCCAAGACCGTACACTGGCGATAGTACGCTATGACCACCACCAAGTACCCAACCCCCTGAAGCTGCGACTGATGGGGAATAACCACCAATGAAAGTGCTGTCATGTTGATATGCAAAATTGTAAATATCCCCAGTGCTAACACCAGTGCCAGCAGTGATGGTACGACCAGCCCTCAAGGCTGCACCACATCCCTCCGGCACGAAATCATGATTAAAAGTAAGGCCTTTCAGTTTGTGGACCCATAGAGCTATGGCACCTTTCTGGCTATTTCTAGTCATATAATCATGGCCGCTGTTCTTGATAACTAACGGGGTTCCGTGGCGCTCAGTAAAATCCAGGGCAGTAATAATATCCGAAATTTTCTCAACTTCGATGTAGTATGAGGGAACACTTCCTTGGTTACACGAAGCCCCTGGGCTAGGCTCAGCGGCCGGAACCACCGTGTTATCCAATATACACTGATTTCCAGGATCCCCTAAGCACATCTCGCCCTGGAGGTTCATATAACCGTTAGGCCGTTCTGCGTGTATTGAATTGTTGGTATATTCTTCGCGTATAAGATTGCAGGCTTTTTCATCTGATTTAACATTGGTTCCATCATAAATCGAGAAGCACGGCAATGCAAAAGGCCGAATTATATGGAGGCGTCCGCCGACGGAACTATTAAGTGAGGCCCATGAATCTTCACCCTGCCCATAACCAAAAAGCACAAGCCGTGCAAGCGACCAAACTAAGCATATCATATATCCTTTCATATTAAATGAGTTCGACAACCGCCGGGCTCGCGGGAACACCTTGATTGTACTATAATGACGATTGGAATGTGTACGAAAACAGCATACGCTTGTGACGCTTCCTGGGCTTTACTAGCAGTTGTATAATATAGGGGAAAAATAAGTGAACCTCATTAAAAAAAAATTTACCTAATAGATTCTGACGCCGAAAAAAAAAGAAAAAAAAAAGCAAAACCAAGACAACGAAGTCATAATTAACCCTTGATATGGCGGATATGTTACTCTAGTCCAATTGGTCATCTCGCTATTATAATTGAACGACCGGAGCGATGACACTCTGCGGGCTTATTAGAACTACTCCATAAATGGATCGTAACGCACGTAAATACCACACAACATTATGACTAGTCCATTACGGGATACTCGTCACTACGCTCTCATAGCGAATACGGACCCCTCCTCTTACATAAAACGCGACGATAGACCAAATGATTCCCTAGCTCCCGATTGTTCTATTCACATCTCCAGTATACCTATCCCCAATATTCAATTGTTACGCAAGAGCTAAAATACCCAAGAATGGCGAAGGACTAATAACTAGCTATATACATATGGGGCATTACAAGGAATGATATATAGAATATAATGGAGATTTCCTTATAATACTAGACCCATAGTTGGTAATAACCTCAAAGTTGTATATCAATAGCAGAACCCCCAGGTACGAAGGCCAGTAACGTCCGCGGGACTTCTAGTACGTGATCCCACTCTGGCCCTAGGTGCCTCATAGCTGCTAGCGCAGCCCGATTGGCCCAGTTAGCCATATACCATCGCTTTGGGCAGCTATTCATAATGGCACACCAGTAGACAAAAATCACGAGAGACGTTGGGTGTTTTTGCGAAAGCGCAGAAAGGTACTGCTCCGGAACGGTGGCGGGCCAGTCCATGAACTGACGCCAATTACCAGGATATCCATTGACGTCGATGATCCATTCCTTCAGCGCTGCTATCGCCTGCTCGCAAGCGTGTTTCGTCTCAGCAGTGGTATCGCTAGGACAGCCGAGAGAATCAAGACAGGCCAAAATATCCAGCATGGGTTCATTCGGATATGCCTTGGAAGAGCGTGGTGGAGTTCGGATGAGTTGCATTAACGAACTCATTCGTAGGTACGGTCCCAATTCAACGGCCAGCTGAAAGGAGCCACGCAAAACATATAATAGCTCGAGATAGTTGTCTACCACGTCGGGTGTCCGTAGAAACGTAGCGAATTGGAAAATGATGACTCCAATGCCAAACATCAAAACCGCCATCCAGTTGATCTCGTTCACTGTTGGTCGTGAGTGTCTGAATAGCATAGAAGCTTCGATATGATGCTGGTATGCAGAGGTATATAAACTCGAGACCGATTTACTCCGAGACCATTCATGGAGCTCGTAGAGCGCGGTAAATGTTCGATGTACGTATTCAAAAGCGCTGGCTAGACGGCCAAATTCCTGGGCGAATATTCCCCTTTCGGTAACTGGCAGCAATGTTAGGAGGAAGCTTTCTTCCATAATATAAGCCATTGAACTGGTTATACTTGGCTTTAGACCGCATAAACTCGTATAATGAAGAGTCGGCAAACCCGAATCAGGCCCTGTGTTCCAAAAACCCCCCAGATCCCCGGGGTGGTTACCAGAGCCAGGCTTCAAAAGAGCATTCTTGCTCTGTGAAGTTGAAGCTCGAGGAGAACCAGGTTCTTGGACATTTTGCGCGGCGTAAGAGCAGGATTCGTTACGTCTATGGCAGTTAGCGCAGATGGGTGGCTGAAGATTACACTAGACTCGCTATTAGTTGATAGAGGGGTGAGAGTTGTATTGAAAGGGAACCTTACTCTCACGCGACGTCTTCGGCAAGGTGCACAGCTATTACGGGACTTCCTATGAAATTGGCGGGAGCCACTCCGACGCTCCTTGTTTAGAACGGATTCCATGGAGGGTAAAAGCTGGATTACAGGCCGCATATACCTTTTCTACTATCATAGTAACCTATCAATCCCCTTTGGAAAGATGCTAGGATTCTATATGCGAAAATCTGTAGCTTCAGGCCAGTTGGTAGATCTTATGACAGGCAGATGTCCCGCCGTATGACTTCTACCTACAAGGGTTCGGGCCTAAGTCAACTCAATTATAGAATTACGAAGAAGTAGGCGTCGTATCTACGGCCCTAAAAGCGCGTTCTCGTCGCCATTAAAAACATACTTCCACAAAATCATGGACGCCGTCGTATTTTACGTGTTTCAGTCCCTTCAGGTATCCCCGACGTCGACAAACTGATGTCTCTTACCATTCCAGGTCTAGTGTACGAGCATCCCTGCACATCGAGAACCCCTATTGATGCACTCCACCATGCATAGCCACCGACGAAGAGGCTCCAATGTCGTTCTAACCGTCACATTCATCTATTCGTCCATGAAGGCATTCAAATCGGATCAGGTTGTTAGGCCAAGCTTCTTTTCGGCGGACCGACCTGACCCTACACGATGATATATCTTCAACAATACCCATGCTTCGGGTTTAGTGTACGAACTGAGGAGTCGATCGGAAAAACAGTTTAATGACCATATCGTGAACTCCTTAAGGGTTATCATGATGATTCAACGTGTATATAATGCGGCTCTTCCGCGAGCATTTACCCCAAGTCTAGATAGATCTAGAGCACGGTTATGAACGGCGTCAATCTTAGCATCTTGTCGATATTCAATACTCGCTTCATATTACCCCCGTTGAAAAGATGCATTTGCGTCAGTTTGCCTCGATTTTCCTCATTCTGCTGAAAGGCTCAAGAGCTTGCCTTCATAATCATGCCCGTGCGCCACAGCTACGCGATGTAGAAGACGCCCTTACCAAACGAGACGTACCAGCTCTGGTGAAAACAGCAATAACAAACGTCCGGGTCTTCGACGGCTATACTATAGGCGGGCCACAGACTGTGTTCATCGACCGCGGATACATTACTGACTGCGCTGACAACATTGAGAAAACCATCGACGGTGATAACCGCATCCTGATCCCTGGCTTGATCGACGCTCATACACACGTGCTGTCAGTCGAAGGTCTCGAAAACATGACTTCGTACGGAGTCACGACGATATTCAACATGGCCTGCTCTAACATCGAAGCCTGCAAGTCGCTCAAGTCCAACCCAGGCTTAACATCAGTGTTTACTACTATGCTTCCGGCTCTGACCTCGTCTGGTGCAAATACTAAGCTCAACCCGGTTGCGCCAGAACAGCTAATGTTCCCTAGCACCGATCCTAAGGCGCTCGTCGACTACTCTTTTAGAAATGGCTCCGATTATTTCAAAATCGTGGGAGCACCCGACGGCCCAACCCAAAATCAGTTCAACGTGATCGTCGACTATGCGCACTCGCTAGGCCAGTTTACTGTTGCGCATGCCCCTAGCGTGTCGGCTTTCACACGAGGAGTATCTTCAGGCATAGACGTCATGCAGCATATTCCTGACGACGGTTTACTCGATCCTAGTGTTGCTAAGTCGATGAAGAAGTATAGCTTAGCCTCGACTCCAACCTTAGAGATATTCCGGCGTGCATATACTATACAGCCGGAAATATTGAAGTTCCTACGTGGGAACAACACAGCCAATGCGACATACGAGAACGTACTTGAGAATGTGAAGCGCATATTCGAAGCCGGCGTTCCGATACTCGCAGGGACAGATTCGGTTGGCAGCACCGTACCTGAAATCTACTTCCCATTCGGAGACTCGCTTCATCAGGAACTACTAAACCTAGTAGACATCGGAATGACACCTGCAGAAGCTTTGCGAGCAGCCACGATTGTTCCCGCGACCGCGCACAGATTGAACGATAGGGGTGCAATTCGGCCTGGTCTGCGCGCTGATTTGATTCTCCTAAACAGCGATCCCCTGGCGAATATTTCTAATACTAGAGATATTGCTAAGGTCTGGGTCGGCGGGATAGAATATGCCAACGTTGCACAGCGTACCTAGGTTCTAGGTGCCGCTTAAGTGAAGCTTGAAATTTGAGAGATAGGGGGCAGACATATAACCAGGGAAATCCAACCGCACGATCACAATTATTTTTCCTCACTAGAATATTCGTACAATATTAATTTTTAATCAATTTTTCACCAGTAATACTTCAAATACCATTGTCGTACTGTTGTAATGTGTTTCAAAGCCGTCTCTAATTTAACAAAAATGCTAGGCGCACTACTTTGATACCCTCCGAAAAGTAACCCTCTCACTCCTTGTCCCTATTTAGGTATTCCTCCCTTCTTCAGACAACCCATAAAGTTGATAGGACCACCAGGTCTTATGGATAAGAAGGCCGCTTGAATGTGCGACTTGTTCGTTGCTATCGGTGGTGCAAAGTTTTGGAACACGTTGACGGGTCTATATTTTGCAATGGCAGCGAGATCGATTTCGACATCTTCACTCACCACAACGGTGTTAACTCTTTTCGGCGCCAGCGCTTTGGGTTCGGACAAGGCGTACTTGTTGTGGCCCATGGCTATCACACGCGCTCCCATCGCAAGCGCTACGTGCGCGGCCTCACCACCGTAGTTCCCGATCGCCGGTGCAATGAGTACGGTCTCTCCCGCAGTAAGGCCTACCCCCCGGAAGCCCCCATAAGCAGCCACGAGTTGCGAGCAAAAAGATAGATCGCACGATCGCTGTGCCATACTCCAGCTTGGGGGAAGAAATGAATGCAGCCTCGGAGGGTTCGGATGCAGATGAGAATTGCAGTGCTTTCCAAGTGCTTGGCATCGAGTCTACGTTTGGTAAAGCCATCGTGGGTATTTCCTTTCCAAGGGACGATATGAAACGTCGTGCATTCATCATTCCAAGTCTCGACAATTTTACAACTTGACTCGCTTGTATATTAGTCTACGTTACCCTGGGAGATCTTTCTACTCAAAGAACATCTTGCTGGTTGGAAAGGGCCTCTTATCATCAAATGTCCGGTTATTTTTCATCGCGGAAGAACGCATCTAGCTTCCTTGAAGCATTCTCTCGATGATTTGTGTCTTCTATTGTACCGATAATCATTCCCTGTCCCTATTTTCTTTTGCGAAGATACCATTTAGAAATCGGTCGATTTAATCCATATCGGAAAAGTAGCACAGCATCCAGAGCATTATACGGAGGCATGCCCCTGTATTCCAACGTTTGGCTTTCTCTATCCCGCTACTCAAGCCGGACCCTCGCCATCAAAGAACTCTTCATCCAGCAAACTCAGCAAGGCCTTTTGGCCTTCCCACTGTTCTTCAGCGGCAGGTCTGATTTGCTCGGGAGGTAATACGAAGCCAAATCTGCCCGTATCTCGAAGCTCGATGGTATAGGAAAACTCAGCGCGACCAATGCTATAGACATGATCAGGCGCAGCGCCCGTCGTTGGATATAGCACAGCTCCGCTAGGCCCAAACGTAAATGTAGTTCTTGCGTCCGAACTATCCCGAATAGATTCGCTAACGATGCTAGCCGCTTTAGTCCATTTTCCAAGCTCAGGGGCATATAGCGTTTCCTTATACCCAAATGGCGATAGGATATACTGTCCGTAACTGTGCCAATCTATGTATAACTTGATGCCCGCGCCGTCGCGCAACTTACGTACTAATATATCCAAGCCTTGGGTTTCTGGTGCGTCAGAGGGAAGCTCACCCTTATAACTCTGGGAACATGGGTTCGTCGAGGCACCTAATGGATTAGCATCCCACGCGAATTCCCAATTGCGGTTGATGTCTCGGCCGATACAAGATTGATTCCCACTATCAGGTGGCGGTTGGCGGTTCTTACGCCAGAGACGGTCGGTTGTCCGAGAATATACGAAACCTTGACACCATCAGCTGAACCGCCGTTGCGGGTCGCGAGCTTTGTCGTACTTACCATCCGGGTTCACGATTGGTACAATGTAAAAATCGTATCTATCTAGAATCGACCGTATGAGATCGTCACCGCCGTTATACCTATTCACCAGTTGGAGACTGATGTATTCGACAACCTAGGAACATTAGGACCCCGAAGTAACACAGCCCTGCTAAGACTTACCGGCGATGTAATCCATTCTCTGGCATGCACGTTTCCATGGTAAAGCACTGCCGGTTTTCCGGGCCCACCCGCGCCCCATAGATGGAGACCGAATATATTTCTTCCCTCGTAAGAGGTGCCAGACGATATAAGCTCGGAGTTGTTTGGGAAAGCCTCGTGCAAATCTTGGAAATATTGAATGTGATCCTCGTAGTCATGGTACGAATCAAACCACGAGAGGTCTCCAGCGTATCTTTTCCGGACGGGCTTCGAAGTAGACTCTACCGCAATTGATTCTCCCAAGTTGTCATGCATGACTTGGTAGTCAAAGTCAAGTGTTTCGAACGTGGCAAACTGATCGGGGGAAACGAGGATATCTAGGTGTTCGTAGATATCGCGGTTCCACTGCTCGTAATGAATGCCCGAGAGTTTTCCTTCCATAGCCAACAGGTTCCCACGCGTATTTACCCGCAATACCTTGTATCCATCGTAGGATACGGCATCCTTCTTAGGAGACGTTGGAATGCTTGCGGCGAGCGGAGCTAATAACCATGCTAGGAGAGTAGATCTCATCTTGAATACAGAAGCCAGAGTTTAAAAGCGTGTGAAGAGAAAGAAGGAGTCCAAATCAGTAAAACCATACCCTCCAGTCATGAAGTTTATATGCCCTTTATACTCGCTACCCATCTTATAATACCAAGGCTTGGTTTGCTTTTAGCTACCTTTACTTACTGGGAGCAATAGGTATGATTCGCTTCCGACGGCGAGTTTTAATACTACACAGTAGCATCGAAGAATGAACCATTTATGCTCCGTAAATTCGCAATCGACGAGCATAATAGGAAAAGTGAGAGGGATATGGAAGCGTTCGCTTGCATTTGGAGAGGTTGCCAAGATGCTCGCGTTGTCGAATGCAACTCCTTACCTTCCAGATTCACTCTGGCGGCGTCGACTGCGTGATTCTCAACACCGATTACGCCAACTAGGATAAGAGATACCTAAGGTATCTAGGGAGTTATGTAGGTAGGTCTATTGATTATAGAGGTCCCGTAGATATAAAATATGTACTTATTTTCTTTGGTTGACATAGTATGATGCGACTTAGCAGACTTGGACATTGACAACGACAGAATTGGAGTTTCCAACTTGACGGTTTATGATTTTCGTAGCTGGGTACATAGTACCTAGGTTAGGTACCTCTTATTATGTAAGCACTGGCCTGTGAAAACTGCAGGTGCCAACGTTGGAAGAGGCGGGTACGGTGGCCCATTAGTGCAAAACCGACAAAACCAAAAACGCAGATGAAAATTCATCCGATTTATAGTATGCGCTATAATTATAGTGCATTAGTACGCTAAAACCCCTATAATTACAGCGCTTTTTAGTAGACCATGCGCTATAAGTACAGCAATTAAAATATAAGAGTGTTGATTGGTCAATTGAGATTTAACCTTAAATTGACCTTATGGATATTTCTTTGGAGAGCGCTATATTTATAGTAGATACTTTCACTAAACTCACTATAATTACAGGGGGCTTGGTGCTATTATTTACTTAAGTTATAGCGCATTTAATAAGAGCTCTTTAATAAGTACTTACAAAATTTTTGTTGCCCCTAAAATGCCCTATATTTATAACGGCCTTAGTACTCTTACGTACTGTAATTACAGCGGGTTTAGTGAGTTCTCGGGGACTTTTTAATAACCACTAAAATATAACGTACTAATCACTAAAACTCGCTGTAACTATAGAGGGTCTAGCGCACCTCTGCGCTATAATTATAGCGTACCCCTGCAGGGAATCTGACCAATCGAACAAATTTTTATTTGCGTTTTTAGTTTTGTCGGTTTTGCACTAATGGTGCACCGTAGGCGGGGCATATATTAGTGAGGTATTCGTACCTTTAGGTATCTTTTCTTGGTACACCTCCGCTAGGATGGTAAACCATAACGGCTTCCACCGCCCCATTCAGAGTCCCGCATGTAACTTATATACCATTTTTATAGAGAAAATACATAATGGCTTATATGACTACGGTATTGTGGCTCGTGCGAGGGAAAATATTATCGAACTTTCGAGATCAATAAGTATATGCTAGGGGATTTCCCATACAAAATGCCCTGGCAATTACTTCACGGCATACTGGAGCCAGTGGAGGCCGCTATGGTTTACCATCCTAGAGGAGGTGTACATGCGATGCGGACATACATACATAAGTACAATACCTAGGTACTAACCCAGGGTAGGTTAGTAGCTGGTGCAATGAAGGTGGTCCGAGCGCAAGGCAAAATGCCGTCTTCCGAGGTTTGGAGCCATTAATTAATATTCGAATTAATGGAATTAATGAGAGCTACTCAAAAAAATGTCATCATTCGCGTTTTCGAGCTTCTAAGTCTTCCCACCTCGGCGCAAGATTCGTGGCGTGGTCCTCAGTCTCTGTCAGCTTGTCCGTTGCCATTATCACCACCATTAATATTTCCAAAATAATAATAGGGAAATCAAAAAAAAAAAAAAAAAAGAAAAGAAAAGAAAAGAAATCAACAGGAATCTGTGTTTTGTGTGTGCGTGTGCGTGTGACGATAAGTCAAATCATGTCGCTGACAAGAGCTGAGAGGGTGGTCTCGTCTACTCTACGGCGAGGCGCCGTCCACCCAACATCTCCAGCTTTGCTGGCCCCAACTTTAGCATTAGGCTCTCTAAGAACTTTCTCTAACACTACAAAATCACCGGCACCCTCACAACCCGGAATAACAGGTCTCGGTACCATTCCGCCCTCTTATTTTCAGCGCCCCTCCCTCCCCGCCAACACCATCATTCGCTTCGTGCCTCAGCAAACAGCATGGATTGTCGAGCGAATGGGAAAGTTCAACCGTATTCTCGAACCTGGTCTTGCTATTCTCGTTCCTTTTCTCGACCGAATCGCCTACGTCAAGAGCTTAAAGGAGGTGGCCATCGAAATACCTAGCCAGAGCGCTATCACGGCCGACAATGTAACTTTGGAGCTGGATGGTGTTTTATATACCAGGGTTTTCGACGCTTACAAGGCTAGGTACGTTTGATATATCCTACACACCGCCCCCCCCCCAAATGGCGTCCTATATGAATCCAACTTTACTAATGTGCTGTCTCTCTAGTTACGGGGTAGAGGATGCCGAATACGCCATTTCGCAACTCGCCCAAACGACCATGCGCAGCGAGATTGGTCAGCTAACTCTCGACCACGTCTTAAAAGAGCGCGCTGCTCTCAACATCAACATAACCGCAGCTATCAACGAAGCAGCGCAAGCGTGGGGTGTCACATGTCTACGTTACGAAATCAGGGATATTCATGCCCCAGCCGCTGTTGTCGAAGCCATGCATAGGCAGGTGACAGCCGAGCGATCCAAGCGTGCCGAGATATTAGAGTCCGAGGGTCAGCGTCAAAGCGCCATAAACATTGCCGAGGGTAAGAAGCAGAGTGTCATTCTGGCGTCAGAAGCCTTGCGTTCCGAGCAAATCAACCGCGCTTCTGGTGAGGCTGAGGCTATTCTCATGAAGGCCAAAGCCACAGCATCCGGAATCGACGCTATAGCCCGTAGCATCAGCAGTGGTGGTGCCTCAGCTCAAGGTGCCGTCAGCTTGAACGTGGCCGAGAAATACGTCGATGCCTTTAGCAAGCTAGCGCGTGAGAGCACTGCCGTCGTCGTGCCAGGCAACGTAGGCGACATTGGTGGTATGATCGCTGCAGGCTTGAGTGTATACGGTAAGGTAGGCGAGGCTCAGAGTCGCACCATGGCTAAGCAGTTATTGGAGAAAAGCGAAGCCGCCTCGGAGGAGTCAGCTGAGCCTAAGACTAGCGAAAGCGTCGTCGATTCCATGGTGCGCGAGTTTGACAACACGGCGAAGAGAAAGTAAAGAATCTAAAGAATCAATTTCGCAGTAGCCCATTTTTAGAAAGAAATGCATTATCACGAATTACGGGGACAATGAGAAGTGACGGGAAAGGGGGGGAAAGGGGGGGGGAGCGAGGGGATTGAGCTAGCAAAGCTCAACTGTACTACCAGGAGGCATCTCTTTTACCTTTAACCGGTATTTGAAAAGTACGATCAGGGACCATTCAGTTGTGGTAAACAAAAGAATTTTATAAAAAGGGCAGAGCACGGCGTCGGCAAGCATTAAGGGAGAGCATGTACAGCCCTATATTCTCTTTAACTCCATCACTGAACATACTTACTCTATTCCTCTACCCGCCTAGTCTACTTCATTCATGTATTGATTGCAATTTCCTGGGGCGTTGTCACTTAGAATTACATATCACAACTCATAAGACCCCGATGAACCATTAAGTCGTCGACGTACCTACAGGTAGAGAAATCAGAACTGTACCAGTATTTCCGTAGTTCCTCACTTCGTATTATTTCCTCCTATTACTAGAATATCGTGCCAAAGTGTCCCAAACTAACAATCCATAAAGAGAACATGTAATAACCTACTTCGGCAAAATCTTTCAATAGTATCTGCATCCAGAAGCCAAGGAGATGAATCCATACAGCTCCATGTCCATGTGTACCCATAATCGGCTTTTCCCTCTCCACACAAATCGCTGTCCAGAGTAATACACGCAATGCTCAATTAGCAACAGTAAATCCGGATCAAGTGTACTGCCAACACCCATAATTCGCAGCGACGCCGTGCATATTGAGACCAATAGCATTGATGCAATCAGTCAAGTTGAAAGCGGCCGTTCCGGCATATAAGCGATAGCTAGCACCCGTGCCAGCCATGTATTCCTCAACCTGAGGACAGATTTTAATGCCGCCGCTGCTAGAGCCGTCCACAGGTAGGAAGTCGAGGACATCGCGAGCAGGATCGCATTCCGATACGACGGTTTTATTGAACCAGCCTCCTGTTAACGCACCTGGCGGCTCGTAGGCTGAATGCGCCTGCGTGTATTCTATTTGACCTGAGGGTGCGACGTAGATTGCTTGGCCGCCGGGGACTGCGACCTACGAGCAGGCTATAGATCAGTAGAGGGATACGGCAAGAGAATAATCGATGCTAAAGGCAGACTTACGGCCATGCCAGTCAATCCAGCATATACAAGAGAGCCCTGTACGTCTGGACATGTGACGCCTTGGGGACAATAGGTCGAGGGTCCCGAGATACCGGCATAAAACCCCTGAGCGGCAGCGTTCAGCAGCGCGCCGTCGACCTCGGTGTTAGGGGCGAAGACCGTGAGGAAGTATGTCGTCGCTGAGACAAAGGGGGAAATGGCAAGAAAGAGCGGTAGTAAGTACATGATGTTATCCTTCTCCGAGTCTCTGCTGGTACTGGATTCAGATGTTCGGTGGGACAAGAAAAGGGGTTAATCTTGGAAAATTGAATGAACGGCCAAGGAGAGCAAGCAAGTCTCAACGGCACTAATATGTCTTTTACCTTGTTCCGAAGCGAGCGAATAAATAGACGAGACCTTGGTCAGAGCGAAGGGGAATTACTACTATAACTAAAGCAAAATGGACTGACGAATCTGAGACTTTAGAAGGCGTACAGCGTCGGACATCGTTCGACATTACCGAAGAAGGACCCATCTACGTGCTACGCCAGATACCTTTATTTGCCATTGCCGTTTGTGTTTCCTTACGCGCCTGCTTTATTTGTATCGTGTAATGTACGATGTGGGTTAGGTTACGTGAAATGAGGCTATTCCCACCAAAACATGTTCATCCGGATATTCAAGTAGGCACAAGACGGGTTTGGGTACCCCTTACTAACACACCATAGGAGGTTTGCTTCTTGCCACTTGTTGATAAGCCGCATTTGTTATATGTTTAATGTTGCTAAATCCATACCTGCTTAGGTACCGTAAATGGGCGTTTGTATCTACCTACCTTTAGGCATTACATGCGGTGTTTATATCCGCCCGTCAGCCTGCCTATAAGTACCTGCCTTTTATTTTGGTTACCTAGGTTGTTGATATATTGATGTCTGTTGAAGCCGTAAAGGGGGGCGAATGTAACGACGATAAGAGAAGACACCAGCTGACCTAAACCTCAGTCAGCGAGCTTGACTCCATCGACAAACGTCTGGTCAGCCGAATGCTTCTTTAGGTGCTTCCTTGTTCCGCGGGTTTACAAACTTTCGGCTTATTTCAAGAAATTTATCTTAACTCGATAGGTGTAAGTTAAAGACTCGGGTCGTGATGACGTTCTAGCTTCCAAGTCTACATGCAGTATCTGAATGTTAGGAACGGAGGCAGAAGCTAGAAGCTAGAAGCTAGAAGATGGAAATAGGAGAAGTGTGATGATGCTAAATTCGCTGGAATATACCCACTTGCTTCCCCTGTTCACTGCCCTATCCCCACAAGGTTAGCAACTCGATTAGTGTGCGAATTAGTGGGGCTACGGGGCTACGGGGGGCATTTAGGTACCCACTTCCAAGTTCTAGGCGTCTTCTCGTTCATCGACAACGTTGACACGTAACGACGCGACATGATTTATTTCTTGAATTTTATCATCAATTTTTTCAACCTAGGTACCTACTCACCTAAGATTGCATTAATTGGTTAGTTACGGCTTTTTTACGCGGCACAATACCTTGTCTTAGTATTTCTCATCACGGGATTCGGACTTCATGCGGATGATATGTACAGTAGTTACCTATAGTTATGTTCTTTACTCGCCCGTTCAGGTCACCTCTTCTCATCAAGTCTTGCCTATCATCCCTATCATCCCTATAATTATGAAACAGAAGGAGTTCGGAATGCTTGTCGCACCACTAATAGACGGACGTATGTAGCAAGAAGCCCCCTAGCAAAGTGCCAGTTTATCGATCAATACTGCTTCCTTGTTTATCGCCATCCCAGAAATAATTCCAGAAATAAACACGGATGACGAAAACTTCCCCACGCCTGCCCCAGGACTTATGACCAGATTCGGACAGGTACGAGACAAAAATTGATTCTCATTGGTCATGGGTAGTAACAGGGCGGTGTCTTACACTATACTCAAGCTTAAAGATGATGCTCATGCTCGTACCAAAGCTAGCACTTATAGTCATGCTATAGCTGCCAACGGGAAGTCGATATGCTGATATTCTCTGCCCAGTGGACCGTAACGGGCCACGAAACCGGCAATAGTAGCAGGCACTAATCTCCATTCGATACAGTTATCTCGGAAATAGTATCTATCGAGACATTATAGTCTTACCTACATACAACTATGTATACCTATCAGTAAGCCAGGTCATATCCCTGGTATCTTACGGGCATCGTTGGTTGCGCTTTCGTCGATATTCTTATCTCATGATGCAGCCGCCTTCATGCTGCTCATGCTGCTCATGCTTGTCTCGTATCTACGGGTAGGCAGAATCCATAACAAACCGTAATAAACATACATCATGGCAAGCCCTTTCATGTAGCCTTCCGTCTTATGATCTGCATACCATCGTACTTAAACCGGCAGTGACGTTGAATTTCCAAGGAAACTTCGCCTTGTTCCTAGATCGTATCCATGATCAAAGTCTTGATATCATCCCTACCTAGTTACATAACTTCTAGTATCATCAACCAAGGAACCTCGTATCACTACCTCAAGTATATACGTTAGACCCTCAAGTCTTCTAACCGTTAGTCCCTAGGTACAGTCCCAAAATAATCTATTTATTCGTTCTTCGTCTCCATCTTAAAACTCATCTTCCCTATTATCCTACATGCCCCTATTCCTTACTTACCCCAGACTCACATTCGTTCGTAAATCATTCTCTACCCAAGTTCCCAAAATGGCCACCCGCAACAACCGCTATGTCTGCTACGTAGTTCCGCCCTACATGCTCAGCGCTATTGCCGAAAGCAGTAACAATGAGGAACACATCCGCGAGTCTGCCCGCCAGGCGCTCACCCTTCACAAGAGCTATTGTGACAAGCGAGAAAAGCGTTTTGCGGCTCTCTGCGCACCTCGCGGCAGCAAAACCGCCAATGTTCATCAAAAACAAAGCATCGTGCCTGACCACATGCTCCAGCACATTGCTGACAGCGAAGATGTTGACGATAACACCCGTGCCTGCGCTAAACGGGATTTGGAGCATATTAGAAGTATCCACGCCAAGTACCAAGAGTCTCAGGGTCTCCAAGCCGAGTCGTCGGACCAAGAAGCCGGCATAACTGCTCTGCAGGCGTTAAAGCCCGTCGAGAAAACTTACCGCGCCGTGTACGATGCCAAACACGACTCCAACGAATCCCACCTCCCCGGCAAGGTAGTCCGAGTGGAAGGCCAAAAAGCCGCTAAAGACGAGTCCGCCAACGAGGCCTTCGACAATGCCGGCCTCGTGCTCTCCTTCTATAATGACATATTCAACTGGAAGTCCATTGATAACAAGAACATGCATGTTATAAGCTCAGTTCACTTTGGAAAGAACTACGAAAACGCCTTTTGGGATCCCGAGATCGCCCAGATGGTATATGGTGACGGACACGAGTTTCTGACCAACTTTACCGGCTGCATAGACGTCATTGGCCACGAACTTACTGTAAGAAACTTACTTCCCACTTACCTCCCGTCCGAACGTTGAGCACTATAATTGACTCTTATCTAGCACGCTGTTACCGAACACACATCGCCCCTTGACTACACCGGCCAAAGCGGCGCCCTAAACGAACACGTATCCGACGTCTTCGGCATCATGATCAAACAAAGAGTAGAAGACGAAACTGCCGAAAACGCTGACTGGCTGATTGGCGAGTACTGCCTTATGCCCGGGGTCAAGGGCGTTGCTCTACGCAGCATGAAGGCACCCGGAACCGCCTACGACGACCCCCGATTTGTAAGCGCGGTTTTCTCGATCATGATTTATCAAGTTAGCATTTTGAGTCGGCTCGATACTAACTAATTACTTCTAGGGCAAAGATCCCCAGCCGGCGCATTTCAAGGATTACAAGCTGACGCTCGAGGACAACGGCGGCGTGCATCTCTACTCGGGTATCCCGAACAAGGCATTCTACAATGCTTCCGTGGCGTTTGGCGGTTACTCGTAAGTCCTTGCACATCTGACCTTTTTATGAAAGATTAACACCGTACAGATGGGAGAAAGCCGGCAAAATCTGGTGGGAGACGATGAAGAGCGGCCAGGTCCCCTCTCGCTGCACCTTTATTCAGTTCGCAGATGTAACGGTGGACAAGGCCGGGGAACTCTTCGGAGACGACGCCGCAACTATTGTCCGCAAAGCCTGGAACGACGTGGGTGTCGTTAGAAAGTCCTAGGGAGGAGGAAGCTGCGACCCCATTTAAGCGGGAGAATCCATCAAGTACATATTATAAACCTCGGATTCAGCAATAGACTGAGAGATTGGTTGCTATTATAAGACGAATGGGATACTGGGAGGGAGTGAAGTGCTGCTAGGGTTGAGATTATTGTAAAGGACGAAGCGCTTCCTGTGTTTGAAGACGGGAATCTACCTAGATAATTTCGTTGGTTTATGGAGTCGGAGGCATCACTAGATCGAATATAATAGAATATATACCTTCACCCTCATTGTTCTATCCAGTTACCTCGATTAGAGTGGGTAGCCGCTCCCTACGCCTCGACATCCAATAGCTAGTTCGTCGGAACCTGTCCAGCACGTCGTCAACAATCCTACAGGCTACAACACCCTATTGGGCAATAGCAGGCCTCGAGGCTTAGTTCCAGCCGGTGGAGTGTTAGTACGCCTAGCTGTATAAAAACTCTGCTCCACGACAGTAGAAGTTTGTGTCTCAGGTTTTCATCGACTCTCATCAGACAGCTCAGGTGATGTCGTCCCCCCCCAAAATGTGCAGCTGGCGTGGCGGAGCAACGTATAGTATGAGAAACGATAACTCCGGCTCGGCTCGAGAGTATCAGCATTCATGTTAACAAATCATATATGAGAACTGGGTGAAATGGAACGGCTGAAGCTGTGATTTGGTATGGAAATATATGCGAATGTGGGTTAAATGGGACCGTGGGGGTTCACGGGGAAGAAATACTGAAGATGTTCAGCGGTCAGAACAAGCGCACGAGCATTCACGATTATAGTTAGGCACCTAGGTACCTACCTAGGTAATTGGGAATTATTTATGAAGCGGGATTTTACACTATATTGTTCCCAAGCTCTTACAACATCGTAACAAAATTGCCAGTACAAGTTTCCCTTTGGGCAAATTTTTTTTCAATGTATCAACCCATCTCCTCGATATGTAAGCATTAGCATGTAACTTGATATCAATCATGACGACAGCAAATATTCCTCCCGCCCAACTCTTAATCCACAAAGTTAACACAACCGCGGAGGCTATTTATGAGTTCAGGGTCAAATTCCGACAACCAAGCGGGCTCGCCTGGATTAGACTCTTGGAGAGTTTCTGTGTTATCGGCTCCTTGAAAGAGATCCGAATCAAAGAAAAGGGGTGAGCGATCACCCACCCCCTGAATTGAAGAGGCGTTGGTTTTGCCTTGATTGGACTCAGGTAAATCCGAACCGAAGTCCAAGTCTTCCTGAACTATTGGGCTCGAGCGAAGTTGTGCATCTTGACTAGTAGAATTAATCAAAGGTAAATCGAAGCGCTCAGACGCCTTCTGCAACTCATCAACTGTAGTAAAGCTGAGATTTGATTCCTAACCATAACCCATACTTTCCTTCAGAACTTCAACGGGGCCAGGGTAAAGGGTTTCGTCTTTCTTTAGCATTGTCTGAGATTTTCCGTCCCAGTTCGGTTCCTTATTTCTTATAAGGCTTTCAAGATCAGGAAGCTCGTCATCCTCAAACATATCACTGTCATACCGCATACAATCTTCACCTCCACCTAATATCGCGTCGGCGTTATCAAAATCTTCTATTGTCTTATCGGAGGGCTTTTGGTATGAGTTAGGTTCAAGGCGATTTTTCATGACCGAAAGCGAATTAGCAGCCCGGGTCGTAGATAGATCAATACACTCAATGTCTGACACATCCATGTTTACGCCATCCCTTACGGTCCTGCTTTTTTTTCGTGGAAGCCTCGGCTTTTCGCCAGCTTTCGTTGAGCGCTTCCTCTTCGTATTGGATACTTGCTTGGTAACCTCATCATTGGACTCAGAAAGAGTATCAGCCGTAGATTCTGGCCTTTTCGCGTTGATTCTATTGGCGTTATCATTCATCTTAGCTTTGGGAAGGTCTGAGTGTTTCTCTGAAGCCTTGGCAAGATTGCCTTTAGCTGTCTCATTTCCTGTTGCTTCTTTATCCCTTTTCTTATTTTGTGGTGGTGGGCGAAATCTGTCCAACCCCTCATGACAGCATCTATGAGTACACGGCTTTCCCGATCCAGTGGGACGGCCGTTGCGACAATGGTGATTACACATCCACTTTCCGTTTTCCATCTTGGCAGGTTCGGAGGCCAAGACACTCGTCTCTTGGGGAAGCACGGCATCGATGAGTGGAAAGTCCTCTTCGATGTCATATATAGGGTCCGGGAAGTCTAGTGACTCTGCGCGGTCATCCTGTGTTATTGAAGCCAAAGCAGCATGTAAGTCTTCATCGGGAAGATCTCCATAATCCATATCGTCTTCCGAAGAATCTATAGTGACTGCTCGACGGTGTACCGACTGAATATTTTTACTTTCAAACACTGTCTCGGGTATATTTGGCTCCAATGTTTGCGTGACTTGGGTCCCAACAATCTCCTCGCAGCTGAAGTAACAGGATATCTTCTCCTCCGGACCACTAATCCCCACTGGGAATATTAAATCCAAGCCAGTAGACTTGTTGATTTTCGTTAGGCTCCCTCGCCAAAGGTATGCGAGGTTGCCATCCGTCGTCAAAGCCATGAACGTCACCGCAGGTATCTTGTCGTTCCATCTCGGAACGCCCTTCTCATTGCAATAGCGAAGACTAGTTTTCACAGTTACTGTCACAGCATGTTCTGCTCGCAACAAACCTTTAGTGTTAGTGATGAGATGAGCAGTCATAGCTAAGCGGGGAAAGTTTTCCAAAGTTTTCAACAGTCTCATGCCGTACGGCGGGTTCCTGCTTGAAATACGCTCGATCTCACCAAAGTCCCTATCGGCAAGGCCCAATACTGTGTGGATTCCATGACTGACCCATTTCCGGATCATTACAGGACCGGAACCCGGGATTTGAGAAAGCTGTGATGGTTTATTCTCCCACGAATTTGCGGCAAGAGCACGGGCAAGTTCAAGGCCAATCTGCGTACCCAATCCGTCACCATCAAAAGCACGACAGTCCACGAAACAGCGTACGAGGCGATTCATTCGATCGAATATAGCAGCCTTATCCATTGCAATCCTTTGCTTGAGAAGACCAATGCCTTTTTCATTTGGCAGTTCCACGCCTCCAAGGTGGACCTGGATCATGACGAAAATCTTGTGCCATGTTTGAGTTAAAGTCTCCTTTATCGGATGAAGAATAAACGGGGATTTATTCAGGTCTCGAAACACAGCACGCTCTTCGGGTTTGAATCGGAAGTCTCTGAACTCCATAGCTTTACAAAGAGTAGAAAGCTGTGAGGTTTTGTCAGCAGTCTGCTTCTAGGTATTGAACATGGCGCTGTTAAACTAACTATCTCTTGAAGTGTCGCGCCTCGGGGAATTGATAGAAGTTGCTTCATAGTCTCAAAGTCGACCATGTATCTTGACATGGCATGCCCATACTCCGTACATCTAAATGGCACCTGCTCAGTAACTAATTCGTTTTGCTGTAGCAACCTAAGGTCACGCTCGCACCATTCTTCCATTATCTTATCCGCGTCCTCGGCATTGCGAACATCTTTAAGATTATAGAGCGATGGCGATCGGCGCACTCGTACACTAAGGAACGTTCCTCCAATCCACTTCTTTGCAGTCTGGACGTCTTGGATCGTGCCCAAGCTTATTTCAGAGTTGAGATGTTCGACTAGGTTTCGATGTAGTGTACTCTCCAAAGTCTCATCCCCAGATATCATGCTTTTATACCGATCAACATTGGCTGCCCGAGTCATAATAATGGCGACTGCGCTGTCATCAAATTGTGGCCGACCAGCACGACCCAGCATCTGCATAACCTCAAGATTAGAATATTCTTGAAGCTTGTTGTCTGAGTATGCAACCGTCCCTTTTAGAACGACTGTGTGACAAGGAAGGTTCACACCAACCGCTAAGGTTGACGTGCAACAGATTACGTGAATCTGGCCATCGAGGAAGTTTTGGGCTACTGCTGATCTATCCTGCGCGTCAAGGCCCGCGTGGTGAAAAGAAACGCCATATCGTGTGATCTCCTGGAGCTCCGCGCTTGCTACGGAGACTCGTCTTGTTGGTGCCGGCCAGGCCCTGTCTTCCGCACTGCAAGTTGACCACCATTCAGCTAGCTTCCGAGCTGTTAGCTCACACGACTTTCGGGTAAAACAGAATATCATAATTGGCTTCTTCTCTGAATGTTTTGCAAGTAGCATAGCTAGCTTTCCATCAAGAGATTTTTCGAATGAAAAATCATTTGAGCAACCCTCATACCCGTAGACATATCGCTGTAGCTTGACCGGACGCAATTCCTCTCCAAAAGCTTCGGTTCGTGCTGCATCTTGTTGATTCGAATGGTCTCTCCCGAGCCATTTCGCAATGTCTTCAATATTCGGAACAGTAGCGCTTAACGCAACGAACCGAATATTTGCCCCGATAGTTTTCATGCGCGAAACAACAGCCTCCAACGTAGCGCCCCGAACGTCTTTCAAGATATGTACTTCGTCAATGAGGACCAGGCGTACCATCTCTAGCAACTTCCGATGATCTGACCACTTCCTGGTTATAGAATCCCACTTCTCAGGCGTAGTGACAATAATCGATGCATTGCCTACGTGGCTTGCCTTTGTTTGCGAAGTATCACCGGTAAGCTCGATACATCTTAAATTCATGTGGCTGAATTTGGTTTGCCAGTCTTTCACCCGTTCAGAGCATAGAGACTTCGTCGGTGCTTGATAGACAATTTTGTAATTCTCACTCCCAGGACTCATCACAAGTTTGCAAATAGCCATTTCTAGAATAGCTGTCTTTCCGGATCCCGTTGGGGCCGAGACTACAACGTTATCATTTGTACCGTATACAAGTGGAAAGCATCTAGATTGGACAACATTGAAGAGCTCGTACGGAAATATAGCCCGGAACTTGTCAGGTAGTGCCTGCTTCGGATCGACTAGGCGGGTAGAACTAATCATAGGTGGTTCATCCGGAGCATGTTCAAGATTTAGATCTAGCCGGCTTGCTTTTTTGTGGGATATAAGGGAACCATCGGTCGCCTTGGACATTCGTTTAAAACTAAAGCGAGTGGAAGGGCTAGATCCACCAATGACTGTTGGGGAACTACTTGTGGGTGAGCCTTCAAATGTCGCAGTTGACTTTGGTGCTTTCATCTATAATCAGCATGCTGTGCATAACCCACTTTAGCTGTTAACTAACCATTGTAGAAAGGAGGCGTCGCTGTTTGCGCTCCAGGTTGAAGCTCTCCTATTTTGTTTGGCCCACGTCGTTCAAATATGGACTGAGAGCCTAGATCTGGCCTACTTCCCGTGTAGGCTTCAATACTTGATAGTGGTGATTGATAATTAGGACCTCGATTCGCGAATGCCTTAAAATGGCGGCTTGCATCTCCCACCACACGCCTTGCTTGATTGGGGGTATTAGTTAGTGATAGTGATAGGCGTTGATCACTATATTCCGAATCGCGAAGATGAGTAGGCCTATGGAATCGTCCAAGCAAGCTACGATCTATGTAGTATTAGGACATATGAAAATTCTGAGCACCTTGGGTACTTAGGTTAACTTTGTTTGTCAACTTACCAAAATCATCCAGCTCTCGATCCTCTTCGAGTTCTGCGCCGTTCTCGTTAGTGCTATTAGGCTGAAACTGGGGGATTTTATAACTGTAATCCGGGAGAAGAGTAGTGGTATGATCGATGATATTCTGGATACGTCTGTCATGAGCTGTTTTATATGGGAGGCGATAGATGTGGCCGTCTTCGCCAGGCTCTGCTCCGTTAGACATGAGGCAAGTTTGTAGGAACAACGTTCCTCGGGGATCCTACAAATTTTCGAAGATACAGTAACAATTAAAGTATAAAGTATTTAGTAGAACGCCTAGTTTATACAGTAAAAACTGCTGATGTTATCCCGATGTCAATTTGTCGACCATCCCTGGTGGGAATAGAAACACACAGAGAAGTTTAATGAAGGAAGTTGAAGCTAAAGGAAAGAACATGGAGAGTTATGAGTAATGGTAACGTACATGCACCTTTAAAACCCCATTGCCCTACTTGGCAATAGCAACTTCCTCGACTTCGTATAGAATCTTACCCGTTCTTTCCATTGATGAATCTAAGGAGAAACCTTAATGCCATGTGATCCCTCTGGATAGGTACCTACCTCCTGGGGTCAAACGCCTAACAAGTACCCAGATACCTTATAAGCCACTTGTAAAGGACGCCAGTATCGCTGCAATTGAGATCAACATGCCTAGAAGAATATTTATACGTTATGCACAAAAACTATTCTTTTTTCTTGACGGTGCCCCCGGCTCTTTGTGTTCTTAGATTTTTCTGCGATTATTATTCACCCATGCTTTAAAGCACACGATCCTATCGTTAGTGTTTCCAATCTGGTTGGATTCGTGCAATTATCAAGATCGATCAATATCCTGTAATGCATTTAACAGCCCCTCGTGTACGGAAGGGAACCTCATTCTTACTTCGGCTCGGCACTTATAATAAGCGGCACCTTCTCGTTCTCGTCAGGGACCATTAATCACATCATATCCTTCGTTTTTCCTAGTTCATAATTCATATACACTTATTCGTCCCGGCTCTTCCCCTGCGACGATGGTACGCGATTGTGGTATCGCAATGGAGAAGCCGGGCGCGAGGTTGAGAGACCCATGGCCTTCATGTTCTCGAGCGGATTGGGAACGCTAAGCTTGTCGTCCGTGTACCTTGGCGTATTCATCGGATCGATAGTCGTCTTTTCATAGTTGACAATGTTGATCGGTGGCGGCCGGCCGCGCTTCCGATCAGGACCGGTGTAGAGGAACGTCGAGACGAGAACCAGAGCGGTACCGATGAGAAACTGAGAATCGTCGTTAGTGAAATGATTTTATAAGGATAGGAAACTCGTCGATGTGTTAGTAAACGTACCGTCAACGTCACTTGGACTCTGAAGAACCATACGCTGAATAGGAAGCCAATAACAATGCTAATACTGGTAGCAAAGTTTTTGGCAATGTTATCTGCATAATTGATGCAAAGCGACGTGAGTACACCACCGAATGCTTGTAGGATGATCAAGGCCCACACGATCGAATTGTAACCATCGAACAGTCCATGCTTTGCAATTTCCTCGCCATCCTTAAATACAATTCCTAAAAGCGCCGGAAATAGCGAGTAGAACGATAGCTGAATGTTACGAGTCCAGACCGAAGCAGGGTTTTCCGTATCCTTGAGGACTTTCTCGAAGTAGACTCCCGTTAAACCAGATATCACTGCCACAGCAACAACAGCTGAGAGTCCAATCGAGTAGTTCATTACGGGTGCGTTGTTCTGATCCTCTTCGATTCCTTCGTATGTTGCGGAACGTTTCGTAAGAGCTTGCCCTACCTCGGCTATGGTTTCCACGCCACGCTTCGTGAGCTCCCTCGCTACATCGCCCATTCCGTTCGCAACTTGGCCCAGCTCGTGCACCGAACGAGGGAAGAAGTGGTCCGTCATGTCATGAATCATGAAAGAGCTATCTTTCGAATTCGAGGAAGGTATACAAACGACCGAAACGCCCAGCGTGAGGATAATGAGCGAAATCCAGCGCTTCACAGTCAAGGATCGGCCGAGCATCGTCACGGTAAATATCGCAGTTGTAAGAATTCTGAGCTGATATAGAATTTGGAAATGGACGGGATCAAGATTTCCCACTGCAACATACTGCAACATATTTTGCAGTGTGTATAGCGTTGCTGCGATAGCTACCTTCCAGCCGTCACCTGAAAATACGGAATTAAAGATCTGCTCGAATATGACGGTCGCCGGTGTCGAGGGCGCGAGATTTCTTGAAACCTCGTATATAGCGAAAGTTAAGGAGATTGCTAGCTTCATTACTTCAGTTAAGAACACGGCGGTTGAGGTGAAATATCGGTGGTCGCCACTCGGGGGCATCATTCGGGAATAGTGCATAAGAATGATCAACACTGAGTTTTGGAATGTCAACTAGCAACGACAACGTGTTAGCCATAATGCGCTTCTCCTAGGCGACTCCTTTTCCGTCGACCCCAGCACGTACTGTAATGAGGGAAAGCTGCTTCATGGGAACGCCGAAAAGGACAGGCCCTCCCGCGGGTTGCGGGGCACCATCGAGGAGAGCCATAACGGATGGTGAGTTATGACCACAAGTTGGTCAGACTACCGATAGTCTTGTTCTTTGGTATTGATTTCCTCCCTTTGTTCCTAAGCCGCTCCTAGTCGGTCGAAAGAAATCGTTCAGATAATCGCAGAATTAGCTGATTGGCGTCTCAAAAAGCGCTTATGCGAAAATCTTTCTCCGTTATAAAATTACCGCAGTACCGTCCTAACCTATAATAGTGGAAATTCGTAATCGCGTAGCGGTTGTTGCTAAGAAAGTCAAGAAAAGAGTTGCACCGAAAACAATATTCAATGCGTCGCGTCGTACAAATAAATTAAATAAAAAAAATGATGCACAGCTATTGAAGGTATTGCCGATTTGGGCGGACGCGCTTCAACCACCCACATCCAAGTCACTTCTGAAATGGGACCAGACCTATCAAGCTCTTGTAACCCCTGAATGTGACGCCAATGTGACACCACTTATTGTAGCATACAAAAGAGTCTGACACTCGGTGACAACGGGGAAGCCAAGTTAACTTAGATGACCTGATATGGCAGCCAGCTTTGGAAGCCGGATATGTATCCAGTTGGAAAAGTGAATAGAAGAAAAAAAGGCAGAAGGGAGATAAAAATTTTAAAAATTTTAAAAATAAAAAGGTTTATAAAAGTCTTGTTCGGCGAGAAAGGCCGTAGGGCTACACATAGGTTGTGCTGTCATAGTAACGGGTACCTGTGACTTATTTAGGGCCGGACCATACATGAGTAGGCATAGGTCGATGATATCAAAGGCGCTGGACTTTTTCCCCAATACGTAAGGATCATCAAGGCTCGAGCAGTGCTGTGCCTGGACACTACAGGGCGGGCGTACCACCACGATTCTGCAAAAAATAGGTACTAAAGTAGGTCGCAATAAGTGTGGGATCTTGCGGGATCCAAGATTCTAGTGTAGGTATCCTACCTTGCTTTGATGCGCCGTGATACCTGGTCACCTACGTACATGGGTACCTAACCAACCATAACTATGTAAATACTGAAACTGTGCAAGCAAAACGATAAGGAAATAGTCAATCATTATTTGAGTTTTCTAAACTCTGCTGTGGTCTTCATATCTAGGGCTATTTAGTTAAAAGTCAGTATTGTTCCAATGACACGCATATTATTCATGAATGGTCCAGTCCATCACTAAGTTGGTTGCGCCTTGACCTCTTTCGGCCTCCGTGATCGTCACGAAGCGATCTGATTTTCGTGGGGGTATCCAAAGGGAGTTTCAAGTAATATAACTATAGTTAACTAATAGTCTTCCCCGGTTACGTCGAATGGGGCATGTTTCGAATCGTTTTACATACCGCCAACTTGAAAAGCATTCGGCATTCTTCTTAATCTATTACTATCACTCAAGGATTTTATCAAAGGCTTTAAATGCTATAGAATTCGGAAATATCTAGAGAGTCATCTAGGTACTCCGTCCATCTACTCTCCATGCTTCACCAATATCAGATAGCCATGACGCCCGTAGTATTGACGCATGATTCTTCAATGCTCTATCTGAACTAGTTCATTCAAAAGTAGAGGTTTCGGTTTTATTACTCTAAATAAGTCAACTCCTAAGTACCGTCGTGACTATCAAGCCCCCGTGAGCAAAAGAGTGACGCTAAAAGGAGAGATGCGGGGTGATCAAGAAGAAAACCGACATATTTCTTGTTTTAACAGGTTCTGAGGTTCTACATGCACGCATCACCAATCAACCAAAATCCTGGGATACAAGACGACTAGGCATTGTAGCTACTGCAGTCACTGTGACTAGGTAGTATGGTGGCCTACAATATCCCAACAGTAAGTCATTTCATTATCTCTACACCCTAGACGATAGGGAACCGAAGCTATTCGGTTTGCGGATAATTTATGAGGTCAGATCGTGAATCGCGGGGCTTGGGTCCTTTTTACGGGTCCAGAACTTGAGTAACTGCCAATCGATGTATTCAACGTGGTGGACGCACAGGACAATCACTTGCAAATTAATTAGTAGTCGAGTTGGGCGAGTGGTGGTAAATCCATAATCTATTATTGCAGCCCAGTTGAATTAGCCATAGTAAATAACGAGGCCGGTGCAAGCTATCTACATAATATGGAGAAGGTTAAAGAGGGAAAGGGGAATGATACAACTCATAACAGAAAGAAAATAAAAAAATCCAAAAATCCGAAGAAGAAAAAAAAATAGTTGCCAGCTGCAGGGTTCGAACCTGCGCATCTCTCGATAATGGTGTTCAAGATCTATGAGACTTAAAACCACCGCCTTAGACCACTGCGAAGCGTATTAGCGTGTGTACGGGTTTGCGATAGAAAGTTTGTAAAAACATACCTCGGCCAAACTGGCTATCAGATAGTCCTTGAAGTTTCTAGTGCGCTTAATGCCTCTTATAAAGCCCTTCCTCAGTCCCCGATAATCGCTAACTTGCAGCCAATGGATTTTCAACATCAATCCAAGTTGCATGCACGGGCATGCATTAAAGAGGTAGGTAGGTACTTAATTTACACACACACAAACCAAGGCGAAAGGAATAAGAGTTATGTTAGGTAGGTATGCATGACGATGTCCATAATTATATTTTTCTATGAGTTATATCATTTCTTGTCTTCCTTTTTCTATTACCCCATCTTGTGTGTTCTCGAGATCGAGAAATGGCTAATAAGAGGAACCTCAATATGCCCCTTTTTCGTTAACATCGCGATGACTTCGGAATCGTAGGGCTCCTCCAATATTTCATACACCATAACACACGCACTCGCACTCGCACCAGCGCACCCATCAACACATGTAATAAACCCAACGAAACACGCATCGCCTAGTTGCACATAAAATCGTACGCAGTCCTTCCATCACCCTCCACTCGATCCTCGATATTACAAATAATTCTTTCTGTGGTAATACACCGAAACAAGAAAACAACCGAACGAGCTAAACAAGCCAAATTCTCTTTCTTTTCCCTTTATAACATTACACCCGGGTAGCCATGTTTAAGCCCAGACCGCGCCGCAAAGCCGTCTTTCCAGGAACTAGTTAAACATATCCAAACCCGAAAAACGATAAAATAGATTTCGAAAATATTAGATATTCTTTTGACCGTCGCGCCCTCCGATGATATCGCATCGTGTCGAAATAAAGAAGACAGGATAGGATAGGATCGTAGGCAATAGATAATATGTAGTAAGTAAGTGGGTGTATTAGTCGTAAGCAGTGATGCCGAGCTCCCAGTATATCGCGATATATGAACCCCGTGTGATTTCCCACCCGAACTCACTCGCCTGACAGTCGTGAAAAAATAAAACCAAGCGCTAAAACAAACAACCATTTACATGCATGCATATTTCGAAGACATAAGAAAATGTGGCCTGAGCTAGTGTGCAGCTCGCAAACTCGAGGAGATGAGGGTAATGATCGTTCGTCGCCAATGCAATCCTCGTCCATTAGTATATTACATCCTTCAGTCGTCGTCTCCCCACCAGGGCACTGGTGAATTGACCTGGCCCACGGCACTTAGTCTCACGGCGCTCTTCTTCCCTTTCTTGTGACCGAGAGTAGACGGTGCCAAGAACCCATCCGCTGGGGACACGGGACTATCTGGTCGGGGAACGCCCCTTTCCGGCACTGGCTTAAGGGTAGAGAGTTTCGGACGTCCTCCAACCATTGGAAAATCGTCAAAGTCTACGTCATCCGCATCGATATCCTCGTTAATTGGGGGGCTACCCTTCGGCAGGTTCTTGATCGGATTACGCCTCGGGCTCACGGGGCTCGAGTCGGGTCGTGGTCGGCCACTCGTTTCTCGACCATTGTAGGATCCGTACGGGCTGCCGCTAAGTTTGGACCTGGTTCTACTTCGACGTTCGCCAATAGGGAATTCCAAGTCATCTTCCATGAACTCGCTCAGATCGGGACTCGGTTCAGCCTCGTCGATCACGTCAATACTGTCAATCGGTCGATCTAGGTAAAGAAGCACGCGTTCGTGGCGAGATTTGCCGGCTGGCCGCGACTCGGGTCCCGGGGAAGCCCTCATTCGCGAAGGAGTCCTCTCTACTGGCTCTCTATAGCTAGCTGATGGTGACGCCTCCATTCGGCGCGGCCCGTTAGAGTGGTTGCGTATTCGGCCATGGCTACTGCTCGAACTGCGCCCGGATCGCCCAACAAGCGATGATGATCTCATTGGGAAACCGCCGGGGTTCTTTGCCCTAGCACGAGCCTCCTTGACCTCTCTGGCAGCCTGCCTTTCGGCATCTTTTAGATGCACCGACGCCAATTGCTCAAGGTCCTCAACGCTATCGAGGCCACCAACGACAGGAGTATTTCTACCTCCCTCAAGTTCGGCAATGATATTCTCCCGCATCCTAGCTCTCTTCTTTCGCAGCGCAGCAAGAAGCATCTCTTCTTGCTTCGTGACCGCCATCATGCGCCCATTCTGCGATTCGCTAGCTTTGCTTACTGTCGATTCTCGACGCGAGGATTCTGGCGATTTTTTATAGAAATCTACGCTGCTGGGTGATAATGGTGGCGTCGGCTGGTCCGAAGTATGGGAATTTTGGGAACTGCGTTGGCGTCCTTGTTGCGAGAGGGCGTAGTTTAAGCTAATCGGTATGTGATCAACCGAAACCGATGATGCAGCCTCAGCTGTAGAAGTATACGGGGTAAAGGCAATTGCTCTCGCTTCCTGCACGCTGTAATGGGTATGATTGCTGTAAGTAGGAGACAAAACGGATCCAACGGTGTTTACCGTTGAGACAGACTCGCGAGCTCCTTGAGAGTGACGTTGAGGTTGAGGATCTTGGTGATGGATAGGTAAAGATATTCGAGTGGCCGTGCTTAAAGACGAATTAGTGGAATGAATGGTATTAGCCGACGCCGATCGGGTGTTCTTGGTTTTCGGAGAGGCATGAGGAATGGTGAGATAGTCGTTAAGCTGTGCGTACGACGCTCCTTTGGGGTTAGTAGAATGGCTGCTGGTGGAAAGCCGCGATGTGCTCCGTTGCCGTTGACTCGAAGCAACACTAGCATCGTCACGGGAGCTATTGTCATAAGATCGCAGAGACGAGCCTGGTCCAGAATATGCGGTCTCCCCTTCGTCGGATTCCGAATCCGTGAGCGACAAGACACTCTGCTGCTGCCTGTCAGAATCCATGGTGCTCATGATTGATGGAGTAGCTTTTGAGGTCCGCGTATGGCGACTCGATATACTCGCTGCATATTCATTCCTTGATGATGGGCGCATCTGTATAGTACTCGGTGTCTCAGATCTCATAGCAGTAACCTTACTCGCTTGCGATGTGTTTCGACTATGATTCCATCTAGAACTTGGGTCTCTGAGCACCGAATTCGGCAGCGGCGTAATCATATCCTCACGAGATACGTCTGAGATTGTTGGTTCATACGTCCGAGGCAGGAGTTGCTCCTGGGTCAGATGTCCCTTATTCCCTATCACCTCCTCCTCTTCATCTTCCTCTTTCAGCGCTTCGGCATGTCGAAACGACATTTGTTCATAATGATCGTAAAGCTGATGCAGGGTGCTCGCATTGCTTATTACTTTTGAGCGGCCGGGTCGTACTGATGTTTCTGGAGGCTGCGATTGAATTATGAGATCCGGCTTGGGAGTCTGTTCACTTCTCGGGCTTGTAGGTGATCGCGTCAGCGAAACCATAGAATGAGAGGCGTGTGACATGACAGATGGAGATTTCATCACATAATTATTTCCTAAGACGGGCCCAACGCCATTGGGATCCGCATGCTCCTTGCGAGTCCTCAATCTCAACTTTGAGAAATCTAATTTTGATGGCTTCTTCCTTGGCTGGTTCTTCCCATAGAGTGCTCCATGGGCTCCGTCAATATCTAACAACGCGTTGGCCTTTGTGGGGAGCCCCTTGGCCATCGCCGAATTCGATGTTTGCTGCGATATCGACAGCGGCATCTTATCCGATTCGTAGTGCGAGTGGACGGTAGAACTAGTTTGGGGCCGGTGAGAATCATCGGTCAAGGCATCCCGGCTACGAGCACCAAGGGTTACTGCTGACTTCTTAGACTTCACCCCTTTACTGAAATGGCCAGCAACACTACGCAACCTCCGTGGGAGCGCCTCTGATTCTTCCTCCCACCTTGTTCTCCCATAGGCTGTTCTATTATACCCGTCCTCATCGTCGTCTAAAGCACCAGATTGGCTAGCACTGCTCTCAGATATCGATATGCTGATGCCACCGGCAGATTCCGTTTCCCACGGATCCCTTGTTCCAGTAGGCGAACCGTGATTCTGACTACTAGTTCCCAAAATTCTTTCGGCTTTCGAGAGTGGGTTCGAGACCGATAGAGCGGGTGGCTGCTTCGCTGAGCGTCCCGGCATGGGAAACGTAAATTTGGATTTGTGACCCATTGTTGAAAAATAATCCACCACACAGATAATGGGACAGTAACAAGGCTAAATAAGTCAACCTTCGAGATAAACCTCGTTGTTCGTCTCTCGCGCGACAGGACTAAGAAATTAGGTATTAAACACTAAGTCTCTTTACCCTCCACCTCTTTCCTTTCCCACGACAATGTCTCCAAGGACATAGACATGTGCTACAAACTCCAGATGCCAAGACAGTCGAGTTGCTACCGCGAACTGAAACGAAGGGACCAATTCCGTACCCGTTGTCGAACAGTCGCAGTATCGGCGGGCGATCAGGGCGTCAAATTCAAGTAGGCCTCAGTCGGCATATCAAGGCAACCTCTTCTTCCCCTATTCCACGAGTAAAAGTTCCGGCTGTGCTTAGTATCGCATATCTCAACGGCGCGTGTATGTCGAGAAAGAATCGTGATACGAAGTCGATAAGCCAATTACCGAATTGGCGAAGGCACAAGACCACGATTTAACTTGTATGTCCGTCAAACTGCTTGGATTAACTGACCCGCATAAAACCCCAAAAATAAAAGGCTGGAGTGAAGGGTCGCGATAATCTCTTTTTCACCCAGCTTCTGCTCCCAAAACTTAAGAGACCCTCGTCCGAGCCTTACTTCAACTTCGCAGAAACAACCCCATACGTGCGTTTAAGAAAGATAAAGTGTCATAAGAGGTAAGTATAGGTAGGAAGGGAGGATACAGGAACGAAAAGGGACTGGAACGGTGGTCCTGTCACGACACGGACACTTTTTTCCTTGGATATTAAAATTGGAGAATCCAAGAGACGTATTTCTCCATACAGTAGGCAATTCGCACCTTATTGCAATTTATTGGCACATCTGCACATCTGCATATGCGAACGGAGTGTATGTATGTAGGCACACTTGCATATGTATGCGCATCCTGATGCCACCCCGAACTTGTTAATGCCGTATTACCAGGAACAGTAATTATAGCTTATTTTATTATATGCATTTTCTTATTAGCTAGAGTCTGTGTGGTTAGATCGGTCATGAAGGGCAGTCCCCCTTACCCACTCACACGTGTGCATATACACGGATACCATAGATATCACAGACATGGACTCTGCGCAAGCCACTTACACACGATGGCAAAAAAAAAAAAAAAAAAAGAAGCCTACCTAGGTTGAGCCGGCACCAACCCAGAAAGCGGCCCTAACTTCTAAGTTACCTGCAGATGGATTGCAAGAAAAAATCAAACGAGCCGTCATGCCGGTCGACCCACCGGAGCAGCCGGGCTATCTCGCATAGCCCATCAAGCCACGACCGGTTTATGAGAGAAGGGGGGCAAGGGGGTTCAGAGACCCCTGACATCAAGACCCCTGTTACAAAAGTAGCAGGTTTCTTTCTGCAGGGCTTCGTATCGCGTCTAGACCGCAATTATATGTAAGGTACGGATGTATTGGGCTGCATAGAATGCAACGTGGAGCAGCGTACCATAATAAAACGTCCCACGACGATCAAAACAATAAAAGGGCACAGGGCTAAGTATCAGAGAAAAGGTTTCAAAATTGTTATGGTGCTTCCTAGCGAAATGTACATAGCAGTAGAAAACGAACGGAGCAAATTTTCAGCTCCCTTAGCTAGACTCTAGAGTCGTCTAATCTATCATAACGTCAGGGCTAAATAATAAAAATGATCAGACGGTCGATTTATCAAAAGACGGCTGTCTGCCGCTAAATTGGACAAATGACAAGGTTCATGGAAGTCATTTTCAATGGTCTCGAGGGCATCATCACAAATAAAAGCAACTGGCTCAATAGTGTAATGCTCTAAACAATCCAGACCGGAAGCAATCCGCGAGGTTCTCATTGGGTATGTCCTTTTTATTTTTATTTTTATTTTTATTTTTTTCTTATTAGTATTATTTCTTTTACAGGCGTGGCGCGCAAATTTCTACAAGATAAATGCAGTAATTGTCGTTAACGAATCCCTCCCGCGAAACCACGTAACGGCCAGGATCGCCAGGATCATATTCTAACCCCCTTCAACAATTCTAGCCTCACCAGCCTCATCAGCCTCGACCCTTGCTGTCTCAGACAGCGGGTGACCCTGAAAGAAGGGCTGGTGAGAAAGATCTGACACCAACATCAACCCAGTTGTCGGTAAATAGGATCGAAGTCCGAGCACCCGCAAAAGAGCCCCTATGCCGTAACTGGCGGCTTGCCAACCATGAGCCAAGCAGCTAGGTTTCCGATAAGTCCAAGAAGGGTTTGGGGAGCCTGAAGAGTTAATGCATAGCTTTCCAGCTCTAGAACCGTGCACTTAGGACTTGGGATGGGTCATAGGAATCATGGGACGGTGGAACGGCCTAACCGTAGGTAATCTCAGCCAAAGTTGTCCACAGACGTCTCGCACATGGCATCCTCGTTTTCGTCACACGGTCTCTCGCATTGGCCAAGGCCATGAAGATGCAGGTTGATATATACGGGTGGTCATTGCAGATGTCTCAATCTGAGGCGCCAGCGTCGGCGGTGACACGACGTATATTGCCATGTTTTCATATGTCCGCCTCAACGCCAATCTGTGAACCCCTGGAAGATTCCAAAGAAGCACCAACGAGAATTCTGCAGGAAACCGTTGAAGCTCCAACTAACAAATGCACCCCGAGAACGCCTCGGTTTTATCATTTTAATCAATTATCATCGTACAAACGACGAAATTCGCCGTCTATCGCGGCGGCTACCCGGACTTACCGGTATAGGATAGCGTCCGACGACGCCGTCGTCATGAACTAGCAAAAACGCAAAAGCAATAGTTCTGCTCGACTTGGGAACGAACACGACCAGTTCGTGGCCCGGCGTAAAAATCTATCGATTGTACTCGAAGACTGGAGAACTACTGCGTATCTAATTTATTAGTGTTTGCACGTCCACGTCCGTGTCCGTGAGCATGACTCGCAGATGGTTATTAGTCTGAAGTTCATTTCTCCTTTCGCCCTAGATGCTCTGTCCGCATCTTTCGTAGTCCAGCCGCATATGACCATGTTAGGACAAAGTGATATATCCTAGTCGAGCCGTCGAGCCACGTACGCAACGTTCTATCACTCGAATTATTAAAAAAAAAAAATATTTCCGATATCTCCACGATACTCATCAAAGTGTTGACGATCCTTTCAAGAAAAAGTTACGGGACTTTTCCGATACAATGTAGGCAGCCGGCCAAAAGGATTCGCGTTTGCTAACTGATTAACCCCGTGATTCCGTCAAATCCGGACCCGACGAGCTTTTATTAGTTTTTTTTTTTCTTTTTTTTTTTTTTTGCAAGCATCCGCCAAATTATAAGTATCGTAGCTAAAAATATACAAGCGACTAGGTTAGCTATATCATTTCGGAAGCACATACCCGTCTGTTGACTACGTATTGCGGGACCAAAGATATTGATAACGGGTTGAGGATAGTAGACGAACATCTCCTTGGTATCATTACCCTAGCTGTTTCTATGGCAGGCTCTACGATGGTCCAGACTTACTAGTATGTAAACGGTACGCATGTCAGAGTTTTATATCAGTAGTTTCCGATAGAACGCAAGAAAATCTCCGATTACTATGATGCGATCTATTATCCATGTGTCATGGGGATCCTCCAGATCTTCCCTAAGCTACCTGCCAAATCAAGGGTACCGTGCCCCTACATGTCTATATACCTGGAGGTATTATGTAGGAGACATCTCACGTGGTAGTCTGACGTGGTATTGCTTTGTTTCGTCCACACCCAAAAAGCTCTCGATTTGAGGAAATCTCTTGGGACTTCGCGCGGCAGGATAGAAAAGCTTAAGCCACATCGAGTATCCATATTCGTGCTAGGCAGTGACAGAAAAACAAGCAGTCCTAAATTTTGCAAATAAGGTGATTGCTACAGCAAGGAGAGAATCATAATCTCCGTCTATTATCATGTCGCAGAGGAAGAACTCAGTCGCATAATGTCACTTAAGTAGGTAGAAGCTCTTGGAAAGAGCTTCAGGCATCAGTCCTCACCGCATACCAGCAAGTTGGCGCACAGAATTCAAGTCTCCAGCCTTTATCCGTGGGAGGTTCAAGTCATGTAAAATGCACTCGCCGAACTTATTACCCGGAAAGAGTGCCGATTCGCTTTGCACGTCTGTAATGCTCTACGGCACGCGACTCGAGGATACTCACCATCTGTCGACCAGAATCTTCGTCGATCTCTTGACCATTGCGGGCTCGGGTAACCGGGAGGTCTTCGTTGAGGCGGTTGGAGATGTGGTAGACGTGTTTACTGTCAATGTGCATCGTGTTGATCCATTCAACTTGGAAGGGCTCGGAGATGCTCCACTTGACTCCGTACCACCACTTGGGGTGGTGAATAGCCACTGAGGGTCGTGATTTCATGAGGGCCTAAATTAAAGATGGGATCGGTTAGTGAATACAGAACAAGAGAAGCCATCGGCGACAGGGGAAAAAGAAAAAAAGAAAAAAGATCACGCTGGAACTACTGACATAACCCTGGATGCCGTGAGACTTGTTAACCGAGAAGAATAGTAAAACAGTCTTGCCACTGGTAAAGGCTTCGCTGAGAACTTCGGCGTTGGGACGCTGAGTAGCCCATACACCATCCTCCTATTGGATTGTTATTTCTTCTGGACTGCCATTGTGTGCTTAAGGACGCAAGTTACCATGGAGTCATAGACGTGAGCCCAGCTGTAAGATCTCATCACAAAGAAGCAGATCTCTACAAAGCGTAGCAGTCGTTAGTCAAGTGTCCCGAAGAGGTAGCGCACGTTTCTAGGGGATCTTCGAGATAGAACTTACCACCTTTGCCGCCTAGAGTAAGCTTCTTAGGAGAACGAAGATGCGCCATCTCACGCATGAGGTCTCGTTGGTCTTCCGCTCGTTCCCGGTTTGGGCCATCGTAGATCTCGGCTTTTCCAGCTTGCTGTGCAGGGTGAGTGCTCGGGCGGACGGTACATAAAGGTGTTCCGCCTGGTGTCAAGGGCTCATCATCATCTTTATGGTACAGTTTAGGATAGTCACGGATGCTATATTCGTCACGTTCTCGGCGGTGCATGCACAACGGCGACACAGAGCGGTTGCGAGCCGCAAGATCAATTATATCCCGGCCACGCACTTCCCGACGCATGTCGGCGTTTCCCTTGCTGCCCTTGTTGTCCTTGCTGCCCTCTGGCTCGGCGGCGCGTCCCGGCTGGAGCGAAGAGCCTCGAGAAATGCTGGCAAAAGAGTCGGGATCTTTCTTGAGGATATTTATCGCAGCTTTGCCTCTGCCCATGTCATGGTTTTGCTCCTGAGTATAGTTGTTTCGATACTCGGCTAGTTTCTTCTCACGGTAATCAATATCGTGCCATCCGGTGAGTCTCAACCAGTCCTGGAGGTCCGGAGCAAGCATCGATTCCATGCCGGTGTTTCTATTGCCATGAAGGCCGCGGGAAGTCTCGATGGGCATCATAGTTCCTGGGTGCCTTTTCGGGTTTGTGATGCTGTGTTGGATATCGCTAAACAATTAAGCCTTAGATGGTTATGTTAGAGAATTGGCGATATTTAATCCGAATAAGGTATGATAGTATGCAATATGTTTGGGACAAAGGTAAATGAGTGTACTGTTCGTGAAGTCGGAGTTGAGAATTCTCAGATACGTGCTTAGATATTTGGGAAAGAGTGCGATGGGGGTTGATTTATAGAGTGTGTAGAAGAGTGAATGAAAAACATGAACAGGATAGAAGGCGCGTTTTAGAAGAGATATAAGTCCAACAGGAAAGAGCAGAATACTTACCTATGATTAAGAATTGACGTTTAGACACACGATGTAGAAAGTGTAGAGTCTGAAGTATGTATAGTAAGTATGGGAAATTTTATAAATATACCTTGATCGCCCACGCACTTTCCAACAACCGTTTGAAGTATCGTGAATATCACGCCTTAGTAGACAGTAAACGGGTGGTCTCTATTCCTAGAAAGCTTGGGAAGAGGTACTTACCCACTTTGGAGATGTTCTGGAGTGACTTGGACGACGCTATTCCGTTATGTAGGTACGTGTCAAGGAAGAATAAATTTTGAAAGTAGGATTTTACCGGCGTGGTAACCTACCTAGTTAACAGGTCGTGTTCTAAATAAATAAAAGGTGGTGCTTGGTATGAGAGGTTCAAGTTTTCTCCCAGAATAATGGATTGATGGGAAGTGGTTGGTATGTACCTATATATGTGTGTGTCTGTGTGTGCGCGCATGTATGCTTGTTTGTTTTTATTGCTGCTGGGAGAGTGGTTGCCTATTTGTAACAGCACAGTATCGGCTCTGCGCCCTTGTAGAAGATATGTGGTAGGCTAGGTACCTACCTTTAGATGTTTTCTGAATAACAGTGCGTGTCTGCTACAAAGTAACTTTTGGACATAGGGCTGAAAAGGTGATATACGAGTCCTGTCTCCGGGCATGCTACATCTATAATCTCGACGTACATTTCTCAAAACATTCGTAGCAAATAAGCAGGGCATATCTTATTGGAATTACCTATTCTAAGCTGCATATAAATTGTAACCAAATCTGGCATTGTGGTCATAAATTATATTTCCATCTAAAGTTATGGACGACTCGTGATTACGCAGTATATAACAAAGCTTGAGCCGTTACTATTATATGGTAATTGTTTTATGTATCATTAACTTGTATCTAGTATGTCCTGTCGTAGTCGTGGTGCCCATCTATCACAAGTATTTCAATTTAACTTCGGATTGGTATATTTCAGACGATGATAATCGTTCAGATACCTCGAGCGAGCCGTCGCCTTATTGATGTTGTTGATACTAGCATACCTTAGTCCGATAATGCTGAGTCTTCTGGGCCATTCTGAGTGATATGATGTAATAGGAAATATTTATATATATATTGGAACAAGGAGTCTCTTACGAGAGTATCCCGCGATAGGGTGTATACGTTAGGCCGGGGGGAGGAAGGAGGCGAACAGAGCTCCTTGGATAATAGCATACATGACAATAAATTTTACGACGTTTGAGCCAAACGCTGATGTCTTGTTGTCGGCAATAATTATTGCTAGCCACCAATACCAGAGGGGATACCCCGATGAGATTCTCGTAATGATTTGCACGTGATAGTTTGTGATGGATAAAGCAGCCAAGATAAGTTGGGATAAGGCCATAGAACGGATCAGTATCGTTAAATGGGAGCTGTCATCGGAGATAAATTCCTTGGATGTGATGCTTAAAGGTCGCTTGATGAGCTTCAAACTTGATGTGATGAGAATGTAAATCATTGGCGCAGCGAGCAAGAAAAGGGGTATATTTGATGGAGTCCAGTAGCGGAGAAACCCAACGTTCCTGTCCCGAACGTTAGTATGGTCAACATAAGGGTCGATTTTCGACTAACCAGTAGCGCGCCTGAACGAACGAGTAAATACTAGGAAACATGCTCCTACACCAAGGCCTTAACCTAACCCCAGAAGGAACAGAGCAGAATGTTTGAAATGCGGCAATTTGCGGAATCACAAAGCTAATTGCTATCGTTAAACCTCCTAATATTAGAGAAAACCGTCGTCGGAGACTAGATAGTGTCGGTGGCATAGTGAGTTCGTGGGCCAGTGCAATCGCAAAAGGAATCCCATTGAATAGACCATTGCTACGAAAAGTAGTCGCGAAGCCAAACCACATGCCGGAAGCAACTAGGCTCACATCATGAGCTAACTTCCGTTTTGGCCCAAGTAGACCCTTTGCAAAAAAGAGATAGCCAGTAAAGGATAGAAAGGAAAATGTACTTTCATTGTAAGGGGCTGACAAGAAGAGCCCAGCCGGAGACAATATATGCAGCAACGCCGCGATGAATGATAGCCGCTGGTTTCTTAGGACAACGAGTCCAAGCTGATACAAGGCGAGCACAGAAAAAAGATGAGAGGCGTGAGCCACCAATATGCCGACGGCTGGCTCTAGGGATTCGTGAGTTTGGATCCCTAAGCTAGAGAGCCCTATTAATACGAGTCAGAATTCGAAACGAGGTCAATGGAATATCACATAAGAAATAGGATCAGGCACCTTTACTTAGATAGGAGATGATAGTTGGGAAGCCGGGACCAAACGCCCATTCCTGCTCAAATAGATATCCCCGACGAGAAGCTTGTATGAAGTAAATAGAATCCCATCTCGTTAGCTTCGTAGCCAAGTCAAATGTAGATTCGTGGGATGAAGCTATCTCAGGGGAAAGCAGAGTACTCGATGTATCATAAGCCGGACCAACGCTACTCCCGATAACAATCAATATAAGTAATACTTTCCAGGTGATAAATGAACCAATTAGCGATCGAATGGGTTTCTTATAATCAAGCGACAGCATGGTTAAAGGGGGAAATAAAAAGGAAGGGGTAATCAAAGAATAGCTACAAGTTGTTGTCTCTAACTAGGTACGTTACTTCTGTACTTCAAGTAGGTTTGCTCTACAGTGCTGAACAAAAGAGTGGAACAGGGGGCTGGAAAGAAGATTGAGCCACACAATTGCAGTGGATATGCGGCGCCTGGCAACCACCTTCAGGTCGGCGCACGGACGTTATTGGGAGGTACCTATGAATCTATGAATCTTATGTTAGGTAACTACCTAGGTAGGTACCTAGGTACCTAACTTAGGTTAGTAATTGCTATAAATGAGATAAGGAGGAGTACTCCTTATCTCACAACAAAAAAGACGATAATCTGATAACTACGAAAAGCAAAAAATTGAAGGTTTCAAGTAGGTACAAACAAGTGCGAACAGGAATGCGCCGAAAGCGTGGAAATTACAAAGGAATCATCTGCTGACGGTGAGGCGATTCGAAATGAGGATCTAGCACCGCCATTCTGGACCATTATGACCATTACTACCTTGGCTTACATACACAGGTAGATGAAAGTAGACACACAAATCTTATCCTGAACGAGTAAATTGAACACTCCACGATGTGACAAGCCTCGCATAGCTCATCTCCCCTCGATCGCCCACAATTTAAGGTTGATATCCAATGTCATGGATCCTGGCCTTTTTTTCGTGGCTTTTCGTGGTGGCTGTTCAATGCACGTTGATGGAATAGGAATCATTCATTTACCGGGTATGTGTTGGGGTAACATCTTCTCTTTTATTTCCTTTTATTTCTTGCTTTTTCAACCCTACTGGTTGAAAACGTGAGGCATAACGGCTTAAAGCTTACACGTCTAATATTTCCACTTACGTTTTATCTTGGCCAGGCTCATCGGAAAAAATGCGAATGCGGATCCAATTCCCAGATGGGGGAAAATAAACCTGAGGGGCGCGGCCACGTTATCATAATTGGTTTATAAGAGGACTTTGAAGCTCTTGATGGGTCCAAAGTATCAACTCGCGGGTGCATGTGAGATGTTAAAAGCTCGACGTGTTGTTACACGGGCAGAATGGTATTCAGACGGAAATGACGGCATGTCGTCATAGGTAAGAAAAGACCGGATAACGGGGGCGGGTTCGTGCTCGTGGGTTTGTAACACATGAACTCGGCCTCGGCAAGCTTACAAAGTCAGGTACCTAGGTTAACTAGATGGGTGGAAGCTAATAAGATGTACAATACATATCCACCTCTTTTAGTTCGCGGGAAGCGTTGAAAAATCTCTCGCCGATAAAGTTGGGGATAATTAGCACATGACCAAAATAAATAATATGAGCAATACATTTCCGAAAAATCAGCTTGTGAGTTTATCGTGGATCTCGGGTGGTGCCATCTTCGCTACTCCATAATAGTGAGTGGTATTTGGGTATATATGCAATAATCGAACCTCGGCCTCGGCGCAGACGGAGGATGAGAATGAGCAATGGCCGAATTTGTTGATTATTACCGAATTTTATGATACTTTTGATACTCGATATTCGAGAGAGGCCGAACTAGGTACTCAAAGCACATATGGCTCCATGATCATCAGACCTTCTACTTACTATATCCTCACCGATATATTAATAGGATTTCCTCATGAGCCCTCATTGGATACACGTGCGGAAGGGCTACAGGCTAGCTAACGAGGTGGATGGGACAGCAGAACTTGCATTTTTGGGTCTCGACTCTTTTTTTTCTCTTCTTCCTTTTTTGGCGCTTTCTCGAATTAGCGGGATAAGGAGGGTAAAAAATAATAATATCCAAGTCACCGCTCTATTGCTATACGTACATGTACCTACCTAAGTTAGGTACCTAGATAGGTAAATAAGTACCTGAGGCTAGTAGTTATTTCGAGGTTCCTTTCTTTTTTCAATGTAATGTTTCTTTAGGCAAACGAATAACGTCGTCGATCTTTGACTCGCTTAATATGACGTCTTCGGAAATTTGCTACCTTTTGTGGATTATGGGTACGGTAGGTTCGTCATGAGTCGAAATCGCAAAATGGGTCAAATGATGAAGACATCGTCAACAGAGCAATTACCCAAGTTGGTGATTACTTACAGGAAAAAGAGACTGATTAAAAAGACGTAGTTAGGTACAGAAATGGAACCTTGGTGGGAATGTATCGGTGTGATCGGCCACTTACAGTACAGCCCGGTTATGCAATGCCGAGCACCTGCATCGAACCAATAGGAAATCTTGGACAGGTAGAATCCGCACCAACTGGAGGGAGAAGAATATGGAAGCCTAGAACGCTAAAGTTACCATGTATGTAAGTACTCGGTGGCTTTCTGCCCTATGGGGCGGCTTGTCGAGCCTCCAATACAGCTGCCTACACTAGATTGCTACGATGTAAGTCGCTACATTTGTAGAATCGAACGTAGCAAAGAACGAAGGGTGGCACCTATCCACGCTAAAGTACAAATCGGGTCTAGGAAGTCTTTGAACACCTATAATTATTTACCACTAAAATAATAAAATATTAATAACTTTACAACCACGCATTCGATTTTATTAAAATTAAATATATTAAAATAAATAAATTTTTAGTTTTCAATTTAATATATTTTTATTAATATATTATTAATATTTTAAATATTAAATATTAATTTTCAAATTTTTAAAAATTTATACAAAAAAAGAATCTTAAATTGCTTTTTCAATTCTTAATATATAAAGTTCCAAAAGATATCATAAATTGATATAATATTAAAGATTTAATATATAAAATTTTAGATTAAAATATCAAATATTTATATTTTTAAATATTTTTTGAAATATATAATATAAAAATATAAGAATTTTGAAATTTAATTTTAAAAATTGGACAAAATATGATTTAAATTAAATTTAACTTCATAATAAATATATTAAAATTTGAAAATTTTATACCTAATATTGGGGGTATAATTGTAAGTTATTTAATATTATATCAATAAAGTTATATATTTCAAAAATTTATAAAAAATCTTTAATAATATTATTTTAATTTCAAAACTATATAAATAAGTAAGAAATTACTTAATTAAATAATAATAAGAATTATCTCTTAAAATAATATATATAAAAGACATAATAATCATTTAAATTTATCTATATTTTTCAAAAACTCTTAATAATCCAAAACTTCAAATATATAACCATATAATAACCTTTTTAAATCTCAAAAATTTTTATAAGATTCTACCAAAATCAATTAATTTAATAAAACAAATTGCATCTAAATAGCTCCTAAATTGGTAAAGTTATGGCTTTTTATATATTTTTGGCTTAAATTTTTTACCTGTCCAAAGACTTCCTAGACCCGATTTGTACCTGGCTTAGGTCTTAGGCACTCTTGCTATATTACTTTATTAGGGAATCTTTGATGTTAGTGGCTGGCCATCTGCATAACTAACTGCCGGCCAACCAGGTTCCGACGACACTATCTGATCTTTCCGCCTCCGTCGATACCTTCCGTCGAATTTTCTATACCGAATTTTCGTAATCGCATTCTATTGCGCATGAGTACCTAGGTAACGGTTAGATGGTGTTGTGGTTTGAAACCTGAAACGAAAAAAAGTGTAGTTATTCTTCCATTCCGCCCGTAGTTTAAGAATTAGGTATTATTACATACCGCAATAACTAGCAAAATTAATAAACATGATAACTTCCATCCTATGCTACTTAGCCTACAAACCTACCAGCCTACCATTTCGGTTTTCCGCTTCCCTTGCCATATAATACGATCTATCTTTAAGACATTATATATATTTCTTTTTTTTTAATTTAAACCTGGCAAGCTTACATATGCAATCCTGACGATCCTCTTTTCTTTCTTGCTGGTAGAAACGTAGCCTGTTTTCTTTATGCCCGTTCTCGGGTCTAGAGGAACAAGAAGACAAGGGAAGAAAATAAACGTCGAAGCTAATGAGTCGCTACACGTATGTATGTCATGTATATGTGCGCATGAGTGCATACCTCTTTAACTATAGCTTGCATTAGGTATTATAGCTTGGATAGGTAGCTTGGATAGCTTGGATAGCTTGGATGGCTAGGATGGCTAGGTAGGTGGGTGGACAACTATAAAAAATACAAAAATACAAAAAAAGTCCAGCCTCGGTTCGATCTGACAAAACTGATTCGATTATGTTCTGGTGCGATTTTTTTGTCCCCTTCTTTTTTTTTTCATTCTTTTTTTTCAGACGACAGCGGGTCTTAGCAAAAGGCTCGGCCTGTATCCGAACCCGAGCTGAAGCAGGAGAGCATCAGAAGTGGTGGGAAAGCAGTGGGACTGTACCAAGCCGACGGGGCACGCACATGGTTTAACGACGATCGGATCCACCGCCGCTCCCATACATATATCAACGTATAATTGGCAGCACATATATGTATAACGGCATCAGATATTATCGCATACTCACCTCTAAAGAAGCAGGTACACATTACAAGTACCTAGATATGCTTCATTTCGTATACATGTTCGTACCTTTACATATTTATACTTATATTTATATATTCGTATAAGTGTATTAGGTAGTCCGTGGTTAAATTATATCGGAATAATAAAAGCCAACCTAAGGTATGTATTTGCATCATAATATCATATCAATCAATTATACATATACAATCCTTGGCTGCTTTTTTTACCCCTCGAAACTCCCCCTAACACCCCTAACTAATCAACCCCCCCTTACCCGCTCTTACCCCCCGGAACCACTGTACTGCAGCAACTGAATCAACTCCGAATAACACCCCCCCTTGTCTCCTTAATCCTTAACCGTTAGTTCGTTACGCGTGTTTCTAGACGAACCGAATTTAACGTTCAGCCTGTCAGGCCACGACTCAGCTCTCCACTTGATCTACCTTACGCTACTTACCTACCTAAGGTACCCTCCAATGATCTTTTACCGCGTTAACTATGTACTTAACCTAACGGTTTAGCCGTTAAACACTTGATTCAATATTATATGCGATCATCTCTACGCTCAAAGGCTCCCGGGATCCCTTTCCAAAAGCTCAGCCTCCTACGACTATACGATTATTACCTATTCCATATTCCTCGAGCCTCCCTTCTTTTTCTTCTTCTTCTTCTTCTTCTTCTTACTACTCCCCTCCTCTCTCTATCTTCTCGTCGTATTCCTAAGAGTCAGCCTAAAATCTGTGGGGGCTGTAGGATTCTATACCATAAGATACAGTATGATCGGTCTTATGGTAGCGTAGGACTCACATACCCGTTGTCCATCGACATTACCTAGAAACCTAGAAAACTAGAAACCCGGAAAACTAACCTGGAATAATTCGGCTTGAGCCTGTCGTGAAAGACTTCTCCCCCCCCACTCGAGCCGTGGAAAGTGGAAGCTTGGATGGACTTCCTTTCATAATGTTCCTGCATTCTGGGGCCAGCCTGCATGGCCACGAATATTCAAATCGGCCGACGCCTCAACCTAGTCATGGACGTAATCCTCTTTTGCGGTCTGCTTTCGCTTCACCTATAAAACGATCTTCCTCATATCATCCTAGTACATCGCCTTCGCTTGATGAGCCTACTTCGCCTATTATACGGCGTCCTCGACCTCTTTCGGAATATATACCTAGAGTTCCTGAAGCTACTGTGAGATTCCAAGAGCCCCGATGCGATTCGACGACAACCAGGCCGGACACCATGAGCGAGGATGAAGGCTCAATTGCATCCGATAGTGACGCGAGCCGTGTTTCGTCTTCAGCCCGCCGCACCCGGAGAAAAGCTATGCGGAAAAGCACCACCTTTCTTCTAGCTCACCCGCCTCCGAGGCTAGGCAGCAAGCAACGCTTGATCCATATACGACCAAAGCTACTGCTCCAGATGCAGCAGTTGGCAGCTAATAGGCGACCAAAACCGGCCATTGATGTTTTCCCATCTTTTGCCGTAGCTGGACCTTTGATCGTACCTTTATTAAAGCGCTTCCCTCTTATTGCTCGCATTAAGCGGGAATTGGGGGTTCGGGATATTATGTTGGTCAAGAGTGAAGACTACGATGCGCACGCTTCTGGATTGGACAGCGATGGTGACGACAATGATCTAAGATCCCGCGAGCTTTTAGCGATATTAAGTCCAACTTTGACAGAAGACAAAGCCGAGATCGTATTGGCCGATGGGACAGTTTGGACCGCGACACCGCGGTTCAACGGTGCTGGCACCTGCTCCTACGAGTTTGTGAACGTTGGTCCGAATGGAAACATAACGACGGCTAGATGGGTTCGCAAGCAAATGGCAACTAAATCCTTACCGGCAACGCCGACTTCACCGGGTTTCACACCTACCATACCAACGCCCGACTGCAAATTTACCTTTAGCATAATCGACCCTAATTGCCGACGCCATCCTATCATGGCCACCCTCACAAACTCTTCACTTGATATACTAGATTCCTATACAACCGTCTCACAGTCCGCTAACCGCTATCCTCCGACTTCTCCTGTCTTGTCTACACCTACTCCAGCCACCAAGGGAGAACATGGGCCTGAACGAACGACTCAACGAGTTGAAGATTGGCAGAAAACTTTTATTACCATATCTGCCGTATGGGTAATCCTTCGACATGGATGGTCCCCTAACTGGAAGCCAACGGATTTTGGTATTCTGTCACCGACTTCTCCCACCACGCCAATAAGCACAAGCGCAACAGCCCGGAACCGATCCGTGAGCGTTAACTTGGAGATGACCACCAAATCCAATGCCCCCACTACTAATAGCCGACGAAAACTCCCGGGTGCTCTGCGAGTGGGCGACCAGCTTGTACCAAATGTGGTACCTAGGAGGGCGACATCTACCGGGACTGGGTTTTCACGGAAATCCAATACTACGGAGATAGAAACGCGCAACCGATCCAGGAGTAGTCCGAGGCCAGAACTGAAGGATAAGCGGGGATTTAGCGGGGGTTGGGAAGGGAGTCTTTCGAACCGGAGCCAAACGAGTTCATTAACGGCCGCATTGGATTCGCCATCTACTCTTACTCCAAACGACCTTGCTTCACAAAGCACTTCTACATCACTAGCAACATCTACTTTGTCTACAAGGCACCGGGTTATTTCGGCTTCTTATTCGGCCGACCCTGTGTCCCTTAAACCTATTGAAATCGAATTTAGTGAAAATCGCGGTCCTCGATGCAAATCATCGATTCGGAATATGGTACAAGAAACCAATAGAGATGATCGGGATCGGAAGGTCAAGCATCAAAAATGGAAGAATATGTCACACTGGTTTCGAAAGCTGCACGGGCGTTAGGGTTGCCATCCGTGCTGCTTATAAGTATCGAAAATAGGAGACACAGCCCAATCAATTGTATGAACGAGAAAAGAAACTTGTATCATACCATACATTTGCATAAATCGGAGTTGGGGAGGAAAGGAGCATTTGGTATACGGAATAAACAGGAATATCGCATTATTGGTTACAAGATTTCCCGGAAAGGATTGGGTCTAGTCGGGAATTGGAATACTGGGAAGCTCTAGGGACTGGATCGAGAGGATTACCCGTACGGCGTTCGAGTAGAAGGCGGTTTTGGTCCGGCATAACACGCATATCCAATACAACGAGAGAGGGGCCCGTTTGGGTTACGCAGTGTTCAAAGGGGTGGTTAGCTGCATAGCAACAGATAGCTTCGAAGAAATCATCTATTATGTTGACAAGATACGTAAAAGTGGCTTGGTCTATTATACCTATGAATCTTGTGCTTGTCATTAAACCGAACGCTATGTGTGATACCTCTGTATAAGGTTATTAGTGGTATTGTATAGAGCATATTCATAGGTATTCTTAATACCTACTACCGGCCGGTGCGTTTCGTTTATGTCCGAGCTCTATTCGAATTCTTAAAAATATTGTGAGTACTTGCATGGAGTAGTTGAAATATACATGAATGGCCAATACAAACCCGATATTTTACTTGACCTCATATCAGGGGTATTTTCATACATCTCCATCTACGACGAGTACCTGAAGCCGTCGTTCCCAAGACTAACAACTACGGCAGACTTTAGTAATCTTGCATTCTCTTGTCGAGACTAGTATCAGAGGTTAAGATGAGCCAAGCCCTCAGCGCTCCTTACAGAATACCTACTTACTAGCGGCGCCCGCTACTAGGCCGTATGGCTCCGAAGTTAGGCATGTAGGGCTGATGGAGGAGATAGGACGGTAAGCTTATGGCGGAGGATTCTTAAGTTTATATAAGTACCTAATTATCTCTACACTGTTAGCATCTCCTTGGTAGGTATTGAGAATATTTACTATATAGGTTCAATCCTGACTTTTGAACCACCACCCCGGTGTTGGTTGGCCATCTTTTAGTGCTAGTTATCCATCTTAAATGTGCATATCTAGGTACTTATTCACTTAATATTAGTAGTAATATTTTATATTAGATGACCGCCAAAATTCGGCTGAAGACCTGGGCATGAGGAAATTTTCAGATTGTTATTTGGATAGCTGGTCTTCTGATGCCAAGTGTAATTGGAACGTGAGGCTGTCGAGTTTTATTGAACCCTACACTTATAGGGGACATCGCATTTACATCCTAAGCGGTTAAAATTATCCTAGTAACGTGGAAGGCTGATATATCGAGACCTTTTATCTTAATACATAGAATTTATATCTAACATATCCGTCCACGAATCCGAGTCGTGATTGCGATCCTGTGCAAAACCGGCCAGTATCATCAACCCCCGCTCCGACATCATTGACCGGTGAGTCAAACCGGCGAGAGAATATCAAATGAGGAGAGGATGTACGGGCCGAGAAGCAGAGACGCGATTGTAACCGATGCCGGTCTCGTCTAGATGTCGGAGTTTGAGCTGCGGGCGGAGATTCCTTTTTTAGAATCTACCCACCCCACGACGGGACCTCTAATCAACGAACCCTCCAATGCGAGATGTAGAGTATCCGGTGTTCTACCGATACGATTTCTGGGGTCCCCGACCTCGTTTCTGTTCCCATGGCCAAGAAAGAAAGTGGCGAATCTACTGCACGCTGTTTGTTTGCTTATGGACCCCTAGCTCGTCGACTGTCGGGTCGTTGGCCGAAGCTTCTCCGTTGGCAAATACATAAGTAAAGGAAAGGAACGAAGACGACGTGGTTTTATCCAGGCTCTCTTCTAGATCGGGTTTCTATGCTTTTCATTCTTCAGTTTCGCCTACTTTGAGAATCATTGCGGTACGTCTCCTTGGCATTTCAAGGCAAAGGAAAGGAAACGAGCGAGTCGCCTTGTCACCATGACGACGCATGTGCAAAATGGAAGCTCTTCGACCTCGGTCTTAGAAGTAGAGTTAGAGCCAGTTTATCTGTCGACACCGTTGCCGAATCAGGACGCTGTTAACGACCAGGTTCATGCATCAAGTCATCAGGCAAGTATCAAGGATGGTGAATCTACTCCCAGGCAAGATACAAGCTCGCTTCCGCCCCCGAGCACAACTACAGACGTTGTGCAAAGATGGAACTACCCTCGGAAGAACATCCCACGAGTTGCTTCTTGTTTTTGGTCGTTCGTCGTCATGGGTTCTAATGATGCCGCTTATGGTGTAAGTCGTCGTACTCGAATCTATGTTAGATACGATCATAGTTGCTAACGTGAATTCGGTCGGATAGCCCCTCATCCCATATGTAAGCCAGTTATTAAGGTTATATGAAGTTGAGGTCTGGGACGGGACGTATTACTGATATGGAGCGTAGATTCAAGCACATTACAACCTGACATATCTGATCGTATCACTTATTTTCCTAACACCCTTTGTGGGATATACAGCAGCCGCATTCTTGAATAACATAATCCATATTAAGGCGGGCCAAAGGGGCGTCGCCTTCATCTCCTCGGGATGCCATTTGCTGTCCTACATAGTTATCGCTGTGCACCCACCTTATCCAGTTTTGGTGATCGCGTTTATGCTTGCGGGCTTTGGAAACGGAATCGCTGATGCTGCCTGGAACGCGTGGATCGGCAACATGGCCCGCGCGAACGAGATGCTTGGCTTTCTCCATGGCCTCTATGGGGCGGGCGCTGTTCTGAGTCCGTTAATTGCTACAACTATGATTACCAAGAGCAACTTGCCGTGGTACGCCTTTTACTACCTAATGGTGAGTTGAAGTTATTTGACACTTTGACAAAAATGTAGAGCTAATGGAATCAGATCGGGATGGCTAGCCTCGAGGTAATTGCATCAGTCGGCTGCTTCTGGAAGGCGACAGGGCGCGAGTACAGGGAATCCCTAACAAAGCACTCCGAGTCCTCGCAGGGTGGTCTCAAGGAAGCTCTCTTCCAGAAGCCCGCAGCCCGTGTCACTTGGCTTTGTGCCCTGTTCCTCCTCGGCTACGTTGGTCTCGAGGTCGCCCTGGGAGGCTGGATCGTCGAGTTTATGATCCAAGTAAGAAACGGCGAGCCTTTCGCTAGCGGTATGACGGCGACCGGGTTCTGGCTAGGCTTGACCATCGGGCGTGTCATACTGGGGTTTGTGACCCCGAGATTAGGCGAGAAACGCGCGATTATGATATACCTTCCCATAACAATGGGTCTGGAGCTCCTATTCTGGCTCGTCCCCCAGTTCTACGTCTCCGCCGTCGCTGTAGGACTTCAGGGTTTTTTCATTGGACCTCTGTTCCCCGCTGCAGTTGTCGCCGTGTCCAAGTTGCTTCCTAGACACCTTCACGTCGGTGCTATCGGGTTCGCGGCAGCGTTTGGTGGTAGCGGCGCGGCTATCCTGCCATTTGCGGTTGGAGCGATCGCACAGGCAAAGGGCGTACAGGTACTGCAGCCTATCATCCTCGCCTTGCTCGGTGTCATCTTTCTTCTCTGGGTTGGACTTCCAAGGATGGATAAGAAGAAGGAGTGATTACTTAGCAGTTGCTTGTTCAAGAATGATCAGATGCTGTAGGTTAGATTCTAATCGACTATTGGCATGAGATATATATTTAGTTCTTAAACTAACTATAATCTGTTTGAGTGCCTCCTACTGCTTCTTCCCCTGATCTAGAACTGTTTGGCTAGAGATCTGTTTCACTAGGGTATGTATAGATGTGTAGGTAAGTTCTGATGACGTTTCCGTCAGCTTTAGGCAACCTGGATGCCTCTTATACTACGTCACATTCTACTTCTTCGGAATTCCGATTCCTTCTTTCTTCCATAGTTTATCGCAATCCCTACGAAGCAGACAAATATATATATATATATACCTAGGTACACGGTGACTCCGACACACCTCTGAGCGGACGTCTTGTAAGACCTGCTGGTATCACCCTATGACTGTGCATCGGGCCATTGCCTCCATCTCGTGTAAGCCAATGTTAGGCTACAGAACCGTATCATCAGGGTTTACTGTGGTCGTGCAACAGAAGCCAGAAGCATTGACAAGGGGATACTTTTACCTACCACTGCACAGAACACCATCATCCAAGCCTGCCTAGAGAAAGGGGGTCGTCATGTGATTATATGGATATGCTGTCAGCGGGAGCTTATACGAAAAAAGCAATGTAAAATAACGTAAAATAACGTACTTATCCGCCGTGCCACAAGTCGTGTAAATCGGTTAAGTCATGAAGATGCGGATAACTGCGCGGGAAGGGTATACGGTATTTTCTCTTCCTATTAATCGTAGGACATAGAAATTCAGCAAACCTATATGGCTACAATGCTGTTTAATTGACGGAGTGGTTTTACTCCCTCCTATCCTCCGAGCGATGCGGTGGCGAATATGGACTGTCAGGCAATTTGACCCCGACCGGTTTACGGGACTCCAGTCCATCAAATCGGGTGCGATCCAAGACCTTGACCGGATTATCCGCTGTGATTATATGCATGACGTCGTGCAGAAGCCTACGATACATCGATCCTGGAAATGCTAGGAAATCTTTTATAAAACCAACATTTTGGTAGTACATTCGAGTACGTGGCCGATGAAAAGGGATGTTTGTAATATACAGGTGTTTATTGAATTAATTATTCTTTTGTAGGATTGAAGTGAATACCTATATTTGTTGGCTAATCCTTTGATGTCTTTTGTGCCATATTTGTGGCGAGTTGGTACTACTGAGCACAATTTGATTTGTCCATAAAGCTCACGATCTGATATATGAGCGCGGTTGGGCTGAAGAATAAGATTGTGCCGAATGGCGGGCGAAGAAAAGAAAGGAACTTGGGAAAAGACAAAAGAACGGGTATCCAGTGGAAGAATAGGTGCTAGTAACTAATAATTGTCTAAAGTTAATTAGTTAGCTAATATAAATATGCGTGAGGTTTGTATTATTTTTATGATTTTTATGATGTTGCAAACTGAGAAGTTCAAGTGCTCGATAAGTTAGTTAGCTATCTGACGTATTGTACAAAACATATCGATTACTGCTTTCATCGCAACTCGCGGCGGGTTCAACGTTGAGAGCAACAACTGATTGATTGTATTGATAATCAGTTTATAAGTTTAATTACTACCTGTGTCTACAGGTGCCACCTTAGGCTGCTATATAGACTTGTCATGCGCTGCCGTAAGTGCGTGAGTACCTAGGTAACTAATCGCAATTGGCTTATTACGTATTCTTCCTTCTGCCTTTTGGGCTTGCCTAGTTCTCTGTGCTAACTGGGTCAAAGGAACAAAAAGCAGGCGCTGGACGAGCAATTGAGTTCAAATATTCTATTAAGTTCCCCACTTTCGACATCTACCTACCTCATAGGCCTAAGAGGTACCTAACCTACGGCCTACTGCCTAGTATTACCACCTGCACCAAGCACCCAAGCGTCGATTCACTCTACAATACCCGACCTAACTTTCTCAAAACTATTACAGTTTCCCCTTCTTTCCCTCTTCCTCTCTCTATCTCTTCCCTAAGTTCCATCTCCTCGCCGTTTCAACATCATTATCGATGGTGTCAAATCCCTATCCACCGCTTATTCGGTAATTTGTAAAATTTATTGCCCTTCATCCGGTGCGATCCCGTGCTGGTAACGAGGCTCGGAGGGGAAAAGTGAAAGTTGTTAGAATCCCAACCTACCCCCTACCTATTTCTTACCTTAGGTACCCAGGGTATCTTATATCTTATCCTAGAGGGTTTGCTATAGTACTTGAGGTAGATCATTCGCCTTTTGGAGCTTCCTAGACTCCAAAGCAACTAGTTACGCAAGCTCCGGGAGCTGCGATATGTCAGCGTGCGCTCAAGCTTAGCTGCAGCACGAGACCAACGCCGCCACTATCGATTCCCACAAAGGAACTCTGTCAACTATCATTTTCATTAGGAGGGTCTACGAGGGGAAAAAAGAAAAAAAAAAAGAGTGAGGGATATATCAACGATTAACCCTGATATTAGCATCGAGACTAACCGAATAAAATAAAAGGGTTGTGTCACATATCCAAGCATATTTTCGAGTCGATATTACGAATTTGTCAGGTCGAGCGGAGCTCTAGATAGTAGATAATACGACATATCTTCCACCCCCCACCATGGATGAAGCCCTCGACCCTGCGAGTGCAGCCGCAGCATTCTCTGCGGCTTCGCAGTTCCTCAATACTTATGCTGTAGGCGATACTATCTCGCGCGCAACCTCGCCTGGCTTGCCGCCCTCTGCCTCACCCGATAGCGACGATGCCAAGCGCTATCGACCGCGCACCTTTGCATATTTCCAACTACTACCCTATCCGGTCGAAGACGATGCCGCACGCGATGCTGCCTTACAGGGAATATTGAAACAACTTTATATAGCTGTCAAGGCCGAGGATTTCTCCCCCGGTGCTCTCCATTGGACACGGCAGCTTCAAGGATGGCTGGCGCTCAAATTCGATATGCCTCGCGAGTTACGCGCCAAGCTCGTACAGTTGTACTTCCACCTTTCGCTTGCGCCCGGTTTGGATAACAATTCGGCCGATCGATTCTCTAAGATGGTTGTGACGTTGATTAGGAGAAAACAAACTCTTAAGCCCGAACAAGATCTCATTCTAGATTGGAAACCTCTTTGGACAGAGTTGAAGGCGTTGGTACTGCCTGGCGAGGCTGCTGCACACCATTCTTCCAGAAGGCGGGGTGGTAAACACCCCCGAAAACTGTGCCTTTATTCGCAGTTATACTTCGATCCCAAAGAACGACGTGCTATCCTGGAGGAAGTGTTGCCTTATTTCAGTACTTCAGACATACAAAATGCCTACATCGTCATTGGTCTCCTGAATATTCTTATGCCTACAACTCCAGCTCCTCCTACCGAGCCGCAATCTCAGCCATCAGATTTCATGCCTACTTTCTTCCATCTCTGGTCGTTAATGACCCGCTCCAAGGTGGTAGACAATGCCTTCATCGATATTTTCTCTAGAATTGCTAGGGATTATCTGACATGTCGACATGTACCATTTGGTGAGCACGGTATCTTCACGCGCGAGCAATCCGACCTGATATTTACCGCCATCCTTCGTTTGACTGAGATCCCTGTCGGGCAAGCAAACTCGCCATATACGTCACTTGATTACTCGGTTGGAATGGGCATATTCCTCGAGAAGGACAAGAAGAAGCATCCCATTCCCTATATTGTCGCTCGTTGGATTATATCTTCGTTGTCCCCGCATTGTCTTGACAAGGATACTTCAATTCTAAATAGTCTCGAAGGTCTCATGGAGTCGATTGACACCTTCTTCCACCCATCAAATCACGGCTCCTGGTCTAAAATGCTGGCTCAGCTTACTTATTATCTCAGCGAGCTATTTGTATCGCGTTGGAATAGGGAGCAAAACGAGGAGCAGGATACCCCCGCTGAACGGAGAATTAACGATGCTCTAAAGCATCGGTTTGTCTTAAGCTTGCGGGAAGTTACTTTTATGGGACTCTTTGGTAAAAGTTCAGCTATCACTAGCTTGTACTTCAACGCCCTACAGAACCTCACCTACCTAGAGCCTGATCTAATGCTACCCGGTGCGCTCCAGAGGTTCTATCCTAGTTTGCAGGGTTTGGTTGAAGTTCACCGGACCACCTCCAGTCTGTGTGGTCTGAATATGATTGCCAATATCATGTCGCGTCAGAAAGGCTTTAGATGTCACATCACTGCTCTATTAGCGCTAGCCCTACCTGGTATCGATGCTAACGATCTAAACAAAACACAGTATACACTAAATTTCATACAGAGTGTTTCATACAGTATCCCGTTTGTGACTTTGGCAAAAGAGAATAATCAGGTTCATGACACAACTCTCGCGATGCAATGGGTCCAAGGAGAAATGGAGCGGATGGAACGCGAGGGTCAAGATGTTAAGATTGACTACAAGAATGAGCTGACTGACGAGGACGAAGCAGACATTGTGCGCTCCTCGACCGCAGGTTTCGGTGAATTCATCCTGACACTCCTAGGAAAAGTCTTTACATTGCTGGAGAATTTACCAGATGCAGCGCAGGTACGCTCTGGGTCTCCCGAAGACAATATTATCAATACTCTCCCGGCTGCCTTGACCCCAATGTTCGCTTCTCTTTCCCCCGAGCTTTTTGACATGGCTTTGGAGAAGCTTTCTACCTTTGTCTCGAGCCATGTAGTCCACCAAGCTCGTGATGCTATGGCTTGGATCTGCAATGCGCTATGCAAAGTGAACCCTGAGAAGACACTAAAGGTATTCATTCCTATGTTGATTGTCAATATACGCAATGAGATTGACTACAACGGGGCTGCGTCCGATCGGAGTAGCGGAACAGAAGTCCTTCCTCGGGATAGGGCTCTTGTGTGGCATGTGAGTATTTTGAGTATGTGCGTTGTTCATGTGGGTAGCGAGGTGCTCAAGTATAAACAAGAGCTTTTCGAAATTGCAGAGTATATGCAAGAAAAGTGCAGAGGCCTTCCCACAATTCACATCAGCAATTATATACATCATTTGCTGCTCAACCTCACGCACACATACCCTATAGACACTTCGCTTTACGAACCTGATGTCATAGAGCGTGGTCTAGACGTTGATGATTGGGGCAAGACAACATCACCAACGGACTTAACGATCCGATGGCATCGCCCCCTACAGGATGAAATCCAATTCGCGGTCGAGCTGTTCGAATCACAAGCCGGAGGGGCTATGCAGCGACTTGAGTCATTTATGAGTGATAACCCCCCGGTCAGCCGGAAAGGAAAGAATAAGGAGTGGTCAGACGAGGTTTCGCGTCAATTGACACAGTTACGGTTGGTTATATCAGGACTTGCAACCCTATTCGATCCGAAGCGAGCCTCTGGGGAGGCTACCGGACATGTGAATGGCAATGGGAAACCTAGCGAACAAGAAGATGAAATTATGGCTGATGGCGGTGACGACGACGACGACGACGATGACAATAACCCGCTGGCCGAGGTAGGGGAAGACGACGAGACCAAACCACAATTTAAATACCCAAACGGCTACTTACTCACACCTGACACCCCGCTTTACGACCGGATTCATAACCTCAGGGAAGACATAGGGCGGTTGCTTTCCCGAACACACTCCTTTCTCAATTCCTATCAGGAGGATGACGTCGCCTGCTTCACTGCCCTTTATAATACATACCGTACCTGGATTACGGATGTAGGGTTTGAAAGGTCGGCACACCCATTAGATCGCCTTGTCCGACTTTATAGGGCGGACATTGCCCCTTTCAAAATAAGTGGTTTGCGAAAGGTCTATCCGAGACCTCTTCTAATTAAGAGGGCGGACGCATACCAATTACAGAGAGTCAAGCATAATGCGACAATTCGGAGGAAGAGCGAGTTAGATAAACGTCTACTCTTGGACCTTGCTGAATCATCTGTATCTTCTTACGCGGACGTGAGAAGAATTGCCCAGGGCGCGCAAGACGCGTCACTAAAGGCACTTATAGGCGGCCGGCCGCTCGTCATTCCCGTTATACTAGATAAGTTTCGCAAGGCTCTTGAGGAGGTCGACCATGATCGTATTAAAGGCGCAATGTACACATTGCTTTTCACAAGTTTGCTGAGGACGTTGATGAGAGACTGGAGATTTGCCCCCGACCTAATGCGTTTATATATCCAATCAGCCAATGTCGACAAAACGTCGATCCAAAATCTCGGAGCAACTGCTATCTATCCGTTGATGGATTTTGGTAAGCGATTTGAATTGATGGTAATAACCGACGCGGAAATAGTCAGCCTGATCAAACCGGCCGAGGATTGTTCAAAGGCTATCGATGCCAGGCATGACTTCATCGTCGAGCGTCGAAAGAGAGTAGAGCAGAAGAAGGCGGCGCTGGGGCTCGAATTAACAGAAATCGCAAAGGAATCGCACTGGAAGACAGCCAGCCGCTGTGCCATCTTCACCACGAATCTTTGTCTACGCTTCGAAGGTATTGCGCCACCAGAGTTTATCGAGCTCGTTGTCAAGGGAACGAACGACCCCCACCCTGGCTTAAGAGCAAACTATCTAAACGCGTTTTCCAACATTTTCACCGCGATAGATCAGCGTGCCGTATACGGGCATAGCTACCGCGACTACCTTTGCGAAAAGGAACAAGATATCAACAAGCTTGTTATTCCTGTTCCTAAGGGCGATGCCGAATTTACGGAGGCTTTCCTAGACGGCTTCAAGCACCCCGAAAATGCAGAGTATTATGTCGACACAGATCACCCCGGCTGGTTAGTCTGGGGCAAGAAATTCAATGCCTTTAAAGCAGACCCAGAAAAGTTCGACTCATACGACGACGTTGAGAAGGCTGCTAGAGAACAAATTGGTAAATTGATAACAAGAGAGTGGCTTTCTCAATGTTTCGACTATTTGAAGCAAGAGCCGCGCGACTCGTCTTCCGACAGATTTAGGACATCCAACGTCGTATTGCTTATGCATGTCTTTGACCTCATGATTTATGGCCAGACAGTGCTCAAGTTTGAGGACGTCAAAGAATTGGTAGCCGAAGTGTACGGCGACGGAAGTGATAAACACCAGCATCGCGCGACAGCAGAGATCCTAGGCGCCCTGATGGTTGGTACCGCATACGATCCTGTTAATATGAAGAAAGATGTATGGGACTTTGCACAGCCAATGATTCTCGATATTTTCGCCGATAACCTTACACCTGACAACCTTTCGTATTGGGCCACTTGCCTTCACTTTATCATCGATACAAAGGACCCTCGTCGTGCTAGTGAACTCGTGAATCGGTTGAGCTCTTTCCGCCTGGATATGAACTCGAACGCCGCCTTTAAGGAATCCTCGAAAGTGCAACTTCTCGAGTTCCTGATTAACGACTGCGGCTGGCATTATCGTCACGAACAACCCATCTTAGAAGACTTCCTGGCGCACATTGACCATCCATACAAAGCCGTACGGGAATCAATTGGCCGTGTTATTGCTACAATTTACAGAACGCGATACCATGAGTCGTTTGAAAATGTCAGCGTTCTACTAGAACAGAATAAGGCGGACTCAAACATCGGCATTCGGCCTTATATCCCGAGTGATGAATTTACCGCTACCATCAGAGACGTATTTGATCGTCTTGAGACCTGGCGCCGCGAGCGCAAGCCCGGTCAACAGACACCGTCATCCTACACTTCCGGGTCAAAGACAGTCCTCATATGGCTAGATAGCACGCTCTCGTCGCAAGAGTGCATCCAGCTCATCCCTTTCTTCCCAGAGCCGTTTATTGACCAGCTTCTACATATGATGGATGTCAAGGAAGACCCAGAACTAATGCGTCTAGCCTACCACGTCTACCGTCACTTACCAAATATTCCCTTCCGCATTGGAGAAGATGCGCCGTTTATTGAGGCGTTGGTTCGTTTGGGGAGAAATGCCGAAAGCTGGCACCAACGTCTGAGGGCACTCGTTAATATGCAGGTCATTTATTTTCGGCGATTGTTCTTGATGGATGCTTCTCACAGAGAGTTACTGTTTGAAGCCGTGGGTGATATGTTAGCCGATTCCCAGCTCGAGGTTCGGACTGTCGCAGGCGCGACACTGGCAGGCATGATCCGATGTTCCCCAGCTACAATACGTAATCCCTTCATCGCCACCCTCAAGTCACGTTTTGAGAAACAGCTATCCCAAAATCCAATGCCAAAGAAGAGACAGCCTGGTACAGAAACACCAGTCGGCGTTACACAGCAAATCGTAAAAAGACACGCCGCCGTTCTGGGCTTGGGAGCATTGATCGAAGCATTCCCATACGCAACACCACCACCAAATTGGATGCCTGAGGTATTAGCTTTGCTTGCAAGACGTGCAGCAAGCGACCCGGGCGTGGTTGGCAAAGCCACCAAGAGCATTCTAGCCGAGTTCAAGAAAACAAGACAAGATAGCTGGGGAGTTGATCAGAAGGTAAGTTCCAATTTCTACCCCACCATCTAAGCAATAAGCCTACTAACGTATAAATAGTATTTCACTCACGAGCAGCTTGAGGACCTAGAAGGAGTCCTCTGGAAGAGTTATTTCGCATAAAGGATTATGGAATTGTTGAACAGTCTTGGCTGTATCAAGGAAGTCCAAATTCAGGGATGGAATAGAAAGTTACAATCATAAATGACGCTTTTCCTTGGAATACCGAGCGTGTATATTAAGGGTTGCTGGAGTGCAAATGAGGATAGGCCGCATGGGGTGTCAGGTAGATAGGTATTTCTACGTTACATACGTACCCATAGATGTGGAAGGATACACCAAGTGTGTTGGGGCAAAGAAACCATTAGAACACGCAGCATTCAGGGGCTGCAGATACCAACAGGCACCCGCGGGCTATCATGTCTCATAACATCTGATGGACCACCGGGCCTTGATATCAAGGCATCGGCTATAGAATAATATTAAATACATAGAAAGTGTGTAAGGACTCGCACCATGTTCCACAAGCTCTACGATAATTGTTCATGCATTCAGTCGCCTACGTGTGGGATTCGTCTTGAGTCCGTGCGTGCCTAAGTTGGACTACGAGAGGAAGAGTAGAGTATCCAAGGACGTAACTAATATCCTCTACTACGGATTACAGCTCTTAACTCGAAACTTAGCTTAGGAACTATCCTGGTTTTTCTTCCCTAAGTATGTTGATGGTACTTCCCACGTCAATGGTTTGATTTTGATCTAATTCGCAACCGCAACCGGCCCGTTGGGATTATAAAATCTACAATGCTCTTTTCAAGTGTTTATAGATTTTGTTATCCCTTTGTAATAACCAAAGCGGATCACTACTTCGATACATTACGACTGCTCCGGAACATCTGCGACTAATTGGCTTAAGTTGAGATTTGGTGAATAATTTATATGGTGATTAATAGTATATAACTACCTAAGTATCATACTTACGAACAATATTCTAATATACCTGTATACTTAGAACGAATGACATTTTGCTCCCCGTGGTTGAAAACCATATCGTATGGACCTGAGCTCAAGTCTCTACCTAGACAAAGTAAACCCGAGTCTCGAAAGCATGGAAAATCTCTTCACTAATATGGATCATTATAATGAAATCAGTAATGAAAGCTTTACTAGATAATAATCACTTGTATGCCACGACTATGTCTAATCAAGTCTCAGAGGCTCGACACCAATACGCTCATGGATAGGGGTTGAGGCAATTTCATCAGATTGATCCAACGAGGTCCCCATTGGTAACTACGGGCATGTGATATATCAACTTCTATCATTCCCAAGCCTGAAATTCTACGATTTAGTAATCGTTGACAAAAGGTTAGCTAATCTTGGGAGCGACTTATGGGTGTGCACATGAGGTCTCAAGTCTGGTACTGGTTGCTTCGGGTTACGTAGGTCGCCCCAAGTGATTCAAGAATTTTAGGAGCAACATCTGTCGCGTTAACCGCCGTCACTTGACTGAGCGGACTTGTTGACTGTTTAGGTGCGTGTGTACGAGTTTGAGGCTGATACTTGATGGCTCAATAGTTCTCTCATTGTTACCCTTTCCTTCTATACTAGGCGTGCATATACTGATCAGAAGCTACTTGACGATGATGATGTACGGTGGTATTTCCATACTAGAAGATACATTATACGAGACACTGATTCCTAGAAGCGGTGACCTGGGGTGGCACACTATCTGCTGTCTAGCGCTACGCCGCAACACCTCTACCTAGAGGAGTGAAATCCTTGACTTATTGGGGAAATACTCCCTACAGATGACGCTTTTATCGATTCACCGCCCGGGATAATCGTCATATGGGTAACTATCGGCTCACTTGTAGTTGATCATCATCTTAGGGCTTAAGGGTCCTTGTTTTAATCAATAAGATAGATCTTACTATTGTCACCAACCCAGTGCCATTATATTACACGGAACATTCATGATGTGCGTTTTAATGTGTAGTCTGTTACGATGGAAGAAGCTGGCTAAGCGGATGGCAGGTAAGGTCAGGGCGCATAATGTTGCCAGACAGGTAGGCATGAAGGCATGAAGGCATGGACAACAAGCCAGGTTTGGCCCCTTGATAGCGAACCTGTACTCCTATAGGTTAGTGAGAAATAGAAGCTCGTCCTTGAAGGCGCCTGTTCAATATAACCGAGGACATGATTCAAAGAATAACTTAGTAACTACCTAGTATATCTTCCAATCAGCATCGATACGTGTGCGGCTATATAGTTGATATACGTATGCTTACGAGATTCTACGACACGGCAAGTCATTGCTCCGGGCGTGCAGCCGCATTGTGTTACGCTACGGTCAATCTACGATGTCGTAGCAATGTACTCTATCGTAGCGAGAGAACTGAAGGCCGCATAATGGCGGCCAGCGAGCAACTGCCGCAGGTTAACTAAATGGGCCAACCAGGTGGAAGCCTCTCCATCTATGCATCATATCTCAAGTGCGCCGGAGAATTAATTTAAAAAGCGGCTACAACGGGGGCCTTTTCATCTGGCCGCTCCAGATCCGACCGTTACAGAAGATGGCTGGGCTGGGCTGGGCTGTCTGTAATTACTACACAACGGGTTTAACGGCTCGAAAAGCCAACTGTCGGTTTGGCTACCATACATAGTCTCCCAGGGTCTAACCCTCCCCCGACGACATCACGATCTTGGTGCCGAGGGCCGTGCATTGTACGGATGTGTGACAGATTTCCTCATGTTGGCGAGGCTATTACACGTCAAAGTCTTTTTTTTTTTCTTTCAGAGTCGTACCCGGTGACTGTAACATAACCAGCGGTAACACACATATACGGGATATTGAGGGGAAAAGAGCTCGAACCGGGAACGACTATAGTCGAGCTCGGCAGAACTCGGTATCCAAGGCTGGGCCTCGAGTTCCTAGCTTGGCGCTAGAAGCTACGTAACTATCGTTCTCTGATGGTAGGGAAGAAGGACGGGTTCTATTCTCTATGGATTCCGGGAGATTAGGTTCCAGAGTCGACCCGTCGTACCTGTACATAGAGTAAGCAGCATGATGAAAAGCGCGAGAGGGTAGCTCGCAATTGCAACAGCAGCAAATTGCTTGGCAGGTGGTGTGTGGGTTTTATGAAGATAATTGCGTAGTCGCTTTGTTGGGAGTATGTCAAAATGCATGGCATATTGATATTAATGATATTATAAGTATGCTTCGATGAAGATAGCTAAGATGGGCTTATTGCCAAGACTACGTGCGGATCTTTAACTCGCATTCTGGACAACGATATGTCAATAGCAAGGCTTAGAGCTAAGGCAGATCTCGTCTATGTAATATCTTGAGGGACACATATTTGAACAGTCGTTATTTAGCGCTTCCGATAGCCCTAGCGGTGGCTGGAAAGCTATAGAGATGAGCCCATCTTGGAATATTCCTTTTCGACATTGAGCACAGAATGGTCTTTGCAGGTCGAGTTCGGCGTATAAGCGATGTAACGACGGCTCGCGGAAGTTGTACCCTTGACCTTGAAGGGATCATCTCAACGGACCCCTGATTCCCTGTTTGTAACCCCCTCGGTGCGGTACCGTGCATCCCTGAAATGCGGGGGTATAAGAGAGCAACGTTAATGATCGAATGGATTTTTTCGGGAAATGGTAGTTAGTGTCGGAGATAAGCTTGAAAAGGGGGCAAAGCGTTCACGACAAGGTTGATTCGTTGGAGAACTTCTCTGATACCTTATACTTTCTACTTTTGGACGTTTAGGGAATGCTAGGGTATAGTCATAGAAACCCTCATCGTTTGAAAAGCGTTGAAAGTTATGGATGGATGATGGGAGAGAGAGATATATTATTAATCCTCCGGGTTTTGGGGTCTCATGCAGCTTTGACAGCCCTCTTCGAGCGCGGTCTCGAGCCCGTGAGGGGAAAAACGTGGTATCCGGGTGAGGAGTCCGTGTATGTAAACAGGGGGGGTTATTGAGTGAACTGCATCTTCGTCGACGACTTAATTACATACTATGTAGCTGATGTCACTTGTCTGTCGATCAGTTCGTCACGCTAACCAAAAGTCCATAAAGATTTCTTAGCTACAGACGACGACGACGCGTATCTTCGTATCTGATATTCTATGTAAGATGACTGGCGGAGTTATGTCGCAGTCATCGCATTTCAGCTATGCTAGGTAGGTAAGGTAGGTGTGTAATCTCGCGTCTGGTATAATTATAAGAGTGTTTAAAATGAGAAATTAGCTTGCGATCCTACTCTCTTGGACCGGGTATCTGATATAGGCAGGCCGAGCTTCCCCTCTCTCTTTCTATCTTGTGACATGATTTTAATATTTCACTTTAATAGATACCTTGTCTTGACTACCTAGGTACCTATATAGCGTTTATATGTCTATCCTACTAAACACTGAGGATGAAAGAGGCGAATGCATGATTGTGAATAGCATGATTATAACCTGACGGGCTCTCCCTTAATCGTTTGTTCGGTGTCGAGTTGTACGTAGGCCGGCTTCGTAAAAATCTTGGTTGCACTTAGAGGTTCCTATCCCGTCGTTACAGTACCTGTCAACTTGACTCGGGAAACGGGTAGACCTTGTTCGATCGGAGTATTAATGAACTCGCTACCTAAAAGCTGCCTCTGAAGGTGGATTTACATGTACTCCGCATGCAGTCAATTTACCCCCATTGTCCAGATCAAGGAAATGTGATGATTTACCATTGCCGCTTTGGGATTGATGGTGTGTTAGTACTGTAACCCTCCCTTCCCCTACGCGTCTTCCAAGCTGCAACCGTAGTCATCCGCGCCGACTGCGGGCAGACTTGCATATGTACACTGCTCTGAAAATAGCTCCCGTTGGTGCTGAAGCGAGATGTCATTTACTACAGCGCTTACCTGGTCCAATCTTGATGCCAAGTCTTGAGCAATATACACCACTATCAAAGTCGCGCACGACGCTGAGGATTTAGAAGATCACGTACTTACGGTGTGATAGGGGCCATGGAGGCAGAGCAAATTGCTTCCTGTATTCGTTAATTAACGCTGTGGCTGCGGATAGCGTCATTTGGTATATATAATCTGTACTTAAGCCTTCGTTCATTTGCCTATTATGTACCCTACAAACTTCTCATACATGAACTGCGCCTCCGGCTCCCCGGCTAGCGTCAAGAATGGCGATACCGGATTCGGCCGTTGTGGGTAATGATTCGAGGCAAATCTCGGAGAATATTTTCGGAGGCTAGGGCCGAGGAAAGATCCTCGTCAGTTCCTCGGGGCCTGTAGAAACGTGTTGATATTTTTTAGAACTATAGTTAACGTTATTGTATCTATATGTATTGTACAAAAGATTATCTAGCGAGCAAGGACCTCTGTAAAGAGACCAGGGTGGCTGGGTAGTGAGCATGGATCATAGTCGCGCGTGGACGACAAGAAGGCAGGGTGCAGGAGCAGGGGTGGTAGACTCCGAAGAACTCCACGTTTCAATGATTTCCTGCAACTTGGAGAAGCGAGTCGCGCAATGATAGTCGTGGGTCCAAATGCAACAGTTTGGGCACATCGTAATTGACAACAGCAGACTCCGTACTCATGTGGAGATGGCAATACAGCGTTCTGCTCCAACAACGATACGAGAGGGTTTGGTCCAGATATTGGCAATGCTTATTGACTCGAGAAAGCTTGAATGGCAAACTAGTTGAACCACCGTTAGACTATTGGCTTGGCTAGGGCCTAGGATGAAAATGGAGCTTTGAATGCATAAGGGATCATATTCTGTATGCATATGTGTCAATGCTTCAAGTAGACATGCATAAACTAGATCTATACTCGATGATAAATCCATTAAGGGTCAGTTATGGTTTCCTTAGGAACATTCTCCAGTGTACTATCGTATAATGGTCTCTACGATGAGACTTCGAGAACGTCTAAGCATTTTCGAAGCCTTCCATGCCGATTCTATTCGGGAGAGCCCGTCGATGAAAACCTGGGTTTGTGAAACTAAATGTATTCATCTCAGTAATAATACACTTAATTACCATAAAGCCTAGCGAGCCCCAGTGCCTTGGATATAAACTTTTTGGCAAGATGGGGCTTAGGGGGATAATAGAATATGCCGAGCAATAATACCTAATAACATATCGGACATAGCCCGAGGCAGGGATTTCTGGAGTCTGAGTGGCTTAGTTGGGTTGTTATACACTGGTATGTATCTACAAGAATCAAGTAGACGATACCCAGGGGAACAAATACATGCTAGAAAAGAGGCTTGTACTTTACAAAGAACCGACTATACCTAACACTAAACCTTGGCTTTATGGTCAACTTTGATAATAATGGGACGGAAAACCCGGGACTCTAGTACTCTATGGAGACTCTGGTACGTGTAGAGGTATCGAAGAATCCAAGTAACTACCTAACTGACTACGTAAATTTGATAGTAGCTTTTGATCCGCTCCCTACGTACAAAAGACTATTCTAGACGGCTAGCTCCGCGGCGAATGGGTTGCAATTGTACCTAGCCTACCTACTTAGTTGTTTCTCCCTTCCGGTTCTCGGTCCCGTTCATTACAAAGTCGCTGCTACTATTGTTAAATGGGAACGGGCAAATATAATACAATCTACTTTTCTAATGAAGCCTGGAATTGACTGTCTGTGTAGAGAGTGAGCAGGAAAAGGAGACGCGTTCGACAGGGGGTTACAGCGTATGTGGTGTAGAGTATTCGACTAATCGTGGCGAATTGGTCAGTAAACAGCACATAATAGCTAAACACTTCATCATGCTTACAACACCTGCCACACCTATTGCAATAGACTTGCTGGAGACCTGACAACGAGACTTGATCCTGCAATGGCGATACATCCAAAGAGAGGGCTGGAAGAAACTGTAGTAATGCACTGTACTCGTGCCTGGTAACCCTGATTTTCCCTGCGTCCGTCTCTCTCGCCGTGGCGGGTACATTCCGAATAGTTTGCAAGTCTGGTTCCGCCCCTTGCGGGGGTTAAACAGCTTGGCTACCTAGGTAAATATTCTCTGAGGATATTTCGACCCCCTGCCATAATATGATGTCTAAAGAGAGAAAGAAACACACACTACCTCGTAGTAATTCGTCTAATATTTCTAGATCTAATAGAGAAGCATAAATTTGTATCGACAGGCCTACACGAGGCTGCAGCCGAAGTCTATACCGTGCTGCCCGGCTCCGGCGTTTACCAACACATCACCAAGAGCTGCACAATGCGCTTCTGTCACACCTATCTCCTGAGTTGGCAAGCGGAGACGCTCTGGCCGTGATATCGACGAATCTGTACAAGAGGCCTTATACTACGTTGAATTGTATAGGGAAACTACAGCAGAGTTATTCTTACTCGAAACAGTCACGGAATCAGGACTCGCGATCGATTAAGCAAATAATTCTTGTATTTTTATTGTTTGCCAAGCTCGTAGTAAGTTGAGTCACATTGCAGATTTTAGGCCTAGCATTGCAGTGATGCTTTTCATATCTATTGTACTCTAGCAATTAGGGGGATTCTTGAGGAGTTGCTCATGGGCAGGGTTTATCGTAATATCAAAACTCCAGGGGCGAATCCATTAGCCCCTTGGTGTGCGCAAAAACCGCAAAAATAGTATGTAGAAACAAAGGGGAACCTAGAGGGGTAGAAGCGGTAAGAGTGGGAAAACCAATGACGCAGAATAGCCTCCATTTGGGTATCTTTCAGAGAAGTGCTTTTGAAATCCCGTATTCCCAATACAAACTCAAGAGGGCGCGAGCCGGTGGAAATACGACTGTGTGTGTGTGTCAAAAAAAGCCCTCACCATGCATCAATTTCCCTGAAAAACAAAATCAAACAATACCAATCCACACACGCACGCACATATTCACACACATACCAACGCCGCCTTGCCTGCCCTGCCGGTAAACTGGAGAAATCCCACTTCGATGCAATGTTCCGTACGATGCCTGACGAATATTTTTTTTGGAAAAGGAATTAAAAATGATTGGGTTGGCCGCGTAATTTGTAGAAATGCCGTCATGAAGTGCCAACGTGAGAAATTTGCAATAATTATTATTCTAAGCCGCTGAAATGTTCGTCGATCTCGAGCCAAAGGGGGTTATGAACTGTTTTGTTGGTAGTATTCATCATCCGTGGGGTGACGAAGCCCCTGGCAGCACTGGTAATTCTGCTGGTAGTAATTATGCCAATATAAGCCGTCCGACCAACCCTAGTGGTCTTGTTGCGTCTTATTAACCATATGGTTGAGGTGATGGTCGAACGAATCGGCACCACCAATAGGATATGATCCATTCAAACCTTCTGATGGCATTGTTGCCGTCAACGGTGTTCCTAAACCGTGCTCTCGAAGACTGCCGTGATCGTAAGCATTTTGAATGCTTTGATACGGCCCTTGATTAGTGTAAGGAGACTGATGAGTCGGATGTGCGTTCGAAGTCGGGGGTGCTGTAGTATACATATTAGGGCCTACTGGTGACGCGGTTCCTGATGGCGGCGCACCGTTTAGAGGACCGTGCGACCTAGGAGAGACACTATGTATCGGTGAAGCCAAAGCTGATTGGGGGTGATGAGGTGGAATTGGAGCGAGATTTAACGGCGGATTATTTCCCGTATTGGAACCCGCTGTAAATATAAACGGGTGCGAGGAATTTTGTGTAGCAGGATTGCTGAACTGAATCGGCGAGTGATTTATTGGCGACTGTCGTTCGAACCCATGAGGTCCCTGGGCGAGGGGAGAGAAATGGGTGTCGATACGACCCGTTGGTGGAGGCATCGACACCGTTGCTGCCGACGTTGGTGGTCCCGTAGTTACGGACCCTAGGTACGTCTGAGGAGGATAGTTAGACCAACGCATTTCTGGGCCTTCTTGCGTAGGAGTCCCGGGATTAATCGTAGCGTATTCTGCCCGGTGCCTCTTCGCTACGGGTTCGTCTGCATAGTCATGGTATTGCCTGTCGTCGATTTGTGGCATGCCACCATTCTGTGAAGCACTCCCCTGCCTGTGCGCTGTTTGCTTATCCATCTGATCCGTCATACGTAGATTTTTCTTCTTGTTTGCAATCTGCCTCGAATCCTTGCGTAATCGAAGGCGAACTCCTTGGTCGCTGAAAGACCGTGTAAGAAAGGTCGATTCTGCCATCCCGGGGAATGCCCTGCCGGCGTGGACTTTGAAAGGGTCACTCGTCACCGAGCAGATGGTTATCCAGAACTCGCCATCCTCCAGATTATCCATCGTCATTTGTAGCAGATCAAAGCGGATAACGTATTCTCCCTCACTTTTGATCGTCAGGTCACCAAACACAAAGAACGCGCCCTCCTTGTTTGTGGGATCCTTCAACCGATGTAAGGACGATACTGTTGTCCCCGCCATCATATTAGCTGGCGGAGTAGCTTGCCCACTCGGGCCTGGGGGATGGGCATATTCGAGATACGCAACCGCTATTAGATATGGGCCTGAAAGGGGGTTAGTAATCTAGACGTCTCGAAGCACGATTTTAACTCACTTTGCCGATATACACCATCGGGATCCTCGTCGCTCGGAACGTGAAGTTGGAGAATAGGAGGCGGGTCCACGGGCTTACGGTCTACAGAAGTCAGTATCTAGTCAAACAAATCATAATAGTCAGACAATACCTTTGTCTTTGCCGTTGGCAGCTTTAGCCATTGTCGGTTGTTGCAAAACTTCTAAGCGATATGTTTCAGGACTGCCAAAAGTTAGTACGAGTTTCGAAAAGACCTAGCGAATAAATGAGCGGTTATTCTACCTACCGTTGAGGTTGAGGGCCACTCTGTTGCGGGTGTGGTTGATGATGAACCTGGGTTGCTGATAAAGGAGGCATGGCTGGGCTCATTGCTGGCATATAGCCAGGGCCAGGTCCATGTCCGACCCAATGGCCGCTTTGATGAGCATGAAACGCCATTTCTACTTGTGATAATGATACAAGTTAACGCTTTGCTCCGTTTTATCGTTATTCACAATTCCAAAACCAAGCAGACTTACGAGAATTGTCGTGCAATAACTCATGTGCAAATGGCAAGGCACTTTTTAGATAATCGTGAATTGGCTCACCCAAAGTCGACAACCCGAATAGATGACCTTTTATCTTGTTAGCAAGGCAACGGCAAACAATGTCAACAAAGTGGAAGGAAGAAAATGTTAAGACGAGGGGTTTGCAGCCCATACGAGCATCACCCGGGGAAAAAGTCCTTTACTTGGAACCAGACCACCAGGAATCTCCTCTCCCATGGCCCGAATCAGAGGGCTTCATATAGAAATCAAAGATGAAGGTTAGAAAAACTAACTTTTACGAGTCCTGTACCCTTAGTCCACCTATAACCACAAGTCTTGTGTATACCAATGTTTCCGTACTGCAAATTCTTCGAAACTTAAACACACTAGATCGTGATCCAATCGTCCACGAGATGACGATGCGTGTTTAGTGTGCCGAGTCCAATAAAATGTAACCAACTGATCTTTCATCCGAAATGTAATTAGTACTGAATAGGCTGATAACTGCGTGATCCCAGACAATATTTGTACGAAAAGACACCTGCTGGACAACAAATTTCGTGTAGAAAAAAGGCAATTATTATATCCTCTTTTCTTGCGTGAACGTTCAACCCCTCTCTTCCTTGATTCCTAAATTCTTTCGTTTCCGTAACCTCTCTTCGACAGCGGGTTAAAGAAAAACCCAAGCACCCCTTCCGCCAGTCGTCAGCAGATAATGCAATAGCAACTTTGTTGTAGAAAGTTAATCAGTGGCTGGTAAGTCTTGTTTTCACGCAATCCTAATCACAAGCCAACCTAATTAGAAAAAAAAAATGCGCTGGCCATTCAAATGCAAATTTCCTACTTCGACTTTTCAAAGAAGCGGCAGTGACGTATTGTTACCCGCAGAATATTGTTAACAGGCGCATGACTATGTAAGTAAATCCAGGAACTAGTACCGTAGCGAGTAGGTAAACTCGGTCCCCGATCTCCTACAGTCGAATCTGCTTTGAGGCCGTGGGACTGCGGCTGTAATTGGCAATTAGAGACAGGCGTAAGGTTCTAGTTTGTACCTCGTTCGTGGACTCAAGCAATTTGGTTTGATGGGTCGCAGGGCGAAGCTAGGGAGGTTAGGCGGGACAGCCAAGTACACGGAGGCAAAGGGGTTGGGACGGGCGTAATTCAGTAGGAAAATCAGACGAGAGATATGACCAGGGGCCTTTTATCGTTCCGCGATGCTCTGTTCGACTTGCAAGATTTGCGACGGATGGCCTAATAATATCCCTTAAGAATTGCTTTGCTAATGGCTAGCTATGGGAATTAGTTTCTAGGGTCCCGCGACTTCGCATTCGTAAAGCAATAGTCTTCTACCGTTTTGGTCCGCACGCGAATTAGACGATACCGAAGGTAATCGAGGGGCGCTCCGAAGACGTTAGATAGTCAAGATGTCACTCTCCCAAGCCGATGGGTCCAGACAACCCCGTACTGGTAGTTGAAGGTGTAGACTGAGACCTGAGTTCGTGATCTCGGGGAGGTCACAAGCTAAGAATATTACCGTTGCTCGAGCCGATCTTAGAAAGATAGTGAAAGATTCCTCTTGCCCGGTGATATTGGTACGAGTTAGCTTAGGCGAATTGAGGTTAACCGTAGGTCTGGCAATGCAATCCCGAAGTTGTACGAGTGCAGTGAGAGGTTCCAACTTAGGAAGATGAGATAGAAAAGAAAGGTGATTCGGCAGGGTGTGCGATAGCTTCGTGGGGGTCTTTCCGCTTTCCGGGATATTCCAGCAACATCGATAGTGTGGTCGTGCAAAGGAGATATAAACCGTCGATACCGTAGCCAGGTTTCCCAGAAGGTCGTCGATAAGGCCAGTAAGGAATCGATAATCAAGACAACACGACGTCCTCGTGGTGACTGTTTAGAAGGCGAATCTGGAGCTTGTCCTGTATTTGGGTGGATTTACGATGTGGAGAAGAATAAACTATGTATGGTATATCATGCTACCAACGGAAAGGCATAGGCTAGACAATATGTACGTCTCAAGAATGTACAAATGGCACAGTAGGTATTCAACGCAAACGATTGTGGTATGATCTGGCCAATAACTGCAGAAAGCTCCAGAGAAAAATGCCAACATTAAGCACTGTGATTGTACGGGGGAATGACGATGGTGGGCCCTAAAGGTCTAGGGGATCAACCGGTAAGTACTCGACCCTCGAGGGTAGACCCTAAGGAGATAGATACCCTTGATAGATGTACACGAAGCTCGACCACGTTGTACTGTGAGTTCATGATTGGTATAATAAGAGGTACCCTACCTAGGCTCCGCCTTGGCTGCTGGTACCTCATACACCTCATACCGAAAGAGCTGGCCTCTGCTGACGAAACCATGCCTCAAGTTATATAAAAGTACACATACTTGCTCTGGCAGGGGTTAGCTGCAGGAGGAATACCTCGCATCGAGGTACAGCAACAAGCCTGCATGGGGCGTTGTCAACGTTGTCAACGTCGAAATACTATGTGGTAGAGAGCGACAGGGGGGAGGGGGGCGACCCTTCAAGCTTTTGCATCCGTCCAGAGATGTAGTGTATGTATGTATGTATTGTACGTATTGTACATACATGGGCCGCCTGTTCATCTGTCTGTGCTCTGCAGCCGACAGGTGAGGGATTGATGGTGGCACTCCCGCACCAGACCTCTCGAACGCGGAACCCCAACGCGCCTATTGTACGCGCTTCTTTTCCATTCCCCACGTGCGTATATATGGTACGGCAGGATATAAGTAGATATTAGATATCGAGTGTGAGTGCTCTTAAGATTTCCCAATAATACCAATAATACTACTAATATAACTAACAGGGAGAAAGCGGATAGGAGTAGGGGTTCAAATGAGATTTGGGAATATACTGGAGCCTGGTTGGTTATATGCGGACTCTTTCAGATTTTGAACCGGCGAGAAGAAGCTGGCACAGTGTGCAGTCCGCCAACCCGAACCCCGGCTTGTACGGCCTGTAAGTTATGTACGTACGTTAGGCATATCAAGATATTTCTTCCAGAATGCATATCATATAGTAGAGAAGGAAGGAGAGAAAAAGGACCAGAAGAAGAGACAGAAGCAGAGAGATGAAAAAACCTACCACACAAACGCATACGGTAGCAAGTAGCGGGTGACAAGACTGGTAGGAGACCGGGAGGCATCAAAAGGTACAAGACCCCTTCTAGAGCCGAACAGTAAGTGCAGATATGCGCGAAAGAACTACGCCCCCTCGCATGCGAAGTGGAGGGACGTGGACGGTGAAGACAGAAATGCTCCACTACCCATCAAAATGTGTAATCCGCGGGCAGTGCCAAGTATGGTACATGAATTGCATCGTCCCTCTTTAAAGTAGCTTCGAGGAGGGCCGATGCCACCTAGTAATTAACGCCGTCCAAGTATAGGTACGTTTTCCGGCACCCCATGTACTTAAAAAAAGATCTGCCATGGCCCATAAGTCTATGGTCAATGATCCGTGGCACGTTCTTTTAAAGAAAACAATAAAGGTGACTAGGAACGACTAGGAACGGCTAGGAACGACTAGGAGTGACCAGGAATGACTTGCCGGTATGTAGAAAAGACCACTTGGGTTAAATTAACCCAGCAGGTTTTTTCTTCGTGTTATTTCTCTTCCTTATTTTATTTCTCCTTTCGTCCCTCGTCCCTCATCTTCTCTCGTAATCATAAGAAGCCGATGCCCTGCCGAGCGTGACATGCTCCCACATCTGGTTGATTAGGTGTGGGCAATATTCAGTAGTGTACTGCGTTAGGTCGCTGTCCCGTTACATTCATGTGGCCATGGAAGATCTGAATTCGCCGAATCAGCTTAGCCACCTGGTCCGCAGAAGAATGCCGCGCCCAGAAAAAAAAAGCAGATTAACCAAGCCCAAACCCAGAAAGAAGATGCATAACTAGAGGATTAGTTGGTTAAGCTTGCTGGCTGGCTGGCTGGTTAGCTACGGGTCTACCGCTAACTGGACCAGGCTATCCGTTTTCTTATTCCAAGATCGGACGGAATCTCTAGCCGTTGGCCTGGACCGGCTGTGTTTCAGAAGCTTCTACGGCCCATGTCCAGAATGCGCATGGAAGAGAAGCCATCAAACGCTAAAATGGGTAGGACGATCCGACCTTCAGCACCTCCAGGTTAACACGCGCGGCATCCATCTCTTCCCCCTACCTTAAAATGCTGACATCTGCTGTAGCACGTCAAAACTTTAGGGTTGGTCGGATGTCGTGCTGCAAGGCCCCAAGAGATTTTGACATGGTTCAGGGTTCTACCTAGACTAATAATAAAGGGGTAGCGTTCATGTGGCGAAGTAATCTTTTCGGGTTCCTGAATCCCTAGGTTAAGCCCTAGCTCGTCCAAATATTATGGCCTTATCAGTGTGGACAAGACGAATACCTTGAAAAGAAGAAAAAGCAAAGAAAAGAAAAGAAAATAGGGAAAACATAATACGTAGTAGGTAGCGGTTAGCGGTAGCGGCAGCGGCAGCGATAATGGTGGTGGTAGTAACGACAGCGGCATGACAACTGCTATGCCAAATGGAGCCCCCGTAAAACTACCTGGAGAGCGGCCGAATCCATATACAGCATTAGATCATTGTTCTAGAAAGAGTAGGAGGACTGAGAACCAGGCTAGACTAATGCAAGCTTGCTGGCGCCGATTCGCTAAGACTCCCAAGCTAGAGCTATACTTTTATCCTGCGTTCCTTTCATCTACCCCGGCGTCGCGAGAAGACGAATATACACCACAATGGCTCAAGCATCGTAGCTTATCAGACTTATACATATTACCTATATGCGTTAGGTACCTACGAAATAAGATCAGACTGCCAGTTATAGAATCATGCAGTGACACAATACACCAGGCGTGTCATGTTCAATGAAACTAGGACACGTGAGAATGCCAGGACTCAAATGTGTTTAGCAATAAGCCAGAGAGGCTTTCATCCACATCCCACATTGCCACTTTAAGATAGGTTAGTACCGATGGACCAAGGTGTAATAAAAAACCATCTGGATTAGGAAAGGATAGTGACCAAGATTAAAACAGAATGAGCCAAGAGAGGTATTTGGAAGGACAAGCAGACGCCTGACGTTTTGTCCAGATCTTGGTCGGCCATTTTAGCCATGTACGTAAGAGCGCCACGGAGCTTCACACATCTGGGGGGAAAGATTGGGCGAGAGATGAGGAGATGCACTATCGATGCGTTATCCTTGCTTCCTTTTTTTTTCCTCTTTTTTTTCATGTAGGTAAGTAGACCTGGTAAGAAGTAGGTAAGTATAGGTAGATAGTTATAGAGAGGGTAATGCCCGTACGCCTTCTTGGAGTTGAGATAGGCTTCGGCAAAGCAGCCCTCAAACCAGAGATCCTGGGTTACCTAAAGATTTGGCGCAACACGAACCGGCATTGATGCCCTAGCCAGCCTGGATAGCGGCAGAGCTAGACTACGTAGCTAGGACTTAAAGCCAGGACTACCCGGGACGAAGAAGCACGCTTGTACTTTAGCTCTTGCGGTTCGCGGCCGCCAAGGCATTGACCTGCGCAATGCATAGAGAGCTGCATCGCGCGTAGCCTTTCGGATGGCCGTAACATGTGAGGCCAGCTGTCAAAGCAGCATCGGGCATCCCAAACTTGTCACGTTCTTGACCCTGCATAGTACATCAAATAGGCATAGTACATACTGCATACCGCATGCCGCTGAGTACGGATGGGTGTATCTGCGTATAGGTATGCATTTGTGTACTGATCTTGTCGGGAAGACGGAGATCAGGCCGGAGTCTGGAGCTCCAGAAGGAGAAAATTCCCAACGCATATATGGCTGACAGTACAAGATGATAAGATGATTCGTTACTCATGCACTCGCGGGAGATCATTACAGCCATGACAATACTGATCGATGATGACGATGACACCGTCGAAGGATGATGCGATATATTGCGAGACACACACACACACACAGAGAGAGAGAGAGAGAGAGAGAGATAATAATAGCCATAGTTAAACGATAATAATAACGGTTTCTATCTGGTCGTATAATACTTTCGCTCGGGAGCCACTTGACAAATTTTGCGCGATGAAACGCAGCACACCCATCCAAAAGGTAGCAGTAACATAATAAGGCATTCGATAGGGCTTTAGACACTTGTCTCGCTTATGCTGTTCGTCTAGCGCATGCAGAGTAGCCACTGGCGTGCATGCATATCCAGGGTTTTGTCGGAGCATTGCAGATGAGAGCCTACCAGTGGGGTGTATTCCGGTTCGGTGTGGATGGTAGTTGGACAGCAAGAATGATTCAGACTCGAGAGGTGGTTTGCTTGCTACGTAGTAGTGTAAGTACATTATCGGCGGGTCGATTGGTTCGTTGCCGGTTGGAAAGGAAGGGTCATGATGGCCATTATTATAATTATAACGACGAGAATAGGGATGAGGTGACTTTTATTCTCTCCTGAGGGGATAGTAAACGGGTAGAAGTATCCTAGGTACCTGGGTGGTAATACCCATAACATCCAGCGTTGAATCCGAGGACCTCGGGAACGAAGCAAAGTCTTCCCTACGCGTACACCGCCAGTACGGGGGCACACATTGCAGACGTGACAGGCCAGTGGCTTGGAGTGGGCAGTGGGGGATCGGCCTTCACTTCTCAACCGGAGGTTTAATGGGTCCAAGTACTATGTCCAGAGATGGATGGATGTAAGCCATTGTGCGTTATATACCGTCACCGTCGTGTTCCGTATTGGTATTAGTAGTACCTATTCGAATCGAGACCTATGAGACAGACCTACCTCCATCCCGCCATGAAGTTATGTACAGGAGATCGTATGGACTCGCGCATTGTTGCAACGGTATGCAATCAACCAATATCAGCCCAACAAAAACATGACATGTTATTCTTGTCAACAGTTACTTGTCATCATCCCTGCCGCCACATCCTCAAAACTCCTGGTTCGAGAGAGACGGGTGCCCTATCGAAACCAGTATCGAACTTCGCGCGTCTCTTGGTAACCTTGGAAAAGCTGACATCCAGATGATCAGAACTCACGGTTCAGTCTAGATCCCTATCCGCTTTTAGATTGATACCCGCGATCTGGGGGATTGGGCCGGGTTAGGGTGGGAGTTTTTAAGGTGAGATGTGTAAGATGTGTGTGAGATGGCGAGCTGGTAGCTGGTAGCTGGTAGCTGGTAAGATGGTGAGATGCCAGCCAAAGTTGAAGAGACCGTGGTCATGTAAGGCTAATCTACATTGTATTACTTTTGAACTTACCACATATAAGCTGAGACGGGATCACACACACTTTTACTCCGTTGCCGTACCTACATTAGACTCCACGGATCTCCCGACCATGGTTCGCGATGAGTTTATAGTATAAGCCGCATAGTAGCACCACTTCTGATATGCTAGCTTAATCAAGCCAGTTCCCGCCGCGACGCATCCTGCGAACATTTTACCTGGATCTAGGAATGCCAAGTCAGACGGCAACTTTAACCCCCCCTTGTCTTTCGTCTCGACCTCGGAATCAAGGGACCTCCCCCACGAGATTGTCTTCTACATTCCCCTACAAACCGCGTAACAGGTTATTACCAACGGTCTGGAGTCATCTTTCGATCCCAGCAGATTCCCAATCAATTCCCGGTTCTCATCCCATCTTAAGCCTTCGTCTCGTCCGGGTCAACGCCCCAGCCGTTCCTAGTAACGCCTCCTTCGGCAGATTGTCGCCATCAATGACGCTACGCTACCCAAACGCCGTGGAAAGGTTACAGGGTACTAGGTTCTAATGAGCAGATCATCGACATATAACTAACGACCCGTTGTAAGCGTGCTTGTTATGTACAATACATCTAGATGTGGTTAAACAGGACCTCGGGAACGCCATACCTAGGTAAGGTACTTAAACTAGGTAGGTATGTAGGCGGTCCACACGACATCATCGCTAATACATACCTACCTACCTCCAACCTGGGTACGACTACACTCTTTCCTCTTCGAGACACACGAGATATCCTTCCATTTTACACATGGAACGCATCCATGTCACTGTGGCTGCTAGGAACACCGGCATTGTGCGACTGGAGGGCGACGAAAACGCCGCGCAGGTCTTCCAACCCACCATCCCGATAGGCTGAAGCCAACGATCGCTTCGCTCAACTCTCGTCTGAAACGAACCCCGCAGAGCCACCCCCAACATGGAGGTGAGAGCTAAATTAGGTAGCTGGTAGGTATTATTTTGTCACATATTATAATAAATAAAATAAGTATAATAAATTAGCAATAATTCTCTTGCTAGGCTAGGACGTCTTGAGTTGTTTATCCCATGGTTACCCAGGTAGGTAGGTAGGTAGGTAGGTAGGTAGGTAGGTAGTTATCGAATCAGTATGTTGGTCATTGCATTTGCGTGCGCTTTTAGATTCTGCTTTATTAGATTCTAAACCCGATGCAAACGCACAGGCCGGTCAAGCATCCGGAACACCCTTCTGGCTCCCAGCGCCATGGGCCAGACCCCCGGATCTAACAAACAGGCCAATTATGATCAGACCCTTATGACGAAGAGGCGCTTCCTATATTTGTTTTTGGAAAATTCATACTTTAGATAGGTAGGTAGGTAGGTATTATCGGGCAAAATACTATCCAGTTCTAAACCTAGCAACACCTGAAAAGCCAACAAGGGTCAAAATAGTAAAAGTATGTTATATTATATCAGGTCGAGCCGTTACCTTAACCGAGCGCATTGTACCTGACACCCATACCGATGAGGGAGCATTGACTGACGAATTATAGAGGTCCTTGCTATATAATCAATATCATCAATATGCTATCACCTACCTCACGACATTACAAGTCAGGGATGTCATTATATCAGATGTCCGTCATTCCCATTTTCCCTGCTGTCGCTTTTCGATCTCCGCATTCCATAATATAACTAACTATGGTGTCGTATTAATCCACTGCGAGTACATCGAGGTACATTTTGACGACCTATAGAAGCCACATTAATATAGCACTTCCTTGGTCACTTCTTGGTCTTGCCTGTAATACGCCCGGGCAAAATTTAATGTGGGATGAGAGAGATAAAAGAGCAGAAAAAGAAAAAGAAAAGGTAAAAAAGAAATTCGGCATTTCGTCAACAGCTCTACCCTGTTCGCTAAATCCACGTGCGCTGTAACGTCTGCTACCACCCGGTCCGCCAACATAGCGGATGCGGTGTTCCTTTCCGACTCTTAGGATACAACGATACCTACAGCAACATACGAGACCCTGCTGCTGAGATGCAGTCGCTACTGCAAGTGCCATGTGCTGAGTTGTCCCACCTTCATACTACTACATGCCTCCACGAATAGTTAGGTTCTAATGTTATGTATGTTTTGAGTGAAGTGCAGAAACTGACCGCGAGATTTTCTTTGGAGTTTTTCTCTGGTTTTTTTTTTTTTTTCTTTTTTTTTTCTCGGCCGGTAGACTGGCTCAAAGCAGAGCCGGGGAACCCTATCCTGTCCAGAAGTGGCAGGACACCTAACGCCCAGTTCGCCGACTACCAAGGGTCATACTACCAAGAGCCAACTAGAATCTCCCTAACCCTGCTCGTGCTAATATCTCGTTTCCGTTACCCGTAATCTCGACCTCCCGCTCCCGCTATCCCTTCCCACGTTTAAGATGTCAAGGGCTTTCTTTTCCCCACCGAGAATAACCTCTGATAATAAATTAGTGTATATAGGCAGGTAATATATATACCCCTTCCGAGATTATACCTACCTCCAAGCTACTTGGATAGTTACAGTCCATCTCAAAGTAGTAAACCAAGCACTCAGAGCAACAAAGCGGCGTGGCTAGTATTTACCTGTATCGCTCCTCTATAATAACACAACCCCGGACGCGTTGACATAAAATTTCCCATATTATACAGGGAATATCACGACAGCTACTTCGCGTTTCAAACGGCGAAATTACATGCGAAGCCTATCTTTTTGATTGATCGGTTCTTCCCACAAACCGCCATGCCTGCCTCGCCACAGAACTGCGTGCTCCTGCGTCTGCTAATACTACCTGCCTGCCTATAAGACCATCCTGTAGGCTGCTCCACCTGCGGCACAGGGTATCTATTGTAGCTATTGTAAGCTCTACCGTAGGTGCAGATTAGCTAGGACCGTATTTACGTTCTCTTTCTTAAAAGCACGCCTTGGTCATATTCCCATTGTTGTCCTAAATCGATACTCTGCAGCTAGATTGTTTCTATTTCGGGTTATACCTGTACGAGCTGAATGGTCGTCCTGCTTGCTTTATCCTCTTGCGCGTGAGCTGGAAGTCTTAGTGAGAATTAGAAATTTGTAAAAATCGCGATACTTGTGTAACGCCGACTGGTCTATAGCGCAATGTTGACGGGCAGACATTATAACATCACGGTATTTACAAACCTCTATATCCGTCCACTTAACCGTCTACCTATGGTACACGCTTCCTAGGACTTAGGTACCTATCGTACGAAGTATGTACACATAGTTATACGTAAAAAAGGGCAGTTCTCCACCAGCTGTTCTCTTCATCGGAGACATACCCTCGATTTTAGGCGTTTAGATAGATGAAAGCATCCCAGCCGTATGATTTGCCGAAGCTGACCGACAAGTGGGCTTGGATGAAAGTCTACGATTGGATGATGACCGGTGACAGCTCTCTCATTCTTCAACATGGCGAGACACACCAGCTCACCGTTACACCGATCATGAACCAGGGGCGTTCTTGTCAGCGGTCTATTCCCTATTCTCTAGCATACATGTGTCATAATTTTCTCTATAGAGAAAACCAATGCCTATTCGTCGATCAAGACGGACTGTAGACTTCCCAAGCCCACCAGCTCGTAGAATCCACCTAGGTCCTAGGCAGCTAGGTTGGCTTCCTCTCTCCCTCTACATAGTTACACCATCGCCCCCTGGTTAACGATAGCCCCGTCCTTTCAGCGTGGAAGATCCGTCGCAACCCACGTTTGACGGACGCCCTTCGCCGCAAGGTCCAGGATGATGCATATCGTCGTCGCCCAGTGCGATGACTCCTCCTTCTATGCCGCTTTCTGGGTCGTACTTCCCGAACAACGTCCTACTGCAATTCGTTAGCATAGCAGCACACTCTAGGTTAGTACTGCCTTCTTCGTACGGTATAAAAGACTGTGTGGGTGGATTACCCTTGCCACTGCCTACGGCTTGAAGATCTAGGAAAGGACACGCACACACGCATGCTTCAACTGCATAGATACGAAGCGGCTCAGGAGAGCGGTTTTGTTCGAGTGGGACTTTCGATGCACCTAGGCCTAGTCGTTAACTCCCAATAGAGCCCAAATCTTGGGGACAACCCGCTTAGCTACGTGTAGTCCCGTCTGGGGAAGTTTTTTCCAGCGATTCCTACATCGGGGATCTTGGGAGCTCACGCCATCAACGAAGGGGGTGCAGAACCGCTAATCACCAGGGTCATTACATCGTTCCCGCTCATGCGTTGTCCCTCCCGGGCATATGTACCGGTAGTTCCGGTCGAACTTCAATGCATATAGAGAAGGACTTTAGAACAACCCAGGAGCAAACATAGCAGCCCGCAGGGGCAATTAGAATACAGGCCTCTACTTGAAAGATGTTGCTTTTTTCATGTGCTTCCAAGTTATTCATGCCCGTCAAGTATCAATGAGGAGTAGGTAATGCGTCTCGTCAATAGCCACGTCTTCCTTCTTCACATGTCTAAGAAGCACGTCGCCGTTTACAGTACGCGGGTGTGGATGCTATCACGCGCGGGTAGCCAGACTGCGAGCGCCTTCGGTGTGCGGTCGGCACTGCTCGCGATATTGACGTTCTCTGGGAGAAGATTCTTGAGCAGACTTTGGCAATGATCACCCGCATCGCTCGATAGTATTCATGCACATCACCTTTACGTTAATAATAACCTAATACGTAACTGCCAAAGATGATCCCTAAATCAAGGCCGCTCTAGAAGCAGAACGATCCAGAAACTATCTAGGCCAACATTTTTCTTCCCCAAAGCATCGTAGTACCTATCTCAACGTGTCTTTTTCCACCTCGTGGTGGTCGTCCTGGCATTGAAGGAAGGGCAAGATCCTCCACCGCTAGATAGCCTGTTGAATTCACCTAATACGAGACCTAGTCAACACGCCCTCGTTTCTAGAACCACCCTGTCCAACCTACATTAGCAAATCTACATGACTGACCACGCTTGCGGCGGTTGGTCTGTTGGTTCACTTGTTAGGTTTCGGGCGATCTTGATCCTACGGATCCCGTCCCCCACTTATACACTAACTCCACTTCCTGATGCCTTCGCCGTGCGTGTGGTTCGAGTGCCGTGACGCCTCCGCTCCGGGTGTACCGGTAGTGGGTAGTAGTGTAACTATCTTCGTCGATGCATTTAAATCCTACCTACCTAGGTACCTATATATAAGAACCTGTGGCCCATAAAGATGATATGTTGCATACACCGTCAACAAGTCGGCCTGATTCCACGATTTCGGGGCATTAAGGATACGAAAATATGAATTTAGATCATGTCCACAGGAAATATCTTCCTCTTTTCTTGATGATATGATCTTAGCTTAACCATAAGTCTTGGAACTAATAAGAAAGCCCTCGTAGACCATTCCATCTACTGCCTTGAAAGGATTCAGTCCCTGAGTTTCGAGCTGCTAGTAATTGGGCCGTATCGGACCTTGAATGGTTACGAACGAGAGCTCTAGGTGATACGTATCATATCAAGTGATTAAAAACGAGGATATTGATGATATAGAGTAAGCTAAGCTTAGACCTTTAGGCTAGCCATGATCCTCCCAACAGGATTATGTACCTAATACACATCTTATGGAAGAGTAGGATACAACTTGAGATACACGGAAGAGGCGGAAAGACTAGAATCAGAGCTTCCGAGACCTAAAATTTGAATAAAATTATTATCTTAATAACTGACAGCCCTTTCCATTACTGATACTATGGTCCTTAAGCGTAAAACACCAATATACAATCCGGTAAATATTCGTGTTATGAGAACCTTGATGCATAAAACATTTATGCTGGAGGTGATATGAATCATGAGTGTGTAATGTGATGACGACAATAGGATAGTACATAAGTCCTCGATGACTTGGTTTTGGTCAGCTGCGGGACCTTTGGCCGAAGAGGGGGCCTTTCATGGATGGGTCTCAACTCATACTGGACAATGCTATCTATGTCCTATGGGAGCCGTTCCAGAATAATGGTTACCAATTATAAGACATACTAACATGATAATTGAATAATTTGGTTGATCAATTAGTTAATCTAAGGGTGGGATGTTCAAAGGATACTCCCGGTATCATCTACTTCGGAAACGTTAGGCCCCTATGCGAACCCCTAATATCAAGAGGACGAACCAGAAGCATGGAAACTCTAAGCCCGCTATAAGGCTATGAGGCTATACGTATAAGAGATATTCTCTGTTCTGGATATCCCGGATCTAAAGCCCCGACATCTAATCCATAATCTAAAATTAAACCATCCTTAACCTCAACTAGACCAGTCGCCTGCCTTAGTTAACAATTGTATTTCGCCATTGTGCGAATACGGCAAGCTCTATAACTAACTCCTTTCTAAACCCAGAAGTAGAGATGGCTCAAATACACGAGTCTCGTGATGAATAAACTGCTGGTATTACTACCGCTGCTTGGCGTACTTTGTATGCGAGCCATTTGCAATAACCGGGCCGGCCTCACCATCGACGACCTTGGAGATGACAACACGAGTGAATGCCAGGGTTCCTCCAACCTTATCGGCTGTAGCAGTAATCTCAATCTCGTCGCCCTCGACAGCCGACGACAGGTACGTGACATGAATATCAACCGAAACGCCAGTGCGGCGTCGCAGGTCCCACGTAGCAATTGCCATGCCGCCAGCCCAATCGACGATGGCGGCGGAGACGGCGCCGTGGATACCACCGCCGGAATTGATGTGGTTCCGGGTCAGCGTTAAACGCGCCGTCATTGTCCCTTTGGATGCAGAACATATGCGCACGTCAGAGAGTAGGAAGTTGTAGATGGCAGAATTAGGCAGCTGCGTCGCGGTGAGCTCTTCGATATGGGACTTGATGACAGCTTCATCGTTGCTTTGTTCCGCTGTTGAAGATCCTGGCTCGACGGACCCCATGACGCCGGATTACTGACGCACGTAAACGGGTTGATATTGCAGCTGATTTCAAGAGACGAGTTCTGCTCGCATGGATATATCAAGCTTTAATGCCGATAAGTCGATATTTTATAAAATTCGATAAGGTCAAAATGAGTGATATTTCCGATACAAAGTTTCAACCGAATTGAGAACTGTTGAGAATTCTTGGCGGCCCGTTGCCGAAGCAGAAGCGTTCGTTGCCAAGGTAAAGAAGCCAGGAGCCAGCTGTGAACAGCTTGAGAGCTTGCTGACACCTGGCAATTGCTGAGTTCGAATATATTACATAAGCAAAAGAACCAGATGAGCCGTATAAGACGATAGGTATCAATGACTAGGAGTACTAACACGTAGAGTATTCTAGACATGTGAATGGGTTCTTTGGCAAATATCTAGGTAATCAAGTTTCACATCACTGTTAAGACTCTATAGTTATAATAAGGAAAATAACGGGTTTGATACTAATCTTGAACACGATGTAAGTGAAAGCAGTCTGTAGTTGAATCGAATCAAGAGCTTGGCTAATGGGTTACGCAATATGGTAAGTTATTAGAATAATAGTTAGAGATTGGCCATGAAAATTACCTATATTGGAAGGTATCCCTAGTAATAATTCGTGTACAAGCCAAAGGAGTTCGATATAGGGGACATAAGGCATAGCGCGTGGTTTCCATATACAATACAATCCTAGTAGACTGTTTTTCCTTTAGAATAAGTATTCCTAGAATACTAGCTACGTAGGTAACTATTGTGTAGCATTATAAACCTAGAAAGCGCAAGTTCAATATTCATGACGAACCCCCAGGACTTAAAATACGTTGAAAATAGCCTCGATTCAAAGTCTCCGTCGGCGTTAGCATTTCATACGGCAAGGCAAGTGTACAATATAATAGTAGGTTAATCGTTATGACTACTGGGTGACTATGTATATACATGAAAGCCGGAAAACTAAGGTCAATCTGCCATGTTAAGAGCGTTGAAGGGATATTCGAGCTGGTGTATTATAAAGGATGGGCTTGTTGCTGGGTAAAAGATCTGGTTTGCCTTAGAGACGGGAAATGTTGATAAATGAATAAATTAATGAGCAAGCTAGCGTATAAATAAATATATTTTCTGATAAGGTGGTGACACAGCCTCTCTCTCTCTGCGGAGCGTGTTTTCCAATAATTCCCTAGGCAACAGTGGTCAGAGTTTTTACTTTACCCTTGACCTAAAATACCAGCACTTAATCTTAACTCCGCATCTTCTACTAATCCAAGTTATTATTTCTCAAAATATAAAAAGAAATGTCCAAAGCTAGGGAAAACTGTCAACACGAAGCTCTGCAACTAGAGCCATCAGACCATGCTCGAGAAGTCGGGTATAATCGTCCTACTCCTGATCGAAGGTTGGCTGCGACGACCAAGTCAGGTCGAAATCCGTTAGCCGCAAAAGGCATCGGAGCTGGGGCCATGGAGCAGCTTACTGAGGAATCTGCGAGTAAGCTGTCCAACGTATTCCCAGGCCCGTTGGTTCTGCCCGACGATGAACTGGGTGTTGACCCCAAATACCCGCCGCAGTCATTCAGGTCGTGGCTCAACGAACCAATACGCAAGAATCGCAAACCGAATAAAAGACGTAAGACCTTGTATGTCGCGAATGCGCCCCGAATAACATCAGACGTAAGCTACATGAAGAAATGGCTGCAACCGAAGCTTGGAAATACGTCAAAGCCTGCCATCGGAAAGCTGGAGCCACCGTTGCCGGATGATGTTATCAAGTATACGAGTGCATTCTACCACGGGTTCTCCGTCAAGGCTTTCCCGGCCCAGCTACAGTTCGTACCGTGGACGGAGCCAAAGAAATCAGCAGAACCAGACAACGGAATCCAGTACGTTGGTCTCCTCGCGGGCAACAACTGCACTCGAATCCGCGCGAGGCCATCCCCGGACGGAATTTTTGGGGGCCAATTAAATCTTGAAGACCTCCTCGATGCTGCAATTGAGATGGTTCCGAAAGAAGCCTATTCGATCATTCTCGTTGTCGACCACGACATGTATGAAGACGAGGACGACGATTTCTGCTGCGGCAGGGCGTATGGGGGTAATCGTGTATCGGTGGTCTCTACCGCACGATATCACCCCGGTCTAGATGCCCACGCTGGAATTGACCTTGCGCACATGTGGCCTGCTTCTCATTGCAAGTCTTACGTCGAAAATATCAATATGGAAGACGACTTTCAAGTGCACCCGAGGGCGAATGATGAAGGAGCCTTATCTGGGCCATTATGGGCGGCTATGGAGGCAGTAAGAGTTACCAAAGACCCACAGACTCTAGAGGATCGAAAAGGCCTGTGGTTCTCGAGGATAGCAAGGACCGTAGTACATGAGCTAGGCCACTGCCTCGGCTTAGATCATTGCGTCTACTATGCCTGTGTTATGCAGGGCTCGTCACGCATAGCGGAAGATGTCCGACAACCCCCCTATCTATGTCCTGTATGCTTAAGCAAGGTTTCCTGGGCAGTTGCTTGCGAACTAGAAGGAAAGGATGAGCATGGAAAGGAAGAATACGTCAAAGAGAGATACAGGACATTACTGGAGTTTTGCGGCTCGTGGAAACATGTTGGTATGTTTGCGGGTTACGAGGCCTGGTTGCACGCAAGGCTGAAAGACCTTGACAAGAAAGACGGCGAGAAAGTCGAGTCATAGCGTATCTGTTCATGTGGGAATGGACTGAACGTCTTCCTTGGCTTTTGGGGTCAACAGAACACGCCGTAGTTGAAGAAAGCTACTATGATGCAATCAATATCTCTTGCCGGGTTCCATTCACAATCACCTAACGTATGATTTACGTGAAGCACTACCCTAGATCCTATACTACGTAAGCGGGATTGACCAGCCAAAAATCGGGACCGAAAAAAGGGATCGACCGAAGCCGAGGGTTTGCCTTGTCAATGAGCATGTTTAGAGAAGAGAAATCCTGGGAGGTGGTCAAGTGGCCTGTTCATTGACCTGCCAGGATAACCGGGAAACAAGCAAGATACAAATATTGTATGCCTCAATATGTTGAGGAGTGATATTGGCATTTATCGGTATACTACTGAGGTTCTGATGGAAAGTGGCGTGCTCCGCCATGAGCCGCCTTCGACGTATTCATTCACAACTAGATCCAACGCCTTCTTACGCGCCGCCGGACAATCCTCCAATCTGCGACGGCGAAAACTGCGATAATACCGGCTACTAGCGCATATAAAATGCAGAAAGCCAGGAGGCTGGTATTGGTTTCTCTTAATAGAGAGGGCGGCGACGAAGGCGCTGCTGGGTTAGGATGTCCCATCGGATCGGACGTGTTAGTGGATGCCATAGTCTTCTTGGCTAGACGATAGAAATCAATATATAGTACTAGAGGACTGACTATCCCTTTTTCCTTTTTTCGGGAAGATACGAAGTCCCAAGGTTTATTAACATATTTATACCTAGGTAGATGCTAGGTAGATACTAGGTAGGGTTAGACATATTGATTCACCAAAGCCCGGTTCCAAGCAGCTGTTTTGTATTGATCGTGGTCTATGAATCGCGTTGCGATATAAGAGAAAATAGAGAATGTAATGTATTTGTTTTGTTAATGACCTATTGTTCCATTAGTGTTTGGTAAAGACGTGACCCTCCCGAGATGTCGAGATTTCGTGATACGAGTCTCGAAAGGAGAGCAATTCACTACTTGTTTTCTGAAAGCGGCCGTTGCTTCGGCGGTACACGGTAAGTATTGGTAGCCATCTTAGCCATCTCAATGTTCGGTGAATATTGTAAATGCCGCGAGCGATGGAACATGGCGGAGGAGGATATGTCTACGGTTAGATTGTATGAGACAACGGGCTCGGAGTCTGTTGATGTTTGATGGATCTTATTACTGGCCTTTGCGTATTTTTCGTGTCGCGTGGTAACAAGATGGGAACAGGGCTCTTTTTTTTTTTTTTTTTCGCCTCATGGCTTTGAATCAAACGGGATATGTGAGTTGAAACCATGCCAATAGGTATATTCAAGTCGCGAGTGTAAGTCAAGTTGATGGAAGACGTCAAGTCCGAGAAGACCAACGCAAGGAAAGAACTGAGTGGATTCAGAGGGGTTATGCGTTGTGCCGCCCGCTTACACAGGCACCGATGTAGCTGCACAGGCGGGTTGGGGGCTTGCTAGGGGCCCTAAGACCTATTGTAACCTAGTGGATAACCTTGTGCGATAGTGCTGCTAGCGGCTGCTAGCGGCTGATTATGTCAATAATGCGACCTGGTTCTGTGGTTCGTCCCCCTTTTCTCTTTTCTCTTTTTGTTTTCTTTTTTCACCCCAGTTACCAGAACGCCACTTAATGCTTTCCTTTGTGTTATTGCTGCAGTGTTAATGAATCAATACAGGGAGAAAAAACTGTTTTCGGTGATAATTTCGGGGTCGGGCTTGTCGGACATCCTTTTTGGGATACGTCGCTAGGGAAATATGCATGAACAATTCGAAAAGCAAGCAATACCTACCTGTATAGGGGTAATGCCTATATAGGCAGGTTGAGCTACTGAATAGATACTTAGGTACCTATGTTAATATATTAATATGTTTTCTTGCCTCTACGTTGCCTAATATTAATATTAGGTTGTTAACAGAGGCAAATAGAGGGAGCATCTATCATTTCATGGCATCGTTGAAGTAATTAGGTGTATTCGCACCAACGATCTATTGATATATCGTTGTGCTTCAACGGGTAGGGCTTCCGTATGCATTTGAATATGAGACACTCGTAATGAGGTAAGACCTGCATATGATACACTGCATTTGATACGTCATGTAGGCTCGTGGTACTTGAGATACCTAGGTAGGGAGGTATTTAATAACTTCCAACTTCCAACCACCGACCATGTAGTGGAGAGTTTCAAATCCTATCTCCTATCGCAACTGGATGCCTGCTAGCATATTTCCGAGTTATTAGGAAATCCTCCATAGACTCTGAAGTTAAGTTCGTCATAAAAAATAAAGAATAAAATCTTTTTTCGTTATATGCTTTGAGATATGAGTTTACCTATTCGCAGTGCCTGTAAAATAGAACAGCCGCATCAATAGATCCATGTGTGTATGACACAGGCTTTTAGAATTTATTTCAGACCTTCTTTGGATCCCTTACTTGCCTATAGTTTTCTTATATCCTGATTCTCGCTGTGGCACGATCCGGCTCGGGTATAGTAAATAGCTAGGTAGATAGTTAAATATGCACGTGTATTATATTTGTGGTAGGTTGTGTACGCGATTGTGTAAGTCTGAGTATTATCGTTGACGTAGCTTTATTCCTATCCCGCCTCTTAAGGCCTCAAAGAAGCAGGTACCTATAAGTTTTATATTAAGGCGAATGGGTTTGGTAAGTCCAATGACTTGAATATCGGATGATCTGCCGCTATGCATTGCTACGTACGTATCCATAACTTAAGCTAGAATTGTGGCTATACTATTATGTATATCCATATATGTCACATATATAGAGAACGGACATCCGAGATTTTAGGCCCGGAGATTCGAGCTTCCTCGGATTTGTTTTACAAGTCTTCATAGTGATGTCTATTCACAGCAATAGTTATTGCATGTAGTTTCCGCGCCTAGGCACGTCAACTAGGGTCTGGTCTTGCAATATATAAATGCTATTCCTACACTCCTCAACAATGTTCCGGCACGTTTCTTTTTTCCTCCATCGCCAAGTGGTATCACCACATACCTAGTGCTTAATTTTAACCGTCGATATTCGGCATAGTTCAAGCCTGTCGTCCCCAGCCTGCCTTAGCGATTTAAGATTTCGATGCATGATATACTCAATACACTTGATTCCTATACTCGACAATACCCATATTCATCATGCCCGGAAAGAACCAACTAAGCGTTATCATAGTCGGATCAGGGCCTGCTGGCCTGGCTGCGGCCCGTATATTGCGGGAGAAACACCAGGTTACTGTGTATGAACGTGGCAATCCATCCATCGCGACCGGGGGTCAAGGGATTACCAACTTTCCCAATGCCATCAAAATCTTGAGCCCATTAGGCTTTGATCCGGAAAGGTCTGGTTCTGTCCCAGTCGATGGGTTTAGGACTTTGGACAAACAGGGCAACGTTATGTTTGACACGAAATTTCCCTTCAAGGAAAAGTATGGCGCACCAGCTTTATCCCACATGCGGGTTGACTTCAGGGCCGAGCTGTTACGCTTGGCAACAACTCCTTCTAAGGATCTGGGTATCGGTGGTGAACCCGCCAGAATGGTATTCAACAACGGCGCTCGGGATATCGACCCTGAAGCTGGTGAGATTACTCTAGATGATGGTACAAAAGCTAAAGCTGATGTGGTAATTGGTATGGACCCTATATGAAGTTGTTGTCATATTATTTCCTAACGAGTATCTAGTTGCGGATGGTATTCATTCCCGCCTGCGACCCCTGATTGCCGGCGCAGACTGTCCTACACCCAAGAAGAGTGGCCTGACATGTTGTCGACTAGCTGTTTCTGCTAATCAGGCTATTGAGGCCCTCGGCGAGTTGCCTGACTGGTGGCAAGAGTTCAAAACTAAAGAGAGACGCATCATGATCTTTGAAGCTCGGGATGGCTCTGATCGTATTATGGTCGTGTACCCCTTACGTCATACCAGCTACGTGAATATTTCATGTGTATATCCCACTCGGGGTGGGGGGGAGAACACAACAAACTCGTGGTTTGCAGAGGGCGATCGTAAAGAGACTATTGAAATCTTCGATGACTACCATCCAAGCCTCAAAGCGCTAATTAGGTACGTAGGCGTATGGCTATAGCGACACGATTTATCTACTAGTGAATAATAGCTAACGGTTGTCTAGTGCGGCAACAGAAATGAAGCTATGGGACCTTCAAGACCTGGAACCCCTTGATAGATGGACTGTAGGCCGTGCCATTCTCATTGGAGATGCCGCCCACGCAATGACACCTATGCAGGGGCAAGGAGCTAATGTAGGCATCGAAGATGCAGAGGCATTTAAGCTCTTGATGGAACCTGGAGTGACCAGCGACGATGTCCCGGCGATCTTAAAGCAGATAGAGAAGTATAGACTGCCCCGTGCCACGGCTGTCCTCCAAAACACGAGAAAGACGAGCCGTGGTGTGAGCGGAGGGGAGCGGTATAAAGTGATGGACGAAAACTGCACCTATCCCGGAATTTTTGAAGTTATGAAGAATCAATGAGGCACATGTCGGATTGGGTACCTACCTAACGGAGGGAACCTCATTTGAGATATACCGTCCGGGGAACTGGTAACCCACAGCGTATATACAAGTATAGAACGAGCATAGCGGATTTCCCTGTATGAGCCTCCATTTGAAATTGAAACTTTTAAGACGGCAGTGGACTTTACGCCCTGAGACCTACGCCATGTCATAATTAATCGGTAGCCAAACGCCTAGCCTATCATCAACCTAGGCTTATTAAATATACTGGTGAATAACCGTCTTCTGTTATTCGCGTAGCAAACTACTGAATGGCCCCTGAAAGTCGATCCCCGCCATACGCGTAATAGGATTATCGAGTAATACCCCTGTGTCACTTACGCTTGTTAATTAGATATAAGTTATACGTATAAGAATTAGTAAGTATCACGTGTCTTCTCGAGTGTTACACAGCAGATTATCAAATCAAAGCGTTGAGAATATTAGTAAATATTTACCATTTGTCATGAATCTTGCAGTCCGTGCCCAATGTCAACTTGTTCACTAATCATCAATTATATGACCTCGGGATTCGTTGCAACCTACGAATCGCGAACTTGGTTCCTTGCGTGACCATTCCAAGCACCAATCGCTTGTTATTAACGGAATACCTGGGGGAAAAGGTGGACCTTGTTTAAGGTTTAACTTGAATAGCTACTGCGTCGACTGCGACGTTAGCCCCCCGGAGCCGATACGGAGCAACTACGGAGGTTTCCCGGCTCGTATATTGACACGCAGCATGGGGTCTACGACCCTATTCGAGCGTCTTCATGTCCTCAGCACCCCAGTCGGATACCAATATCCTGTCCAATTCCTTTAGTGATAATCCACAAGACTACGGGGGACAGCCGGGTCAACCCGATCAACTCGGTCGGTCGTTCTCTGGACAGGATGACTTATCATCGCAATCCCTCCTAATTGCGCCAATACAATCCTTCCAACCCGACCTTTATACCCACGCACCTTCATCTTTAGGACAACCCTTAACCAGCGTGGGCGCAAACTCCGACCAGGGTGCTGCTACGTCACTGGCTCGAGATGTTCCTTGGGATATTGGTGTACCATCTTTCTCCCAGGCAGAGAACACCGATCTTCAATTAACCACTACCGAGGTGGAGGCGTCGGTACCAGAGGCGCGAACAATGCGGCACCTCCACTCTGATTTGGCTGTGCTTAATGCCGAACAATATGATACTGGGCGAAATTCTAGACGGCCCACTTCCAAAGTCAATCGGAAGCCGAATAATACCATCGTTCCTGTCGCCGAGAATGTCACTAACCCTCGGAAGAGGGGAAGAAAATCAGCTGATCGTGAACTGGATGGCCCAGCGGAGGAGACGAAACGGTCTAGAGGCCGTCCGCGTCTTGAAACGAAGGACCAAACCCCCACAGAGGTCAGTAGAAGCCTCCGACTTCCCCTAATGCCAACCAGCATGTAAAACTTTTGAAATATCCAAATATACAAAATATTTGAGTCTCGAGGACTATCGCCTTACGAAGACCTCTAAAACCAAGATGCATGCTTACATCTAAACTAGCGGCGACGGACACAAATTCGACTGGCGCAAAGGGCGTACCGCAATCGGAAAGAAAATGCCATTACGGACCTTCAAGCCAAGATAGACGATCTTCAAAGTGTTAATAACGAGATTAACGATGCATATAAAAATCTATTCAATTATGCATCTCAACAAGGGCTCTTAGCTCAAGCACCCGAATTCGGCCAGCAACTCCAAAAGCTTCAAGCGCTTGTCAAACAGTCCCAAGAACGGGAAAGTTCCCAGGCCGATGAGCATGACAGCCCAGAGGAACCTCCCGACGAAGGTCAAAGAGAGGTCCATGCCTCCGATCCTGCTGATGAGAATGAGGAGCCTGCTTCTGCGCTACTTGACGACCAGACGCCGGCTCTGTGGGGCGGCATTGTAGTTTCCCACGAACCCATAATCCCACCGGAGCTTACTGCGACATCTAGCTTAGACCCGTTGGCAAATAGCGCCCAACATCATAACTACGAGGTTATCACCGCTCCGACCCTGGAAAATGCCAGCTTTGGCCCAAATTTTTCCGTCGACCCCAACTTCCTCGACCCAGCGCAAACCTCATGGGCACGTCATCCCTGGAACAGGCTGACTGGACCGCATACCATGTCTTTCAATGAATGGACGTTTGCTCGAAGACTGCACCGGCACACCCTCGAAAGGGCTGCAGCTCTCATCTCCATGCCTAGTCCGCCTCCGGGTAAGTTGACGCGCGTGTTTGGATTCGTCATGTTGTTTGAGACTGTCGAGGAGATTCGGTCGCGAACGGTCGCGATGCTCGATCGGGAGCGGAACGACCCCCTGAATTACTGGAAGTACCCTTTCCACAGACTCGGCGGTTCCGGCACTCACTTCCCGGATCAGGGACAACCCAGTCTTTCAGGATCGTCATCGTACCAAAGCACGGGGTTTGGCACGGGACCCTTCAACGAGCGGACGACGAGGGTTCGCGACACCATGTTAGGGGTCTCCCAGTACATCAATATGAGCGGTTGGGAAGGCACGTGGTTCGATTCGGACGAAGTGGAGACGTATCTGGCGCAGAACGGGGTGGTTATTCCGCCGGTGGCGGATATACATACTGTTGAGATCCACCTGGGGGCGTTTTCCGACGTACAGACGCACCCGAACGCGGCGAATATGCAAAATATCCACCCGAACGCGACGCATATACCACATATAGACGCGGCGTTCGCAGTGGGAATATCTGGGGCTGCCCCCCCTACGACGGGAGATCCTACCTTCTCGACCGGACCAGATGCTATGTCTAGCAGTATGGTTCCCCATTCGGTGCCAGGGAACTCGTGGTCGTCAATTCCCACTTCCTCGGGCTTCTACGGTGGTGACCACCATACCGCGGAAACGGCAGCACCATTTGCCGGTTTTGACAGCATGGCGGCCAATACTTTCGTCAGTCCTTCGCCCTACTACTTTCCACAGCATCAATCGGATGTACCGACCCCAGTGCCACCGCCGAGAAGAGTTGTCCTGGATGTAAACCAATTCATTGCAGGTGAGACAATGCACCCCCCCCCGCGATTATTTAGTGGCAAAGACTAACGATCTGATCGATAGGACTAATATCATGTGCTACTTGTCTCGGACGAGCCCCCTCTTTTAGACCTAAGGACATTGTGAACTCGTTCTGGAACGCGGTGATTGGGTAGTTGCATATACTACGATATGGAATACAGTAGGCTAGAGTTGACACGCCAAACGAGGTAGAGCTGGTGTATTTTGGTTTAGATGACGATAACCTGTGATGGCGTCAGGCTTTGTCACGTATGGATCTCTTAACGACTAGGAAAGGAGGCTTGCCCAGATTGGATACGGCGTACTTGGTGTACTGTTATTGCTTATATGTGAGAAATCAGTATGTATATACTCGGAAGTACTCTACATTTCACTAAGCTGGATGACCATCTAACTCGTTCATTGAGTACTTGAGCTATTCTCTTCTTCCAAGTTGGGAAAAAGCTGTCTCCACATCTCGCCGTGCAATTCTTGCATCTTGGCCTCCCAACGCTTCCTCCTGTTGGCATTTCTCTCTGCCTTCTCCTGCTTGGCTAGTTCTGCTTCTTCCATAATCAGCCTGCGCATAGCGTCTGCCCGGGCGACTTGGTGCTCCCTCTCGCGGTTCAGCACGTCTTGCGTGTACATAATTCCTTGCATGTAGATCGTTTGTCGGTATGTTTCGTTATTCTGGAGGTCGGACCGTATGGCTGCCGCCTCGGCAAGTTCCTTATTGAAACGAATCTTATTACTGCTTCCGTTGTTTTTATTCTCGACCCAGCTAGGCCTATTTCCTTCTACCCTCCTCTCCACTGATTGCCCCTGGTTCGATAGCATTGTGCCCATCATTTTTTCCCATTCGTCCTCGAGCTCTGCTTCAGGTATCTCGTTTTCATATAAGGATTGTACAATATCTAAGCGCTGGGCACGCTTCCGGACTCTGGACCTTAAGATATGACTTAGATACGCCGGCTGAGGTTTCTTTATGCGTAGGAATGGGATATCCGATGCCATATCTATGTGTGGTACATGGCGTCGTCCGGAGCCGCCGAGCTCAGACGCGGGCCTCGGCCGCGACGGTATGTCGTATACCGGTTTTGGATTAGGGTTTCGGGCTGTGGGTGCTGGTGTGACATCTACGAGGAGTGGTTCTGCAGTTGGCCATGGCCGCGACGACGGTTTAGGCGGGGTACGGCTGTAGGGGGGATGTATGGCTTTTGCAGCAAGAGAGCGGTTTCGCTCGTCTAAGCGGTCCCGTAAGAAGGACAATACGGAGCTATGATCGGCATTGGGACTCGTAAGGGAGGAAGAAGTAGCGGATTGGAGGAGGCTGAGGATCTGATACCCCGCCTTCAGAGCGGGATACACAAGACGGGGGCTGGTGATGGAGGTATTGCGACGAAAGGCTCGGCGAATTAGATGTTTGATGGGGTGGACAGGACCCCGCGAAGTAGCTAGGTCATCGGGGAGAGGTATGAGAGGAGCTTGGCGAAGAAGCGCGCGATAGAGAGCGAAGCCTAGCTGCAACGTTAGTTCGTCATATTTCTTTGAACGGTTATATCAAATCTGTCTATATTGGGGTAGGATCGAATACGATCGTGTAAGGAGAGGGATCGTATTACATGCTGTCCGATGCCTTGAATTACGTGCTGGTACCAAGTATGATGGCATATGGACATGGAGGCTCCTAGGTGTTGGGCCGCCTCTATATATCTTTCAATTCCGATTTCGCGGGGGAGAATTCAATTTACTGAAAGAAGTTCAAAAAAGTTTCACCAAAATGACGGAACCATTTCCGCTTCGAAATCCATACGCGCCGTCACGTGCATTCAAATTATAGGTGTGACCTAGTACGTGCATGGTACTTCGTACCTTAGATATGTATCCTTGTGGGTATTTACCTAGGCAGGTACCTAAGGATTGACGTGACGGGAATCCATATCTACATTATGTACCTAGGTATATTTGGAACACTTGATATGGAACTCTGTATGGAACTACACTTAAAGGTACCTATACAAAATAGACACATATATGGAATTGTGCAATTCCTATATGAACGTCGCATATAAGATGGGTACCTAGGTAGATTCCGTGAGTAATCTTAGCGTGCCAACCTCGAGGCAGCAAGGGGTGACATTTTCTGTTAAAAGGCTTCGGTTTAACTTTTTATTTGGTGCTATAACTCTGGCTAATTCCCTAAGCTCTTCTGTATCAATATCGTATTTTAGTACCGTTAGTACCTACAGAGTCTTGATGTGACCTAAGAGGTAAAACAGGCCCATAGTATCTGATCCTTCACTGGATCATGCGCTAAAGGGATAAAAGCCCAAGGCGTACCAAGTTCATGCCGAATATCGATGCATCGCATGTTGAAATTGTACGTAATATCATTTTTCCTAGTTTCCAGGGTAGACTGATCCCTCAGGCGGTTGAGGGAGCTTCTTGCACGGACCGGATGCCATGTATCTATTGTCAAGCGATGATCAGAAATTTGATGGGGTCCTGGGGATTTTCACTCAACTAACCTTCGTAGCTCGATTAGAATGGTCTCCATGGTGTTCTCTCTCTTCCAATGAGCCAAGCAAGGTAGTTGACTAGGGTCTACCATTCCGTTCTTCTGGTTGACACACGGCAAGTTGACTTGGCTGACGAACTGGATCGTGGGAGGCTTGTCGGGGTACTGATCACCGCAATGCATCTTAACAGAGTAGATTCGGTTTTCGTGCACGCTCTATGGTCGAACTTATTAGCTTCGAGTGTCTCACGAAAAACCCACGCGCCGGGATTGCAACTAACGTGAGGAGGTCCAAGAATGGTGCCATTCCAGTCGGACATCAACAGATCTTCGGGATTATCTAATCCATAGGAGCAGGCCTCTGTTATGATTATAATGTTCCGTACGTTAGCAAACGCCCATGGGATAGACACAAGTGGCTTGATAGGGTAAGAGGATCTATTATACCGGCTCCCAGGCCCTTCTCTCCCTTTTCCAACTCCTCCAGAAGACGGAAATTTCGAGGGACTTTGGCACCCATATTTAAGTAGTCTGGACCAGAGGTTTTAAAGCGATAAGGGACGTATTTGGATGGGTTGGCTGTTCGTATGGATTATCTAAAGTAGTCTGTAGTGGTTTGCGTCTGTGCAAGTTGAAGTCGCTGTTTGATATAAGAGAGAGGAGAAACAAGCAGCCTCATGCCGACGATAAAGATGGAATGAGTGATGCGGGATGGTGGGGTTGGGTCGGGCGCCATGTACCCCCGTAGAGGCGGTACCTATGCAAGTTTTCTCTTTCGCGATTGGTCGCAGCGCCTATTAGCCTTAGGGGATGTTTAGTACATAGGTTCAAGGAAGCAGCCATTCTACCCTTGTAGGTAGGCGGGGTCCCTGAGTACATAGGTAGGTATTGTACCTGTATCTGGGTATGGCTGAAACTTGTGGCGCAGCTCCTTACTTGTTGTACCTAGGCACCTAATAAGCCTCCTAACAATTTCCCGGTATCCGGTAGGGCAGTTCCATTGCGACGAATCTGGCAAGAACCCTGAAGCTCACCAAGTGAGAAGAGAACTTGAACTTTTGACTTGGACATAAACATTTTATCTCTTTGTCTAAAGCCCACCTTTACTTATACAACCTAAGCTACCTTAAGCACCTTATAAACGTCTCACTTCTATACCCTATAGGTAATCGAGTAGTTTTCATCAGATGGATTCTACTCAACCTGATTGGCCAAGATGACCACTCAGCTCCTCTCTACGGAGTTAACTAATCTCATACAAGAGAGCAAACGAAAACACAACGATTTGAGACAGGTATGGCTCCTGCTTATCAAGACTAGAGGCTTTTTACTGATTTATATATCATGCATAGGCGGCTGAGAAGTCTCTGGAAGAGCTGAAGGCAATTCGTGTCGCGAGTGAAGCCCAACTCGCCGCTGGTACGTCCTTATTCTAGATGAGTTTCCATGTCGATAGATAGGTACTCACAGTAGATGCCAGAACTTTCCCAGAAGGTCAACTTTATCAATCCATTTGTTATCGCGTGTGGAACGAGAAATGCCAAATTCACCGGAATAGCTATCGTCTGCTTGTCACGTCTTATTCTTGTTACCGCTCTTCCGCGATCCAAGTTGAGCCCTGTCTTGGAAGCCCTGCGAGAGGCTACTTCTGCCGGTCTTGACGTTCAACTTAAGATTCTACAGGCTTTGCCTAGCTTGCTGCAGAACTATTCGAGGGAGATCCAAGGAGATTTGTTAGTCACTGCATTAAATATTTGCTTTATTTTACAGACGACCAAGAATGGAATCGTCAACAACACCGCCGCTGCTACACTCCAGCAGCTGGTTATGACCGTGTTTGAAAAAGTAGCCGCCGAAGACAGTAAGTTTGGCGCCTTAAAACTAGCATAGAAGTTGACCCGATTTAGAATTAGCATCCGATGGCAATTTTGTTGGCGATGCCCCTACCGGCAATGGCGATGTCCAACTTCGGGCTGCCGCCATGGATGCCTATCGTATCTTCAAGGATATCTGCTTGATGACGGAGAATCAGCGGCCAGAATATCTTCGTTTTACCGGACTTCCTCAGACATTTGGCTTGGAATTGATAGAATCAATATTGAGCCAACATACTGCTATTTTCATCGAGTCACGCCATCCAGAACAGGCTCATATACTCCGCACGAGGGTCATGTCCTTCGTCATCAAGGCGATATCCGGGAAACCGAACTTTGCGACTTCGGTTCGACTTGTACGTATTCTATACACGTTATTGCGGAAGCACCTAGATATTCTACTGTCGGAAGGCGGCGAGGCTCTTGATACCCTCACCCAATTGCTAGATCAAGACACGGCTACTTGGAGGAGAGCATTATGCATGGAAGTTTTCCGCGGTATATTCTCCGAGCCGCCCCTACTAAGGCGCATTTTCGCATTTTATGACTCTAAAGAGGGAGAGAAAGATATCCTCAAGAACTTAACCGCTACGTTTGTTAGAGTTAGCACAGAGAAACCTGTGGTCATCGGTCTAGGCCATCAATCTACGATTCCCGTAGCCAATCCGTACGCTAACTTAGGAGGATCTTCAGATCAGGCGATGCTGGAAGCTAGTGGGGTTACTGGAATCATTAGCGGTTCTGTTGGTGAAGGCCATAATACCGGCATTAGTTCCCAATGGAGTACTGTGAGAGTTGCCTGCATCGACCAGTTGGATAAGACGGAACCACCAGCAATTCCTGAGTCGTACATATATGCATTGACTCTATCCTGTATAACTTCCTTGTCTGAGGGGCTGGCTAAATTCATCTTGCCGCTTACCGTTCCTCCTGACAGTCGAGTTCGCAAACGCAGCGCTAAACAACAAGAGATTGGTAGAGAATCGCCAGGTCCGAATGAAGACGAAAACGGTGCTTCGAATAAAATAGTAGAGAGAACTGCTACGCTAAATTCCATCGAGAGGTCCGGTTCATTCAAGAAGAACCCAGTGCCTCTCAATCCCCTAGCTGTCAAGGACCATCCCTTGCATAGCGAGGTTAAGATATGCGCGGCCATTATTGATGAGTGCTGGCCAGCTATCCTTGCGACCTGTTCTACTTTTTTATATGCTGCACTCGATTCGGAATACTATCATGGTCTTGTCCGAGCCTTCCAAAAATTCGCCCACGTCGCGGGATTGCTCCATCTCGCAACGCCAAGAGATGCTTTCCTTACAACACTGGGAAAAGCAGCCGTACCGCCAAATGTATTCAGTGCATGTCTTAATACTAGTCCATCCAAAACTGCTACCGTTAGTCCTGCCGCTGAGGGCCCAAACAGCATTTTGGGTAACGCTCGAGGTCTTTTAAGTGTTGATAATCTAGTAACCCCGGTGGGCGCTGCTGGCGAAAGGCAAAGACAGGCGTCTATGGACGCCAACACAATACCACAGACGTTGAATACCCGGAACCTCCTATGTTTACGAGCGCTATTAAATCTGGGGATAGCTTTGGGTCCAACTTTAAGTTCTTCTTGGTCCATCGTCCTCGAAACGCTTCAGCAGGCTGATCTTGTTTTATTCACAACTGGGAAATCTCCCGGAAGGACTCCGATGGCTGGGAAGGGTCCAGATCCGAGAGCAGAGAATGAAGCTTCCTCGCTCTTAGCTAACTTTAGCACTGAAATCAGGGCTGTTGAAACGGCGGCATCTAGACTATTCGAAAGCACGGTAGACTTTCCTAATACCGCTTTTGTGGAAGTTGTCGACGCGATGTGTGGTCTCCTAGACCAGCGGTCTGACTCACCTTCAGAACCATCAAGCCGACCACAGTCATCTCCTTCCTCGCCTCCCCCAATCTCAGGCCCCCGGACGCCGACCGGACCACACCGAAGACTCGTTGGTGGATCCGGTACGGCGCTGACAGGACCTAGCCAAGAGGATCAATTTGCTCTCGCCAAGATTGGCGAGATTGCGGCTATTAACATTGAGAGACTTCTCAGTTATCCTCCCGACGTTTCGGGCTGGGCACGAATCACATCCGAACTCATTAAGACGTTAAGTTCTGCTCCTACGGCTGCACAGATTCGCACTCGTGCTGCGGAAATACTCGTCCAGTTCACTCTGGAGGCCGCTAGAGCTGCTGTTGGCCTCGATGATGAAACACGTAGTAGAGTCCAGCTTCGCCTATTAGAAGCGCTTCGCGATTCTTTATTGCCACTACAAATGGAAGACCGTGCTATTTCGGTGACTACTCACTCTACGGATGTTGATATCCACAAGATTATTCTCGAAGGCCTAAAAAGTCTACTAGATGATTGTGGGGATGCACTTTTGAGCGGTTGGGAGATCACATTTGAGGTGATCGGTAGTATTTTCATTCAGGGGAGATTTGTTAATGGGGGCACGCGAGATACTGAGGGTCAATCCTTGATCTTATTAACGCGATCTGGGAAGCTTATCAGGTCTTCGTTCAACTCTTTACAGTTAATCTGTTCTGATTTTCTTGGGTCGTTGCCTAAATCATGCTTTCTGATTCTTGTTGATACCCTGTATAAATTCTGTTCGCAGGATGACGACTTAAATATTGCGCTTACGGTAAGGTGCGGATTCATCTTTCCTACTTCGTACGCTAATGTGTGTCCCCTTTCTAGACTGTCACTTTCTTTTGGGTACTTTCCGATTTCCTTTCCGGGAGAAGTCGATCACTTCCGATTACTGATAGCCTGGTCGATGATCCCAACGGCGTGTCGTTGGTCGAAAAGGCCTCAAATGCGGAGGATGCATCATCCGATTCAGCTCTGTGGATGCTCCTCCTGTTGAGATTAACCACTGTGACCACTGATGAGAGACTTGACTTGAGAAACAGTAAGTTCCCAGCCGTTCTACCGTGTCTCACGCTAATAACCCTTCCAGGTGCTATTCAGACACTACTACGGATATTTGATGCCTATGGTGATAGACTTAGTCCGGAGGCTTGGTCTGTCTGTATAAAAGCCGTCATTTTCAAGCTTCTTTCGTCCATAGAGAAGGAACTTGAAAATGTTAGAAGGCCAGAAATCGATGAGAAAATCCGACACGACTGGTATGATACGGCTGTAGTGGTGCTTAACGGCATATCTAACCTTCTTGCCAACTATCTCGACGTACTTACCGTTCACCCCACATTTAACTCCTATTGGCAGCAGCTTCTAGGGCATTTTGCTACGTTGCTTGACTTCCAGGTTCTCGAAATTAGCACTGCGACATTCAAAGCACTAACCCAGATGCTCTCACAAAGCCAGAATGGTGCAAAACAGAATTTCAATAAGACTACAATTGATCTAGCCTGGGACTTATGGTCCCGTGGGGTCCCGGTTTCGAAGGACGGCAACACCGGAAGAATTACAGATAACCAGAATTGTCTGCTTGCCTATGTTGCGGCTCTTCGTGATGTTTATCGCCTTATACAAGCCAACCTTACCGTTGAACGTATTCGCCGAATGCTAACACTATTACGAGAAGTTATGCAAGTCGCTACTCCTGGCGCATATGTAGCAGATATCGAGCACGTCACCCCGCTACAAGGGCAGGTACTGGATGTAATTAAAATGCTCAGGACTGACATGCCTGGGGCGCCATCTGCCCTGATATCCCGGACGTCTGAATTTATCTCATTGGCATTTCTTGAGGAACATGATATGTCGAACCAAAGAAATTCGCAGAAGCGTACTTACGTCGCCATGTCCAAAGCCAGCATGTCCATTCTTCAGACTCTCATTGTTAACCATGCTGCCGATGTTAATATTTACAGCGATGGCGCATTCCTAACTGCATTAGCGGCTTTATCGAAGCCCATCGTACTTAAATATCAATTTCCTATCATCACCAAAGGGGAGCAGCCTTGGAAGCAATCAACGACTTCGGCTCTGACCATTCTTGAAGCTGCGCTTCCGCAGCTTCAGAAACTCGATATTTCGCGCTCAAATTTACAAGATATTTGGGAGGTGATTATTACCATTGCCAATGGAATTATCAATGCGGACTGTGAGGCACCTCCGGATCGAGTTAACATCGCGGAAGATCAGAATATAGATATATCCTCGTTCTTGAAACTGCGCGAGCTCATAATCCCTGCTCTAGGAGCTGAGGTGGTGGCAGACAGAACGAGAAAAGTATTCGCAGAAAACCTATTTCGCATGTCCATTATACACGCGCCAGCCCCAACTGAATCTTCCCTCATATATGGGAAGAGCGAGGGCGATGTAGTTGGGCTGTTAAACTTATATAAACCGCAGAGAGGCCGCACCGTGGATCCACCACCAGCGAAACGTGAGAAGATGTGCTATGTTTGCCTAGACGAGTTGTTCGCATTGGTAGCAAGCCACAACGAAGCATCAACCCCTCATATCACAGTCGAGCCACCTACTCCAGCTTTTCCACCATCTAGTCTATCGTCTGGAGGAGGCAACATGACACTCGAGCCTCCACACGCTTTGTATGTGCGGTTAGCAAAAACGGCGGCACCGTACCTCATCCTGAGGGCTGCACTTACGCTTAGAGCCTATATCGCGGATCAGCCGCTGCGTGGGCATATACCGCAACCGTTGAGTCAACGCAAGGAACTCACACGAGTATTAGAAAGGTTAGTAGAGCTTAAGAGCGAGCCGGAGGCTATTCCAGATACACGCAATGTCGAGAGCGAGACTCGGAAACACCTACTTAGGTTATACCCATTGCTAGTCAGCGCGATAAAGGTCACTGGTATTAGCGGGGATGAGGGCGTACTAGTGTTGCTAACGAAAGCGTCGGAGGTGGTTGGGTCGGAACTGGGCATCTGAGGGTAAATCATACTAGCGGTCGAAGAATAATAGAGAACCAGCTGTTGTGGATATACTATGATTAGGCCGATTATTTGAATGGCTAGACGTGACTTACTATGATTTTATGACAGCTACACATTGATCAGCTCCACAAAGTACTTGAATATTTAACATGCCTTGAGCTTATGATTCGTTCTAGTCTAGACGCCTGTCCTACGGTGGGCAAACGAATACATATTATATCCTAAGTTACATGGTCTAAACTCCCCACGTTACAAGGTAGGTACTTAATCTAATAATACCTCGACATCAAACTCCTGGTCTGTCCTAAGCTGGTACCGCGGTAGAGTCGCGGGTCCACAGCTCCCCGTGCCCAGACCGTGGTGGTACCAGTCTAACCTGACGATATGATCGTCCCGCTTCTTCTTTTTGAGCTCGTATGGGTGTTTGGACTCGTCTATATCATACGTGCTATACGGCATCACGGTGAAGCTGGCGCCTTGGTGGTTCCCAAACCTTGCTCGCAGCAGGCAATCCGGGAACGTCTCCTCGCCTCCCCAGCGCGTCCGCAGCTCTACCCAACGGATGTCGGTGCGGTTCCCGCTGTCCTGCGGAAACTCGTAGTGATGGAACAGCGCATCGGCAGGCATGCCCCAGGTGTTCATCTGTTGAGCGCGTTTCTTGTCGCTGTACGACTCGCCTGGCCCTCGGCCGAACCATTCCACGACGCGGATATCGCGCATTCCGAAGGACAGACCGAAGCGGGCGAATGTGCTGGGGAGATGGTTCCCTCTGGGCGCGGCTTGCACGCGTATGCTGCAGTGCTCGGACGTCAGCGTGTAGGTTGTCGTCGTATCGACACCCCAAGCCACGGCGGGGGGCGCTACGCGTCCTTTTACGACGACGACGCAACCGGATTCCGTCTCGGTGGTGGTTACGCTCGAGAAATGCTGGCGCGTTTGGTGCACCCTTTTCTCAATCCATTCTTTACCGTGGGGACCACCACGATCGTTGTCGGTTAGCGCGCGGTAGAAATCCAAGGTAGGGGGGACGGTGATGAGGTTTTGGGTCGGGTTGGAAGTGTGCGTTAGAGATGATAAAACGCCAATGTCGGTGTCAAAACCAAATGTTTTGCCGGACTGAATTGTAACGAATAGCATCCCGTTGTCGCGTTTGATTTGTGGGCGGTCGCGTGTGGAGAGAGCTTTTAGGAGACCAAGAGAAGGCGGCGGAGTTAGAGGGAGCTCGCCTCGGGCGACGACTCGACCGGGCTTTGCCCATTTACTCTCGGGGCCTGTGATGAAGTCCAGGTGGAGCCATACCTCCGTGGAAAGAGTCTTGGGCATTTGTATGTCGCTGAGAACCAGCGTTGTTTTAGTATGAGGCTTGACTCCCTTTGGAATAATGATATCCTTTCCGATAATTTCGTCTCGATCAACGACGAGACTTGGGTAACACTTGATATGGTCTAGGGTCAGGAAGTCGTAACGATTCACGATCGTCACTATGTTGTCTTTTACGGAAAGCACCTGGACTGGCTCGATGGCCTTGCTGTACTCGTTGAGTCCTGGACCGGGGTTATGTCGCGAGTCGCAAAGTCCGTCCATTACGAAATTACCGTCGTGAGGCTCGTCTGGTTGGAAGTCTCCGCCGTATCCAAAGTACCCTTCGCCATCTTTGGTTTCGGCGGCGAGCCCCTATGCAATCGACCTATTAGTCCTGACGGAGTCAAATTATATCTTAGGCCATTGCAGACTTACGTGGTTTGCCCATTCCCACACGAAACCACCCATCAACCTTGGGTATTTATAGAATGCATCGATGTATTCTTGAATGGCACCTGGGCCGTTGCCCACTATAGACTAAGTCAGAAACCAATCCTCGGGTTTTAAGGGCTCCTCGGTCAGCTCGATAAAGGGACTTTTCCCCAAGAAGGCAAAAGAAAGGGCAAGGGGAAAGCTTCGATTACTTACTAGCATGGGCGAATTCGCACATTACGAAAGGCTTCTTCCAGTCCTTCTCCTTTGCGTATTTAATCATCTCATCAACAGGCGTATACATCCGACTAAAGACATCAGCAGTATTGGCGTTTTGGTCACCTTCGTAATGTATAAGGCGTGTTCTATCAATCTTCTTAATAGCTTCGTACATCGCCTGGTGGTTTCTACCGTAGAAAGCCTCATTTCCGAGAGACCACATGATAATACACGGATGGTTTTTATCTCTCACCATCATCTGAACCGCTCGATCTACATAGGCGTCTTTCCATTTGGGGTTGTCGGATGTAAAGCTCGCTGGCTCGCTGCTGACTTCGCCGAAGCCGTGACATTCGAGGTCGGCCTCATCCAATACCCAGAATCCCATTTCGTCCGCAAGGTCGTATAACCTAGGGTCATTTGGATAATGGGACGTTCGTATAGCGTTGATATTGAACGTCTTCATTAGCTGAAGATCGTACTTTAGATTTTCGTATGGAACTGTTCTCCCGGATTTCGCATTATGCTCGTGACGATTGACCCCTCGAAGCTTGACTGGGCTTCCGTTGACGCAGAAAACACCGTCGATAAGCTCAGCCGTGCGAAATCCGACTTTTTGGGTAAAATACGTGGAACCAACGGATATTACTAGCGTGTATATGTAAGGAGTTTCCGCTGTCCATTCCTCGGGCTTCCGGACGAAACATCTTTGCCTGAAGCGTCGAGCCTGTGTTGTGGAATTGACAGATATAACGATTTCTAATTCTTGGTCGAGAAGTTTCAGTGTGATAGCCTCTCCTGCCTTATTCATGGCAGCATCTACCACGAGCCACCATCCGTCGTGCTCATCGTCAGGGAGTGTTCTAATGTGAACGTCTTCAACCCGAACGGAGGGAAACGAGTGCAACCAAACGTCTCTGAAGATGCCGCTAAGCCACCATTGGTCCTGGGAGTCAGGTTAGAATATTGATACACGTAGAAGCTATGTTCTGTGAGAGATATTGGACATACCTGGTCCTCGATGTAACTTCCGTCACACCGTTGGTAGACTTCAACGCAAAGGGTATTTTCGGAGTCGAGTTCAATGAACGGCGATACATCGAACTCGCTTGGGTTCCTGGAGCCCTGAGAGTAACCGACTTTCCACCCGTTCAGCCAAACTGTGAATGCCGAATCGACGCCCTCGAATCGCAACCGCCATTGGCTGCCATCTTTCAATCTGTCCAAGACTGTAAAACGTGTAACATATCGCCCGCACTCATTCTCGTCGTAGGGGATGTGCGGAGGGTTTACCGGGAAGGGAAAGTTTACGTTCGTATATTGGGGGCCTTTACCGAATCCCTGAAGTTGCCACATACCAGGCACCTGGATAAGCTTCCAGTCTGTATGGTCGAAGTCGAGCTTATAAAAGTCTAGAGAACCCTTGAAAGGGCTGGTGGATAGTTCGAACCCCCAGGTTCCAGAGAGCAGAGCAGCCCTGGAGCGGCTAATATCTCCAGAGATAGCATCCATTTCCGAATCATATAGATGAAAATGACTTCGCGGAGGTAGAGTATTTCGGTGAATGACTTGGAGATTACTCCAGTCAGGAGTTTTGTATGGTTTAGTATCCATCCTGTTTGATCGACCTTGACTGGAAGTTGAAGATGACATTGATGAAGACATTTGACCAAGATTAAGATTCAGGCTTGCAATATTTATGTCCATGTGGATACCGGCATCCGGATGGATCACCATGTCCGGCACGTCGTCGGAGGCGAGCTCGGGACTACGGGAAAACATCGTAGGACTCTTATCGTATAGGTCTAATGATAAATCTATGGATGTGGCGCTGATGAAGTGATGTTGTAATTACAGAGAGCCAACTATTAAAGGGGGAGGGAGGAGGAGGGGGAGGCGGCACTTAAATACTTGATTAGAGCTTGAGTGAATGAAGTATAATTAACTTAATCATATCATGAACCTTCCCGTTTGACTTAACTCGGGCTATGTGCTATGAACTAAATGAAAGCCTGTTAAAGGTGTATAAAGGTTAGGTATAGGCTGATGTTCGCCGTGACGCATGTTTTTAGCTTTCTAATTGGCTTGGAAGGGTCCCAGTGCTTGTGTGGAGGTTGGAGGTTGGAGGTCGGAGGTTGGGGATTTGAGGTTTAGTAGCGGTTGGATACTGGACGTGGAGAAGACACCAATAATAAGGTTAACTACCTAACTAACCTACCTACCTGGTAATACTAGAATGTTTCAATAACTACCTACATGCTTCGATACCCCGAGCGTTCTGTCAAGGGATGTTTCATTATTAGCGTATTTTTCAAAGCGCAAAAACATTCACGATTTTATAAGAATAAAGTTATAGTTTAAGTTGTGGCTGGCCAAATTTTCAAAATATAATATATTATCATTTAACGTGGCTTATTTCTCAGTGCACTTTTCATTATGCAAAGTTCTAATGGGAGACTAAGCGACACCCAAGTCTCTACTTTACGACTCTACGGTTTGTTGGAACGACCAAAACAATCGCCCGCGGGGGTTGACTGTATCGTTTTTATCAATTACGCCATTGAACCTAGAAACGCCATCGGCTGACCGAAATGTTTTTTTGATTATAGGATTGTTCCGAATCTGTTTCATGTTAGCTTACGCTCAAAGTCTAGTGATAGGCGTCAGTAATATGTTAGGTACTTACCCGAAAGTCTTTTTAATGCTCTTCACGTAGTACTCTTCCCAGTTGCGCTTGGTGACCTCCTCTTGGCCTACTGGCACGCCGCTCCAGGTGACCCTCATCACGGTCACGCCGTCTACGTCATTCTGGTCAAACTCAATCACCTGTCTGGAGTAATGACCTGCCGGCCATTGGTTTAGTCGCCACGTTTGAGTGATCTTAGTCGGCTCCTCAAGTTCTTCGTACTCGCCAGAGACGTTGCCGTCAAATAGCTCGAACTTGCCACCTTTTTGGGCCCCATCGAATCTCTTCGGAGGTGCACGGGTAAAGGCAGCTAGACGTTGCGGGTCAGTGAAGGTCTGGTACAACTCGGCAGCAGTAGTTCGGAATTCCTCCTGGTCGTTTACTGTCGTCGTGTTGACGATGCTGCCACTATTCTTTTGAGTGCTGGTACTGGCATCGGACTTTGGTACACCAGTGGGTACGTGGTACTTGGGTGCGGTAAACCCGCTCGAGGGATTTGTACCAGCAGCGTGTTGGATATCCTTGCCGTGTTCAGCAATTAAAGCCGGCGTGAGCTTCGCGAATTCCTTTCGTAGCTGCGGCGTGATCTTTGATCGAACCAGATCCTTTACAGGCTGCTTTTCCTGTGACTCCGAGTAGATGTCTATGTCAAACTTCGCCGACGTCAGTACTAGCGATAGCAGCTACACTAATTATAGGGTACCTACGATAAAGTCGTCTTCCTCGGTGTCGTGGGCAACTTCGGGTACGGTGATAGTACCCGAGACGTTGTCTTCGCCAGGGGCGGTTCCTAGGCTAAGGTCAGGCAAGCTATTTCCTGATAATCACCCATAAGGAATCAACTTACCAGAGTATTCTAAGACGAGTTTCACGTCATAGATAGTAATGACTTTGCCTTTTCGTTGGCTCACATCAACATCCCCGTCCATGCTGACAACCTTATTAATCTTGGCAGTGACCTCTCCATCTTCGGCCGAGATCTGGGTTAGATTCTCTTCGAACCATTGCCTAGTCCATTCACCGGCATTCTTACTGACCCAATGCCAGTTGTTTGGGTTGTGGAGAACCATGGTGGATTTTGGAGAAGGGTAATTCGTGCGAAGTTTGGATTTGGTAAGAAAGCTAAAGGAAAGACGAGGCTGTGTTAGCAATCGTCAATCTTAACGTAAACAATTGAGACGAGAATAAAGCGATCAAAGGATTAAAATGTTTATAGTGAATCAGATATGTGTCTTAAAGACTACAGCTATTGGTCATCAATGAAAGGGAGTACAAGTCGCTCTATGACTGGTGCCAGCTGGTGTATCATCAGATATTTCATACAAACAAGAAAGGAAAAAAAAAAAAAAAGATTCTTGAAGCATTTAAAAAATAGTCGAGAGAAAATGTGAGGCTTACTGATGACAGGATGGACGGGATAAGTCGACTACAGAATCAATCTGCAAGCATATCTGACGAATTGAATAGAAGAAAATATCGGCATGAAGGGCGCCTGGCCGACAAGAAGAAAGATTGTTGTAAGATTCCAAGGTTAGAAAGAAAATGCAGCGGAAAGCTCTAGAATTTCGACGAAGTTTAGAACCAAAATGTAGAAAATCTGCCAATGAGAATGGAAAATCCCTGTTCGGCGAAATATCGGTCCGTGCATTTTTATGAATCTTTTAAAAATGCGGCAAGGCGCAGGTTGTGCATTATGTAATCCCGAGGGTTCTTACCTGTCGAGGCGAGCCCCGCCGTGAATCGTTTATCGCCCTCGCCTTACTTACCAGCTTGTACCTAAGTGCCTTTTCTCATTTGAAGGACCTACCTAACCTGCTAACCTAGCCCTGTACAACTTATGTACCTACCTACCAGGTATCTAGGTACCTACTGCCGTCATCTAGTGTACGCAAACCAAAGAGATGATCACTTTTCCTAAGATTAAACTATCAGACGAGATTGATCGTCGTAAAATCTCCTAAATTGCAGAGTAACCCGTAACCAGTAATACACGATTCCATACGATACGAAGTAGGAAACCCGTACGACTTCTTATTCCAGCTCACAGACAATCACCAATAATCCTCACCTCCTAATCCCGGATGTTACATGCCACTGCGTTTCTACCAAGCAGTCAAGCCTTGCGAAACCAAAATATAATATATTAGATGGAATTACCAGGAGATCCAGGTTCTGGCCCCCAACTTTACATATGCAACTTAGGTTACATTTGGTCCCTCAAATTAACGAGCGTCGACATGCTAACAGTTGATATTATTGTATATTGTAATACATGTCTTATCGTCTCTCCAGCGTATAATTAGGTACTAAGTTGCTTCTTAATAGAGAAGGTTTAAAGGTTGGATCTATTACAGGAAAACCAACCTCCTTTGGGTCCCAGTTTCGGGTCGACTTTGTTGGCTTTTTAAGAATATCGAATCGCTAAAAGGACTTTGTTCGCTTCTAAAATTTCCACGTGCCAAACACACCACGGTTATGACGGATCGTATACTATTTATATTAACCGGTCAATGCTTAAGGAGCAATCCAACTATCCGTACCTGGCAGGTCCAGGTCCTTAAACGTGGGGATCGGTGTGCGGGGTGACTTTTTCTCGAATCACTCTTCTCGAACCACTCTTCTCGAATCAGCGTTGACGAGGACGTACGAATATGAGGTGTCTCTAACTGCAAGGGGGTTTTTATATACGGTTGGAAATCTTAGAGGTCCTTAACGCTCTACTATAAATCTCGGATCATATACGTGCTTACATCCTTCATGCACATCTATTAACTAGGTACGAGTTTCGGTGTGTTGCTTTGCAGCGGGAAGCAGATTTCGCGGATGATCAATGCATACATTAAGACAATTCTCACTTTAATATGTACGCACGGGCCATGATAAAGTAGTTGGATAATTATTAGCCCTACACTACGATTTTGTGCACATATTAACAAAAACAGAATAGGTTATCATGAACTTTCCCGGCTGGTGCAGGTAGAGATCCAACACCTGGGACAAACCAATCATTTTTATCCTAAAGTGGAGAATTTCTATGAAACTGCAACTGTTAAGCGCCCGCAGACCAAAAACCACGAGGACAAAGGAAGAATTCGACCAATAAGACATCATCGTGGTCTTCCGTTTCCAAATATAGATAGGGATCGATCCACAAATCTAACCAATGGTCTTTTATTATTGTTCTGTACCGACTTCGAAGTACCGGATTCCCCTAATCCCAAGCTAGTCGGCCCACCGGGACCGCCCTCCAGCACCTCTTCGATGCTTTGCAGGTCCTACATTATTCCTCATTCGCTCGCTCAACTGCATATTGATTAAAAGCATTCTCGAGGGCACAGATGGGGTCCATTAGAACACGAAGCAAGGGAACTGATACCTGGGACTAACTTTGGTCGAGCACATCTTGGGATTCTATCTATTAAAGGTACCGAGGCAGGTTAACCTGGTTAATACGCTAACCTACCTGGGTAAGTGTGTGCGAAAGCTCATACTATGTATGTGCAGGGGAGGATCTGCTAACAAAATCCTATCGTGGTCGAGGTTCGGAACTTATGCAGTATTGTGGACTAGGTTAGGCTGTTACATCAGGTAGTAACTATACAAAACATTGCCTGCAGTTTGGCATCTCGATTTTGCCAAGGTGAGACTCAAGACAAGACCTACTCAAACACCAAAGGGGAAGGGGTCGAATATCGTACGGTTTCCTACTTATTATTATATGTAACTAGGTAGGTAGTTAGTTAACTACCTACACTAGAGAAGTAAGAAGTCGTGTAAGTGTAAGAGTGTAAGAGTGTAAGCGGACAAGGTCGCGTCCATGTTTTCTCTCGGAATTTATCTATCTACCTACCTACCTACCTACCTACCTAACTAACCTATCTCTCATCAGCCAGCCATTTTGTAGTGCAGGTATTTGACCATTAACCAGTTGATGAACCTGTGTAGCCTATGCAGGCATCCAGGGATCTGCCAAGAGAAGCCCCATCCCCCACGTCTTAGACCAGGGGATCTAGGATCACCACCCTATCCAGTCCCTCCATCACTTTTTACCTTTTACACCCTCTTCTCCCACATCGCACAGCATCTCCTCAGCCGCGACTTTACCATTTCCGTCGGCCTTTCTATATCTCTTCGCCCTTATACAATATATGAGATATCGGGTCATGGGAGCAATTGGTGACTTAAAGGCAGTCTTTTATATCCTCGGCTGAAGGACGAGAGCAAAGGTAACGCCACGAACGTTCATCGTCAGACCATCGAGGATAAACAGGAAGGATATTTAAATCACGTCCCGCTCGTGCCAGCATTAATCCGGGTTTCCTTACTGTCGCCTTACCCGCGCGTTCCCGTTCACAAGGGCTACGGCCGCTATAAGTGATAATGACCAGTCCGCGTGATGGTACAACTTCTCGACTTCGCCAGGCGCTCAACCCGTTGCGGACAACTGCTCTCGGGGGTTATCATAATCAGCTAAACACACCGCACTCTGCCGTGTCAATTGCTTCACCACATAACTTTGCTGGACTCCAAACGCCAGCTAGTTCAATACAGCCGTATAATCCCCAGGAATGGGCACCCACTTCCGCGGTGGGGGGTCCTGATCGAACGCATCAGTTCCCTCCGCCTTTGACGCTAAACCCTCAAGGTAAGCCGTTACTCATCTCATGAAATTTTGAGTCTTTACATAGTAAAGGTAAGCTGACGGAATCGAACGCGCCAGTCCCGGCGCCACCTCCGCCTTATTCCCCTCCCCGGAGTCAAAGGCAAGCCAGCGCAGTCCATGAAACGCCGCCTGCAAATATCTCTGCTGCGCGGATTCCCGCTTCGAGTGTTCATCGCCCTTCACCAGAGCCACCAAGCAATCAAAACTTTCCTCCGCCGCCCGGCTCGAATGGACGTGGTGGTTCTCGTGAAAGGCGCTTTGGCCTACCGTCACTAACAAGGAGAAGAGATCGAGGCACCCCCGAATCTGTATCGCCTCCCGATTCTCACCCTCTTACATCATTATCTCGCCCCCAAACCCTTATGATTCAGGTCCCCAGTCCCCTTAATTCGGCAGATAACAATCCGCCAACCATACCCCCAAATTCACGCCGAGCAGCGTCGGCGAGCGCAGTGGAAACACCGACTTCAGCTCGGTCTAGATCAGCGTCGCAATCGAGATGGGAGCCCGGCATGCCCCTACCTCCACCGCCACCGGGGCCTCCTCCTTCCCAATCCAGATCTCAAAGTCTTAATAGGACCAGCGATCCGGTTGTTTCCCCTCCGACGAGAAGACCACCTCCGAACGGGGTAACTGCGCTTGGCCCTGTCCCGCCAACACCCGCTGATTGGGTAAGCGACGAGCAGCAAGGACGCAGTAAATCGCCCAACCCAAATGGTTTAACTATTGATACAGCCGCAGCTGCTGCATCTGGTTCATCTGCAGTGCCAGATTCCGGTTCCGGATCTAGCTCTGCGGGCGCCGCTTTAAACCGGACCGGTGCCGTTCGAGGTGAAAAGTCTCTACGGGAAAGACGGAACGAAAGTCGAACACGGCAAAAGACAGAGGACGGAATCCAGCCTTTATCCGACATTATAGTTCCCAATGGGTCAGGTTTATCCCGCAGGTTGACGGTTCATAAGGGGACACCTCGAAGCGGTGGTAAAACAATCGCCGACACGCCAAGGTCTGGAGACGATGCGAACATGGATTCTAGAAACTCAACACCCCGTCCTTCTGCTGGATTGCATCCAGAGGCACCGACGCCACCATTTTCTCCGCGGCCGCAAAAGGCATATCCGATCGCAGAGCCGGGTCATCCTATTGCCCCGAAAGCACTCCCTACGCCACCACCACAGAGCCGATCCGCCTCCAATTCCTCTCAAGCACGACCAGATCTACGTAGTTTAATGAATGGTATTTCATCAGCCGATGCCACTTATCCTGCGACAAAACAAGCAGTGGTCGGCCAAACGGCTGAGCAATTCTGCCGAGGCAGCATAGAGCGTTTCCAAGCCTTTGCCAACCAGGAGGCCATCGCAGAATCGGACGCCGAGCGGGTAAAGTTGTTTGCTGATTTCATAGTAAACGAGTCTAGGTTACGTCGCGAGAGATATGCATCAGCTATCGGAGCAATGGGATCTGAGATCTTTGATCTCACGCGGGACTTATTCCGCCCCATGAAAATGCGACGCGACTCAACAAATTCACAATCTGGGGAATGGACACCACAGATGTCGGAATCAAGATCACAACGAAATTCAATGACGTCCGTTTTTCGCGAGACGCAATCAAACTCTGCGTCGCCTTCCGCTAATCTGCCGACCTCGAGTTCGCCTGTTACTGGACCCGCGAATGGAAATTGGGCTTCACAGTATATGCCTTCGTTGTCACCAATTCTCAGTATGAGTGTTAGTGAGCACTTGGATGGTTCAAGTTCGCGAGGCCGACCAGCAAGCCGCTGGTGGGAAACGGAGTCTGGAGGTGGAGAATCGAACCGGATGGAAAGGACGAAACGAGAGTCTAAGTATATGGGCGTGCCAAAAGAGGCACGAGAAGCCCTACAATGGGAGGATGAACCAAGCACTGCAGGTAGCCATGCAGGATCGAGCAAACATTACTCTGAGAATGAATATCCTCCCGAAAAGGTCGGGTGGCATGATTCCAATTCCAAGGAGATGAGCACCCCTCAGCCCTTTCGAAATTCTTTATTATCCCTAGGCTCGTCGGCACCGAACACTCCAAGCCCCTCCCATCTCGATGTATCACGACTAGTAACATTGCCGCCACCTTATCCGCGACACCACCCTGCAGTAAATAATAATCACCCAGAACTAGCATCTACCCGCACAAGAGTAAGGTCCCTAAGTGACATGCAAGAGGTCAGGGCAACGAAAGAACGATTCACGCACGATAATCAGAGACTACGCGAGGAAGCCGCGCAGGGAGCTTCTTCAAGATTGAAATCACTACGCACGAATCTTCACCAGGAAATTAGCGCAGGGAACATGTCGTACGCTGAAGCAGCCGCTATCGAGGCTGATACGCAAGCTTCTGAGAGCGCAAGGGCCAAGGAGATGGAGAAACAAGAGTTTGACCGGTTCCAGAATGCAGTTATCATGCCGCTTAACGAGTTACTCACGGGCCGTATCGCACAGGCCACTTCGCTCTTTGACGAGCTACGCTCGCGTCTCTTTGTCGAAACCCAGGCGCCCGACCCCAATATGCCACAGGAGGAAGGTGATGAGCAACCGGAGCTACTGGAAAAGCTTACCCTGCTCAAATGGATCTTTGAAGCCCGCGAGATGCTACACCGCGAGATTTACGACTTGCTCAGCGATCGCAACGACCGGTACAAGGAAATGGTGATCACGCCTTACCGATTATCTGGAAACGAGGAGAAGCTCCGTACAGCAGAAGCCTTCTTCGTGGATGACGCGTGTAAGCGGCGGCGAGCTTTCACGGGCGAAGTTCTGCAGCGAACGTGCGAGTTCCGCGATGTGGTGGAGGAGAATGTAACACGAGGCGTCGACATGCAGCTTAACGCATTCTGGGACTTGGCACCGCCTCTGCGACGGCTCCTAGACAAAATTCCCGCGTCGGTAGACGGGCACTTCCGCATCCAAATCCCGCCCGCCGAGTACGAGGAAAACCCAAGTTACCACCAGCACCCTCTGCAATATCTATTCAGCTTGCTGCTACATGCCGAGAAGAGCACGTACCAATTCATCGAGTCGCAGACGAACTTACTATGTCTTCTACACGAAGTGAAAGAGGCGGTGATGAGTGCACGCGCAAGAGTAGGCGAAGCGGAGGGTTACGACCCGCGCGTTATCGAGGAGGACCGCGCTGCTGAGCAGACGAGGCTTACGGACGATTTAAAGGAAAAAGTACGTGTCGTGCAAGAGCAATGGGAGAGCGCTTTGGGCGAGGCTATGAAAGGCGTCAAGGAGCGCGTGGGAGAATGGCTCTTGTCGACGGGCGGGTGGGACGAGAGTCTCGAGGATGGTGGTGTCGGCGGCGTTTAATCTCCCGCAAGAATATTTTCCACGACTACCAACCCAAGGTATTCAGGAAGAGTTCCAAAAAGAAACAACAAACAAACAAAAGTTTAGATGGGAACGTCGGTATATTGAAATAAATTATGTGTGTGCAGCCGAGTAATTTGTGTTTGCTTGCTGCTTGTGCGATACCCCTTTTTAGCTATGGCGGATATGACGATTAGGTATATGACGGCCGTTTTTTTATATATCTACTTGGTAGTTTTAGAGCGGGCTGGGAGATGGAAAACAGAGGACGTCTATCTTTGAGCCGGGAGTCTACATATTTGCCTACTTAGATATGAATATTAAATACCATTTATGCTTAGGATATGTGTCGTCTATTGCGTGTTGATTCCTTTGTGGAGCGGGTAGGCTACCTTAAAGTAAGTCAACTTGTCATTAAATCCTAAGTTGAAAAATTTGGAATTAAACCCCGACATCCAGTGGAAGATGGGGTACATGTTATGAGCATTATTTCGAGATGGCCTTTTTCTGGTAACATAAATCTGTCCTGGAATTCAATGATGTACAGACACAATTTTAAACCGCGCCAAACTTATTCAAGCTGAATTTGAATCACGTCTTAACTAGCGTCGTCAGTTCTCTTGTGGGCTAATATGGATTAAGGATCATCACATTGAGCTCTAACAAGTTTAGTTGGCCCATTGCCAGTGACAGGCTAGACCGCGAAGTTATTCCCGGTGAGAAGGGATTAGGGGGTAGACGCAATTATCGAAGTGGCAATGTAACTTCGTGAGCTATACAATCCTCATATAGGTTAGTATGCAAAAACCGCATTATTGCTGCCCAACTATAAAATAAGGCTGCTTATTTCTCCGAGCAGCTACAGGTTGGAGAGATCGAAATGTTGGTATACCGCACCGGGGAAGACCGGAACTGCAATTTATACCTCTATTCTTATTTAAATCTCAATTTCTATGAAGTTGCCGGTAGCATCCACACCCGGGAATGACTAAAGGGGCCCAACAACCATCCCAAGAAGAAAGAGTTAAAGAATCCTCAAGCGTTTACATTTAAACCCAAAGACTCTACCCCGCCAACTACATTATAAACCCATACATTATAATACGTGATGTCTTAAACCATATCATAAGAAAGGCTCGCACAGAAAAGGTGAATAGGATTTGAACGAGAAATGCAATACCCATTAAACCGATTCCACCACTTCAAGACTCTATTGTGCGAGCGTTATACCGTAAGCCCCTTCTTTACTGGGCTTCAGAGCGAGGATATCCTAGGAAAATACACCATAAAATTTATAAGGCCACATCCTTGTAGCTAAATCTTTTCAGGGGAATGTTCTCTTTTCAGGGGAATGTTCTCTTTTCAGGGGAATGTTCTCTTTTCAGGGGAATGTTCTCTTTTCAGGGGAATGTTCTTCCTGATATGCCTTCAGGTGTGGGTTAGCTGGTTTCTATTGCTTGAGACCAGGCTCATAAGTTGAACAGAGGCATACTAGGTAAACAAAGTGAAGTATTCGACACAAGCTAGATCCGGAACGAAAGGTGGATTGTCTGGTTCACCAAGGAACTTATTAAGACGATAAGCCCTCAAGCTTGTTTCATCAACCGTGTGAGCAGTTGGCGGGTTTCTTGAGAAGTGGTGACTTTCTTTAGGCAGGGTTATGCTGAAACGTTGGGTCAGGCACCTAGATATTAGTCTTCCTTTCTAAGAACGTGGCTGAAGAGTTTTGCTTATTCTTTTTCTTCAGGGAGTAGATGACCTACCCATTGTAAACAGTTTTATTCGATTCGGTAGCCATGGCTTTGAAGAGAATTCAAGTGCCTTAGAGTGAAGACGCCCAGATGCTGAGGAGGACTTGATTGTAGGTAGTAGGACAATTTATTAGCGGATGAAGAAAAGACATACAAATTACAAACAGAAAACCTCGGGAAGTCAAAGGAACTTATATATCATCCTCGAAGAAAATGCATATCAAGTCAAAGGTACATTTGGTCCGCAAAACTGGCGTTAGGTTTCGGTATGGCCACAATCCATTCAACATATTTACCTCTCGCCAGCGAGTACATTTGACCGAGTGCGGCATCAATACATCTACCAAACGGGATGAAAACAGATGCATACAATAGAGGGCGTATTATATGAGAGAGACAGGTGACCAGGGGGTAGATTCTCCAACTTGCAGGAATTGTAGATAAAGTGACATGGCCAATGATGCGAAACTAAGCAGAATTACTGTATACTCCCCCCCTTCACGACCGATAGAAAATGGAAGTATCGGGCACAATATGCGTTATTCAAGCAGGATCCAGCGTACTTAACATAGTTCACTATTAGACAACCCAGTCAGCATCACTCCGATCCATCCTCGATAGGTCACGTATAGCTTTCCTACGAGGTTCTACCAAGAGAAAAATTGAAGGAAATTTGAATTCTGAAAAATCCCAAAGAAGGCGATGGTGGGCCGCGGTATAGACTATTGTGATACGATTGGTGCCTTGTTCAAGTCGGAGAGCAAGCACTCGCCTGCGGTAAATACCAAGGCGAGGCTTCGGTCTTGATATTAGTGGTAGTCTGGTTCATAAATTGGCCAATTGCTTTCCTGCCCATTGGGCAAACCATGCCGTTGTGGTGGCGTGCGTAGACATGCTTCTCGAGGCTTTCTAATACGTCTTGACAGGAATTCCGTCATTATCATAGGAACCCGCTCCGTCGCAAGCATCTGGGACCATTGATACGCTGGATCAAAACTGCCCGATTGGAGAACGCAATGCTGTTTTGCTGTCGCCTATCGGGGTGCGGATGACTGCAGGCTGCCTGTGTCGAGATTTGACATGTTCTGCAAGCACAACAAATGCATGAATGTTTTTGGTCGCTTAGAGTTCATGCCCAACGTGGCTCACGCTCTCACACAGATACTCCAAGCGAGCGAACTCTAGATCCAGGGTGTGATTGGCATCATAACTCGCAGAGTTTGGGGTCGACGGCGTAGAAAAAAAGATATTTATTCCCGAGTTTCTGCAATGTACCGGTGGGAGATAGCAAGCACTCGCCGTGTTGTTATTGGATACATGCTTCATCGCGGCGATGCATGTCAGAATCTAACAGTGAGGGGTCACACCGCAGTGGCCAGTGTCGGTAGGATAACGGTCTGACGCTATGACAGGTATCGCGGAGCCCACTCGGAGGATCGTCGATCATCTAGCCCTCCCATCATAATAGCTTCCTGAGCATCGTCGATGAGTTGCAGCGAATCGTAGTAGATGGATGGCAGCATGGATTAACAGTCTAGGCCAGTCCGACTACGAAGTAACACAGAACGGACTATTTTTGATTTAATCCTGCCGTTTCGGTTGTCGACGATTCATACCAACTTGGTTTCTGGCATCGTTACAATCATTAGTGCAAGCTTATATGCGCGTAGAAGGCATGAACTCATGGATATATAAGCATATTGACCCCATTCCGATACAATCGCACATAATGTGTTTTATGGCGAGTAATAGTAGCGAGCATCAAGAGTCTCGGAATCTCGAAAGTACAATGGAAATAATGTGATAGGGTACGACATAAGAGGCAGCGATTGATCATAAACTGGGGGGATTGATTGGGGGCTTTGACGCCCAAGGCGTAAATCGTAAGTAGCGAGTGCGTAAAGAGAAAAAGGAAATACGAGACGTAGGTTAAGGGGTAAAGGATAGTTATAGGAAACACTTCGGTTCTTTTATACAGAGTTTTTTCTATTCCTTGGACCCTGGAGCACAGAGTAGAGGACAATGGCATCCACGGCGGAAACACGACCGGCTGCCATTGGATTGTGTAAATACGAGTTGGCCGTGTTGAATCGAGCGACCTGCATATGGTATATGGGGGTCAAGCATGTTATGGCTATTGGATTCCAGTTTTCAAGTTTGACATCATAATCGTGTGTTTCCATGGGTGAGTGTTATTGAAGGAATATTCTTGCTAGGGGTTTATATTCGGCCACATGGATTAATCATCAGCTTTGTGATCTTACCCCAGAAAGCACACCAGAAAGAGATATTCCGAGCTGAACGTCGGTGGGGTAGGGCGCCTGAGCGACTCGGAGAGCCATATAGATGGTGGCTACACAAAACAGTCGTGTCGCTGGGTATTTGGTTCCCCACGTAACTCAGGTATCTCCTGGACACTACTTTCTATCTTTTCTTTCTTTATTACTCACTCGTTATCCTTTCATATGGATTATCATACAGAATATCTTGTACAACGTGGCAATGGACTCCATCGTCGACTTCCTCGCTACTACAGCGCAGAAACTCATCAGTTTGTCTCAAAAAGTGCCGGATTTCGCTGATTCTTATTTCAAAGAACTGGAATCCAGCAGTTCTACCTGGAATCAATCAGACTTCTCCAGTTCTGCTCGGAAAATACTAGACTTTGCTGGATCTATCGGTAAAGAACTTGCTGCTAAAGCACTGAGCTTTGCTACCTCTATTTGGAAAGAACTCGGTACTCGCACGAATAACTTTACTGAACTTCCTCCGGTATTCCAAAAAGTATTATCATTCCCTGGTTCGATCGATCCGTCAGTTGCGGAGTATATTGCACTGCCACGTAAGTATTTTAAGGCCAAGATGGCTTTATAGTAAAACGATAGTTTCGTATTAACACGCAAGGGATTCTAGACGTCCGCAGTGCACTTATTGTATGGGCAGTCGTGTTTACGTTTGTCACTATACTTGGACTTCGCTTCGGTTTTGGTCGAGCAGGTGTAGCTGCAGGTGAGATGGAGTTGATTTTCTTTTATAGATCTATAATTCAGCGAGTTTTACTAAGATTCAATGAGGCTCGATGGCTGCTGCTATCCAGTCGGCTAAGTACGGCGCATTCACACCGGCCAGCGGGATCTTCGCAACGTTGACGAGTCTCGCGATGCTGGGCATCTTTCAGCCCTTGGTTACACTGACAGCAGCGATTATTGCATCGATCCCGGCCGCAATCACCTTCGTATTAGTTGAAGACTGACGGGAACGTCAGAGTGCCTATGTGTGTTTAGACATGGAGGGTTGGGGGGGGATCTGTTCCGGAAATTGGGATTATATGCGTTCATTTCCTCTATGTGGACTGAATTCGTTTTATATTGACCGTTACTGAACGTTATGATAAAAAGAAATACTCTTTTAAGGCATTGTATATAATAAGGCAGCTGGCTATAGGGGGGTAATAGGATCAAAAGGATCGCACTGCCAGAGATTCATCGTGGACCTCGACGAGAAGAATCCCCTTGAGGACACTACCATAGACTATGGAAGAGTCACGGAATGGATGTTCTTCTTCGACGCAAACTTGGAGGATATATTAGAAGGTGTTTTTAATCACTGTTGTTTATGCATATGGCTACATCGCTCTTGGGAGGAACGCTACGGTGACAGATACAAGATGCTTGCGAAAGCACCTACTAATAGTACCTATAATTATTTTCGCCGAGACCTATAGCTTCTAGATTATCCGGCGAGCGAGTATATTTTAACTCGTCCTATTAATTGTCACCCAGGCTCTACAGAAAATCTGGCTTTAGCACAACGCTGGCTGAAAGAATATCTAGGTAGTGATTCATATGCTGAGCGCTTTATATTCGATGCACGCGATACAGCCGATCCATGCGATACGCCTTAAGCTATCGTCATAACGGACGATCGTTTTAACGCGGGACCCTTCGTTGAATCCGGCCCCACAGACCGGGGGAGTATTTCCACTCTCATCGGGAGTGGAGGAGCGGAGCTTCTTTTGAGGATTGGCGGCGCGGTGTAGGCGAAACAAGATTGTTTCGTGGACTTCTCTGTCTACAGTGTCGTGCTTTAACTATTCTTTCCCTATTTCTCATATTCAACTGGTAAATCCATACCGACCCGACGTGCGGTTAACCTGACACGCTCTTCCTCGTCCATGTTCATCCCCGGGTTATATCGCTCTAATAGAGTCGTGTATTGCCTCTGTGCCTTTAGATATTGTACCAATTGGTCGGCTTGAGCGACGGCATGCTCGTGGGGTTGTTCGCTCGAGAAAGCTTGTCTTAATCGTTGATGCAAGGGCGAACGGGCTTGTAGAGAAGAGGACGAAGGCGAGAGTGGTTTAGGAGGAAGTTCTCGAAGGAGTGATCGATAAAGGGATCGCAATTGTGCTGGTTTCGACATGGCGATTAAATGGATATTTGATGGCGCAAGAATATACGAGCGTTGACGTATATAAATATATAGACCGGGAGAGCGATTTATCTCGGACGGTGCTATTATGTTAATGGTGTTGATGTGGAATGGTGGAACTTGACAGGGAGTTCTTTGGGAATCTTTTTTCACAGGCGCCTCGGCTCAGGTACTAAGCAGCCTATAAGTTACCTCTTATGATAATATGGTAGCGATAAGATCGATAAGATAATGCAGGTACGTCATGAACTAGTTAAGTAAGGTTAGTTAGTTAGTCTGGTAGTGCAGTCTTTTTACGTAAGCTTGGGTTATCCCAAATCATTTTTTAATTTCTACTTTCTTATCGCCGCCGCCGCCGCTGCTGCAACATCCAATTTTTCATTAGGTGCATTTGTATTGCAATCGCTTACCATCCTACTTCCTAGGATCTAGACGGATACTACATATTATATTCCGTCATGCTTACCATACTCCTCTCTTCTCCGTAAATATTCAGCAAGTTTGCAGAATGTCCTTGTCCAGTCGGCTTAATGCCTTGTTGGCGATGCCGCCTTCTTTGCGACTTGCTGTGATCGGTGCGCCACCACGAATAAAACCAAGTCGGGCCAATGTCGCCTTGAAACTCTATCGTTCTACTGCGGCTTGGAATCACGATGAAGCTGCTGCTTTTTATATACCTGAACTACATCAGGGCCGTATCGATAATGTCTCGCTCGAGACGCTTTGCAAAACATCCCACATGCGATCAAATCCCGATGAACCTCTCGTTTCCGGCCTAAATACACTATTCACTAAGAACCCCGCGACGTTCAAATACGGAGAGACAGACTTTTATAAGCTCAAGAAAAATACCCTCATACCCGAAGTGTGTGTCCTTGGGCGATCTAATGTTGGCAAGTCGTCTTTTGTTAATGCCATCGCTGGTCGAAGTCAACGAAGCCAGAATCCGCTGGCACGTATTAGCAAACGCGCCGGAAAAACCAGGGAAATGAATACATATGGATTTGGGCCTGTGCCACTGCCGAAAGATATTGCTACTTGGACGTCCGAAGTAAAAGGCAAAGAGGATATCCCCGCCCATACCTTTTATCTTGTAGACATGCCCGGATACGGACACGCATCCATAGAGGATTGGGGACGCAACATTACGCTATACTTGACCAAGAGGGTAGGCGTAAAGGGTGTGATCATATTAATTGATGCCGAAGTTGGACCCAAGGAGACAGACCTGCAGTGCTTGCAATTATTGAGCTCTGCTAATATGAGAACTTGCATCGTTCTCACCAAAGCAGATAAGGTCAGGGGTGGCTTAACTGCTTTGCATGATTTATGTGCCAAGCTACGAGACGATATCTTCGAGATTGAAAAATTACAAGAGAATTACACTTGGAATTTGGACAGGAATGTCTTCGTCACTGCCCTTGGCGCAAGAGATCCTGCTACCATACATTCAACAGTAATACCTGCAAGATTTGCCGTCGCCTGTCAGGCTGGCCTGGTAGAAACCGACCGCCCGAACCCGGAAAAGAATAAGAAGTGGTCCGGCAAGATTGTCTCGTTTGATGACTTGCAGTATGCGCCGAGTGATCCCCCGGTCAATCCAGTTGATAAATCTACGTCTGCTAAACTGGAATGGGCTACGGGAAAAGGGAGTGAGCAACACCATAGAACTAAACTGGGTTCCTTCAGCTTCCCGCATTCAAGTACCATCACCCAACCCCAGGTCCGAAACTTCCACAGCGATAATCTTAGGATGAAAAACAACCAGCGTGGCCCTATGCGACAAGATTCGAGGGAGATGCTTGATATACTAGACAATTTCATGAACGGTCTGAAAGCTACTGATACGACTAGCAAGTTTGTTCGAAACATGAAGAGGAAGCAGGATAGGCGTTTACCTCTGAGGCCAGAAAAACGCAACCTCCTCAAAAAACAGGACGAAGAAATATCGAAGATTTTGAGGGAGACCTACCCTGAGGATGTAACTAGAACCCAGAAGGTACGCCAGAAGAGGCTGGCATCGATGGGGGGCCGACAAATGGAAGAAAACATGGATGAATGGCCCAGTGACTTCCCGTTGCAAAGCAAGAATAAGAAGAAAGGGGATTCTACTGAGTTTATGACTCCGGATGCATTCAAGTCTATTATTTCAGGTTCGGAACAAAAAGAAATCACATTATCGTCGCAGGTTCATCCGCAAAAACAAAAGGGTAAGAATAAGTCAGGTAAAAAGTCAAAGGGAAAGGCAAAAGAGGAACCGGTGGATGAGTTTGAGGCGAAATTTGCTCAAGCATTCTCAAAGAATCTATAGGCTGTCAAAAATCCTAGTGCTCCGATATAATGGAATAGCGCTTAGATGGCCTCAGATTTGGACAGGACCACGTGTGGGAAATCCATAGCTGGATTCAACATAATAACGGCGCACAATTTATCCTTCTATGATTGCGTGCGTATATGTATCAAGACATTGAACACAACTTAATTCTATTCAACTATACTCCGGACTAGTATATAAGACAGTTATGTGGCAGCAGCCACCAAGTTTGATGCCCGTGAGGCCTTGGGTGGTTTCTTAGTCCGCCTCTTTCCCCTTTCTAAATCTGTCGAGATATCCGCTCGTCGGAACGAGTGGTTAGGTACGAAGACGTCGACTAAATTATCCCAAAAGCCAAGGTCGTATAAGTTTTCAACGTCGCGCAAGCGCCAGACGCGCTCCCACTCGCCGACGCCCGGAGTTATGTTCGGGTCCGGTGGTCTGCCGTCTTCGGTGCGTACGATTATTTGGGCGGCGTCCACGGGCCACCGCGTCCATGCCGCCTCTTGCCGTAGATTCTTGATCCGATCGGGGGGCAAGGCACGCTTGAAGGCACATCCATCGTCCATCTCCATTTGCCAGTCCTGCCATTTCATGCTCTCATTAGTAGTCGTGCCACAGTAAATCAAGTAGATATGGTATCCAAGTAGACCCCAAACAAGGGGCGTCGTCATTAGTGAAAGTAGAGTAATCGATCCTACGCCTACGTCATCCTGAATGCCTGCGGCCAGAGCCATCAAATATTCGTGCCAGGACCAATTCGAAGGCTTCGGAAATAGGGTAAACGATTTGTTGCGCGTACGCGCTACATCGGCGATTACACCGAGGCCAAGAAGACCGCCATATAACGTCAGGACGGCAGTCGAAAGAAGCAGAAGGATGAAATAATGCTGATTGCCGTAGCCGACGCAGTTGTTGATGAAGACACAGTGATGATCCATCTTGTGAACGCAGCGCTTGCAGACAGAGCAGTGCTTAGAGCGCGCAGGCTTCAGCAGACCGCATGTCCGGCAGGTTTGACCTGGTCGAAAGAGCGCAAAGTCGTACGGGTAGTGCGACATGTAACGAGAGTGATTAGCAGGGCTAACGACCCCCGGATCCCCGGCTGCTGAGAGGTACAAGAAAAGATACGGTAAGATAATAGATATGGCTCCTAGGGTCTTGTGAAGAAGACTCAAGCGTGGCCATACCCCTGGTAAGTACATAAACTCGCCTACCGACAGTAGCAATATGAAAAATATGAGTACTGTCGGGTGTCGATCGTACATAACAAAGGTACCAAATCTAGCCAGAGCCGTGGTAAGACGACCGGAGGTGAGTCGTTGGTCAAGGCTCAAGACCGTATTTGGTATATACACCCATATGGCGCGGTGTAGCCAAGCTATCGGTGTGTGCCTATTATGACCGAAATCAGTAATGAGATCGTAACCCTAAATCCAACTCTAACTGCACGTCAGGCTGTCGGCCCGTGGGTTTTGCGCTCGTACCTTAGAGCCGGTAACCTGCCAAAAAATGCAACAAAGACCATAAAAGAGATAGCGAGAACGGCCAGGGAAATCCTAGTAAGGGGACCCATCGTCACGGAATAAACGAGGAGATGACAGTAGTAGCGAGGGTTTCTAGTTGGTTCATGGCCAAGTCATGAGATGCAAGAATAGGTGTCGGTGCAGGCTCATTTCATAAGGCTGATATATGAAGGAGGAGGAAAATAAAATAAAATAAAAGATGACGATATAAAAAGGTCACGAGGAATTATTTTGCTATTAGTTTGACCCTTTTCTGATCACAATTAAATGGGTAAAATAAAACAGAATAGAATATGTTTATACTTGTTTTGGGTATTTCCGGTCAGCGACTTGACTCGCTCGTCAGCTGGTACGTGTATGGCTTCTAATAAAAGAGATGCCTGTCGCGGCTATCAGCTCGTGCTGTCCGCAAGGTACCTAGGTAGACGGATACAATTGGCTCGTATGTAATTTGGGGCGGTGCTAAAGTCATTCAGCCGCTTCTGCCATTAGTAACTTCTAACCTTACCTAATAAACCGAGGCTACTATCCGATAACCCGTTAAACCCCCGAAACAAGCATAAAACTCAAATCCCACATGATTCTCTCCAAAACTGGATTTTAGGTACCAGGGCAGTTGGGAAGTCGCGATCCGCATCACGCGTCTCATGAAACTTTATTCACGGGACTCTTGAATGTACTTTAGTATTTATACAAACTTGGACCTGACCTTATTTTTTATCTTTTATTTTTTCACACCGCAATAAATAATAAAAGGAACGGCGTCTCCAGCTACACGCAATTTTCATCTAGTTATTATATTTTTCATTTGAGATCTCACATTGTCGGATTCAAAAAGCACTGTCAGCATCGCCTATCGAAATCCCCACGTCCGTTCACTATGAAAGCCAAGCCACTGGATGCTATCGAGAGGAAAAAACTATCAGCTTTCAATATTTAATTGTTTATTTTCTCAGGTGAAGAATATTTTAGTCAAAAGACTATTTAATGCACCACAAGCTTAGACTTATCTTAGCAACTCTCCCAAGTTTCACAAAGTTAAGTGAGAATCAACGGAATGTCAACTCCTATCGTCTACGAAGGGGCCCTCGCCTCTAAAGACCCTTCCCAGAACGGCCTGTTCAAACACATGAGATTCTGGGTAGCACATCGCATACCATTGCGGATGACCTTTGTGCAAATGATCCAGGTGGGAATATACCATCATCGATCTACTGCCCCTTAATACTAACGTCATGCAGAATAATGGGGGTGAGGTGGTTTCTCTTGAGAAAAATGCCGATTATTTAATCGCGGACCACGCCAAGAAGCATACTTGTCCACCTGGATCATATTCTTTCAAGTGGATCGAAGAGTCTTGCAAAGCTGGCGTTCTAAAGGATCCCGCAAACTACTTGTGCGTTCCTGTTGGGCAGGGCAATCCCGTGCCTTCTAGTTCGGCCGCCCCAAAGACCACAAGGAATATGTTCAGCGAGGAAGATGACGATATTCTTAGAAGATGGGTTGCTAGTCAAATGAGAAAAGGCGCGGCAGCCAAAGGAAATGAAATATATAAAACGCTCGAAGCCAAGGTAAGCATTTGCCGAGTTCGCCCTCCTCCCTATAGCATTCGACTAAATAGTTTAGTATCCACACCATACTTATCAATCGTGGCGAGACCGGTGGATCAAGATATTGTCACGTCAACCTTGGCCAGAGGAGTTTGATGATAGAACACCGTCTCCCCCACCGAAGAAGCGGACAGCTCAGACTCCGACCCAAGCCTCTCCAAAAACCCCAAGATCTCTTGGGAGACGCGTACCTACTCGTGCCGCTCCTGCCCAGGGGCGGGCTAAATTTACTGAAGAAGACGACGAAATACTTATAGAATATGTAATGGAATGTATGAGGCATAGGAAGGCAACTCATGGGATGAAAATTTTCCGCGATCTCGCTAAAGATGTAGGCTTTTTACCGTCTCTACGTTGGTTCCTGCTAATTCAATCTAGTTCCCGCAACATACAGAGCAATCATGGAGGACTCGGTGGGTTAAATATCTTGAACCGAAGATGAGATTTTCCGACAAAGACGAGAAGGAAATTGAAGACACCGAAGACAACCGAGAAGAAACGGCAGAAAAAGCCTCTCGGGCTGCGCGATCGGAAACGGGGTCATCCGATAAAGCACCAGAGAGCCATGAAATACGAAGTCTAACTTATATTGATGATAAAACGTCTAAAGTGGGTGGTGTAGGAACGCCTCGCGCATCATACGCCACAAACGACACAGCGGTGGAAGATACCGACCCAACTGAGGACGACATAACTGAGAATGCAAGGGAGGGTCGCCGGGACCATCATGGCGAATCTCGGACAACACCCCAAGCACCAGTGCAAGAACCCGTAGAAACAGCCACCAACCATGCCCAATCGCCCCCCAGCAGTCCGTTTAGGGAACAATTTTATCGCGACTACCAGGTATATGTAAAAACCAAAAATATCCCATTAGTGCACCGGATCACGATACAAGGGCATACTTTCGACCTATGGGAATTATGGCAAGCTATTACCTCTCCGGAAGTGGACCCCAATGAGCGCGACTGGAAGCAAATTGCGAAAAACCTTAATTTCAACTGGATTCAGAACGAAGCTATACACGTTGAGATAAGGGACTATTTTAATAAATATCTCGCCGGGTTCGAAGGAGTTTTAAAGAGTTTTGATGACGCTACGGATGACGATGCCGAAGACGAGATTGAGGATGAAAGTGAGGATGAAGGTGAGGATGAAGGTGAGGATGAAAGCGGGGATGAAGGCGAAGATGGTATAAGCCTTAGAGAATCTTTACCTTCATTGCCGCCAATCAGAGCCCCCCTGAAACGGTCATTTGATACGCAGCATTCTCCATCCGATAATACATACCCACAGTCAACACCCAAGAGACGGAAAATCGATCGAGACACAGAAATTCCGTCTACCCCTGACGACATCAATAAAACTTCTAGTCTGCGTACCAGAACTAGTAGCCGTACCGTCATTAATGCCAGACGACCAGCCCGACGTACAGTAGACAATCGAACCGAAGAGAACGAATCTCAAGATACTGTTCCCGAACTGCCTGTCTTCGAGACGCAAGAAAATTTGGGATTGGAGTCACAATGTAATGTTACGCCGTCGCAACAGCTTCGATCCGAGTTCAAGGCGGCCTCTCCGGATCTCGCAGACGTATCACCAACGCCTAAGGTTATTCCAAGGGTATCTAATCCAGGAACTCCCACGCCAAAGAGATCAATCCGGAACCCTTTCCAGGAAGACTCGGAAGACGAGGTGGTAGAGCCCACAAACGTCTATCCTAGCAATGATATTGCCGCAAAGGCCACCGTTACAGAAAAATCTAATCGTCGCTCCCTACCAAAATCTTATACTCGACAAGCATGGCCCATCGAAAGCTCCCCTGTCCAAGCACCTGCTAAAGAAGGTATTAAATCCTCGCGTCTAGAACCGCACCAGTCATCACGTCGCGTAAATCCGCCCAAAGAAACACCTGAAGACGTCATCGATCGCTTTCGCTCGTTGGGTTATCCGAAAGAGATAGTGCTTAAGTCGTTACGAGCTACGACGTGGCGTCTTGGTGACGCTGGTCAGGTGATGGAAATTCTGAAGCGAGGTGAAGAATTACCACAAAGGACCCGCGGGGTTTGGACGCAGCGCGATGATGAAGCATTAAAGTTGGTGACATTAACCGAACCTCCAAAGGATGAAAAGGAGGGAAGGAAGCGCGCCAGGGCCCGAGAACGGTTAGAGAAAAAGCACGGCCCAGAGTTGATGGAGCTTCGACGAAAGTATTTGTGGGAGGCTGTGTAACACAGGCCCGCGCTTGGGCTTGGTATTAAGTATCCGATATACTATGCCCATGGCACTTTTTGAGATGTATTGTTACAATGAGTCCATGTTAGCCTACACGTGCTTAGTTTAGGTATCTTGTCCGAAGATTCATGTGTATCTGGTTAGATATAACGCTGGACCGATTATAAAAAGTATCAACGATACCTACCTAGCTTGTCTTGTGGGAGGCTAAATATTGTAATTAGCTCCAAGTAAGCCTATGAGAGTTGAAGTCAATTCCCCTTATACGTGCTTTATACCTGCTGGCGTAGATTATAATTAGGACTTAAATGACGGACCTTCCCGATAAGCTTCTGCATTCTCTATACGTTGAAATTGCCAGTTCAACGTTTTTGCTAACATATCCCCCAAACATAGAATCATATGTACGGCGCCTATCAACCTACAATTCATAGTGGGCGTATAACTAGGTTCCTTTCTCTGAAGCATACACGACTATAGAATACTCGAAAGCTTCCTTAAGTCTCCATATGGGCTGTGTTAGATCTGGGATCACCTACTCAGAGCAATACTCTCACAGATCAGACGCTTTATGAGGTACGGTACAGCTCACTACAGTGGCACAGAAAAACCACCAAACTTAACAGCAAACAACGGTTAATCAACCCATTATCACCATCTGTGAGATCTTTCGCACTTTACGAAGTCACTGCTAGAGGTTTCCCCAAGTATCGCTAGCTTTGTGTAATATATATACAACGGGAAAGGACTTCCCAACTTGGAAACATTAACCTTATGACTATCCCCCTTTTCCGCTAGGGGACTTAACACACGCGAGGAGGCGCCACGGCGAGTGGTCCGGAAGCCTTGCGGCGCCATTGCGAGTCGCAATACTGGTGCGAAGAGCGTCGTTTTGGCTCATTCATCTGCGTTCACCTGACGAAGGCGAATGATGTCTTTACGAAGTGAATTGATAGGAGTTGGTCGGATACCGTATGGGGGGAGGTTCTACAAGACATGACCGTCAGGAGATGTACTGAACTTATGATGCCCGATTTTCTAACCTCGTGCGAGGACGTTGCGCACCTCTTGTATACCTTACGTACCTCCGTAAGGACTCCCTACTAGCATAAATGTTGAGCCGACAGGTTTTGTGTTTCTTGAGAAGTTTTGGATATTTTATATAGGTACCTACCTAGGTTTTGCGGCGCATGAAAGCCTTTAAAAATCATGGAATGATTTTGTAGTTTGGGGACTAGGAGGGTATATGGATTGATAGGTAAGGAAAGTTTGCTATTCAAAGAGATATCACCGGTGTTAATGAAAGGGCAAACCTTTAATGGTGTTCTCTGTAGTCTTTGTGTACAGATGAGACCACAACGAAAAAAAGAAACCCCTTCCCTGATAGAGACAACATCCGTAGATTTATTCACTAATATATAACCATTACGCTGTTATCGGAACCTTTGAGGTCAGCTCATCTATCTGACTTGTGGATAAAAGTCATCGAACCGAACACCCTAGAATACGGCAATAGGGGTTAGTTACAGTGGTTTTGTTTGTTCATTAAACTACCTACGTGGGCTTTCAGTGCCGCATAACAAAGTAATTGTGATCTGCCAAGTGGTTGAGGATTAGAATGTTCTGGTGCGAAGTTTGTGTGAAGTTTCAATATATAATACATCTTGAATAGACAAGGCGTTCGTTACAAGAAGGACTATATCTATAAAAAACGAGCCGCCTCATTAAAAGCATGTCTTCCTAAAATATCACTTTTGGCTCGTACTCCTTCAAGTTTAGTGGGAACGTAGACAATATCTTTAATGGCGTTACATCACCCGCATTCAAAGCCGGTGCCGTTCACCTACTATGCGGACGACCAGGACAACCTCCCCAACCTAAGCGATGCACAATTCGAAGATGTCGAATCGCTGCTCAGGGGCCTAGCAAAAGCGATGTATCCGCGTTTAGAGGCGGTGCCTACTACTCTCAACCTCTACAACTGCTACCGGATACACGACGACGATGCGGACAACCAGCCGTGGGCGTACTTTGCCCCGATTCTCTCTATCCCGGAGGTCCCAGCGAACGAGAACGCCCGGGCACCGAAGATCCCTCCACTCCGGCTAGATGAAGGGATACGGGACGACTTGGAGAGGCCGTGGCGGACTCTACGCAATAGAGGGCGCCAGGATGAACCGGCGCAAGATGCTTTCAGGCGTTATGCGTCGTATCGGTTTGTATGCTTTATACACAGGCATAGCATAAAACTAAAGAATATTGCACAGAGGGCGGTACATACGATTAGTATTTGGGATCGCGAGGTAAGACTGACCCTTATCCCCTCAAGGTGCCTTTTACACATATACGACTAGAAATGAGGAAGCTAATAGAAAACCGTGTAGTGGGATGAACTCACCTGGCACGACACGTACCACATGAATAGAGAGAAGCGCCGAGATGAGATACGGCAGTTCTGGCGACTGGTTGATGTTAGGGAGTTGACGGATATGAGAAAAGATGATTTTATGAGGCAGCTTCGATACCGAACTGTGTACCATACATGCAGGAATCTTGAAGAGACTTTGAGAAATTACGGTAAGTGCTTCTAGCCGCCTTTCCCTTCTACTTGTAGTTGATTTTACCTTTTTTTTTTTTTTTTTTTTTTTTTTTTTTTTTTGTCAAACTTGGTGGGCAAACAAATTTTTAGAAGACCCACCCCCCCACACCCACTACACCGACATGGCTATCCGCAATAACCACATGAACAACGCGCGGGAGCTGCACGTGTCGATCGTGCCGGACCGGCTGGACACGTTCGGGGGCCAGAACAGGGACCTGCTACCGCGGTTCTTCGCGCACCTGGTGTGGGTGAGTCTGGCCGCGCGGCCGGAGTGGCTGCGCGAGGACCAGGTGAAGCACCTGGCGCAATTTGCTATGGTGGATCGCGTGCCGTGGATGAGGAGGCGCGTGAGGGAGTTCTTGGAGTCGTATTGTGAGAGGTATGAGGGTGGGGATTTGGACCCTGGTGGGAGGGAGTGGGTTCTTGATGCGTTGAAGCTATGATGGATATGTATCATGACTGCTTCGTCTACATCCAACGATCAGCGAGAACTAGAATCTCGTAGGAAGAATTAACCTACCGAAATAGCACTTATAGGAGGGATCTATTCTCGCCTGTAGACTTAACCATCACCGTATCCTCTGGCATAATTAATAACCAAGACATAATCTGAGACCGGACACTTGCGGGGGATATCATGACAGTGCAATAGAAATAAATAAGCTCTGCCGAACAGCCCAAATTCCAAAACTTTATATCCAACATTCGCTTATAGAATCATGACATCCTAGATTAGGTACCCATCCGCTCCTAGTTTCATTCGTATCCCTCTTCCGCTTAGCTACTCCGGCTACTACCACTGCTCGAACTGCTGCTCCGGCTGTGGCTCTTGTGCTTCTTCTTGTCTTTCTTATGCTTCTTGTCCTTCTTATGCAATTTGTGTCCGCCGTATGCAAGCGCTGCGGCCGGTGCGAACGCCGCCGCCATACCCATGCCCCCGTGGCCCCCTCCGTGTCCACCGCCGTGACCTCCGTGGCTTCCGCCGTGGGAACCGCCCAGGTAGTGCGCAGCTGCTGCCGCACCTAGGGCTGCTAGGGGTACCCCGCCGTTTTTGCCGCCGAGCGCGCCTCCGATCATAGACCCGAGCCCTCTATCACCGGTATTGGGATCGTGCGGGTAGTCGCCGCCTTGTTGGCCGGGCGGGTACTGTTGGTTCGGGTGTTGTTGGTATTGCTGTTGGGGAGGATATTGGCCCGCGGGCGGGGGGTATTGGTTCGAGTGGCCCTGCGGTGAGTAACCGTGGCCTTGCGCCGAGCCGGAGCGATCGTCGTAGGGGGGCGGGCCGCCGGGGTAAGGAGAGGCGCTGCCGTGCGGTGGAGGTGCACCGTAGGGTTGTTGTTGCGGAGGGTAAGGGGAGTGTTGGCCTGGAGGTGGTGATCCGTATGGGTTCGGCGAATGTGATGGCGGTCCATACTGTTGCTGCGCACCGTACTGATTGCTGTCGGGACCCCAACCCTGAGGTTGATACTGGTGTGGAGGAGGACTCTGCCCCGGGTAATGCTGCTGTTGAGGATTGTAGTTCTGAGGCGGGTATTGGTTCTGGGGTGGTGGATAGCCGCCGCCGCCTCCGTAGTAATCTTGGTTGGACATGTTTACTTGGAATATTATCGCGACAACACAATTTCTCTTTGTTTTCCGTGAACAAAGGTCGAAAGAAGCAAGTAACAACTAGTGGCAAGAGACATGAACGAGTTTTATATGGGTATCGGTGAGGCCTCTCGCTGACGGGAGGGAATGAAAGGATGACGGAGGGGTAAAAAATAAGGGGCAATACACTAACCTAGGAGATACAATAACTAAGGGACTCTTGAACAGGGGACTTGGTGCTACACGATGATCCCTGTTCCTCGCGACATGCCACCACGATGCCCACGATGCCACCACGATGGACCCCTGAGCTGCCCCGCGCGCTAAATTGCGAGCTACATGTCGTCAAAGTCAATGGGGGTTTCGACTTTCTGTGGAGTTGGAACAAAAAAGCTTGTATGTTGGGGAGTAATTTGGATACACACCTTGTCGTGCTTCCTGTCTGATTATACAAGTGTTGAGGTAGCCTTTTTATAAGTTTATATATCACGTATCTTCCTACCTCCTTGCATCGCTGTTTTTCAGCTCTATGAGTTCTACATTAATGCTGTAGTTATCACATAGCATCCAGTGAACAGTGAAAGAACGCGGGAGTTGGTCCATGCGAATGCATTCTTGGATCAAGATAACTGAACTGATATTTAACTAGGTAGGTATTCTATAATTCGGCGACGTACCGGCACCTAAACACCTGGAACTGCCTATGTATATGTACGAAGAATAGAAAATTAGACGGCCAAAGAGAGAAATATGCGGACAATTATATTTATTTCTGTTGCGCGGAAATCATCGCGGGTATCTTGAGTAGGGACCCTAGGAACGTACCGGTGTCGACGGTGTGTATAAAAAAGCCCAATAAGATGGGCGAAGCTGGTTTTGCAGCGAACGAACAAATCCACGTCGGAGTTCCGAAGCCATCCCATTTCATTTCATTTCATTTTTTCTTTTTCTTCTTTTTCTAAAAAAACCATGATATAACATTTTGCCTGACCACTCCACCGTACCTAAACTCCATACACGAAAGACACCCAGGCAATTTGTCAATACCTTATGCCGTTTGTTATTATTTCTCCCCACGATAAAAGATCTCCTGCCTTCGCCAACCGAAGAATTCCCACACGGCAAGAATCGTAACACCGAGCTGAACAATGAACATTGGTATCAAGTTATACTGCCACCCCCTCATAACCCGTAGGTGGCTCTCTATATCGTCCCTCGCGTCGACGACATCGAGCTGAAGAATAGCTGAGAACCAATTCTGCGGCGTCCAATACTCTAAAGGGTATCTGCTGCCATCCAGAGTCGTAACTAGCGGAACGTCGATGGTTTGTCCCTCATGCGGATTCGTGACAGCAAACACATAGGCGAGCGCACCCGTGGTTAGGAGGAACGCCGGGACGTTAAGTGATACCCAAAGGTAATAAATCGACCGTGCGAAATTTCCCAACCCGGTTTGCTTGTTCTGAGACCAGTGTCGGAGCAAGAATGCAACTATGCCCCCTAGCCCGATGAGCACGAAGGCGGTTCCAGCGGCGCCGTTACTAGTATGGCCCTGATCGGCCATCAAGTGCACTGGCTCCCCAGCTATATGATATGTCGAACCGTTGTAATGAAAATCAAATCCCTTGCTAGCTGTTCGGTGTAACCATGCGACCATGCTACTGACGAAGGCCAGCTCAATGGCCGAGTCCACCATAAGCAGGCCTACGGCGAGTTTGAGGGCAAGCGACAATCGCGACATTCTATTATTTTGGGATGTCCTCTGATGTGTCTGTTATCGAAAAAATGATGGAGGGTTAATTTGGAATGGAGCAAACCCAGACCCGAAAGAAATAGAAAACTAACGTGCTCGGTGAATGGGGCGAGCCTTGTTTCCTTTATGACTACTCGTCTTTTTTTTTTCTCTTTTCCTTGAGGACTTAAGAAGGTTCTTTATTTGCCAGGGCTTACAAGGTCGGGGTGCCCGGTGCTATGCGATTGCTGCACTTCTTGGGTAGCGTTTGCTATTTATGTCAGCTGGGATTCGTTGGCTTGTGCTTTGGGGGCGATGCGCGTATAAGATGACGGGTAACGTTAGTCTCACCCAACATGATGGATTTTTGTTAGTGGCTTCGTTGTACAATCAGCCTTGCTGCCAAGATGGCACTGCCGGAATATAGCGATAGATTTACGATTTGCGGAGAGGCTTCCACCGGGGTAGGACTATCTCTCATCGAGATGAATGCCTTATTGGCAAGTTAGCTCCAATTCACGGCGATAGATCCTATGAAGGAACGTGGATTATAGATAGTTAGAAGATGCAAGATGTAGTCGCACAGCGTATTTGTCAACGCTTAGGACGAGAGAACTGACGAGTGGGATGAGACCATGTACGGTAGGTATGCGTGTGACTAGGACGTATTAATAACTGCATCAATAACGCTGATAGGCTATCATATTATGAATTACATCTAACATCTGATATATCGGACCAACGCAAGGCAGGCTGGCTGTATCGCCTCTCCATTCGAGACCTTTTACGACGCGTACAACCCTCACCTGTCCTTGATAAGGATTTGCTTCTCCTTCTGTAAGTTCTCCGCCACATCTAGCGGGATGTTCAGAGATGTGGCTACGATACCTGCTGGTGTTAGAGCGAGCCACTGTGTTAGGGAAATATCTTCGACTCGGTCGCTCTTGTATATCTCGATCCATACCAGTTCCTCGGTTTCCGATGTATTCTCGATGTAGTGACCTAAGATAATTAGTTGATATTATAAGCCCTAGGATGCCAGGATCTAAGCTTACCACTGTTGTCCGGGAACACGCCGGTATCCCCTGCCCTGAAGTCGAAAGTCCGAGCCGCAGCGCTACCTATGAATACGGTCGCGCGTCCTTGGCCTTTGTGGAAATAAAGCCATTCTTCTGCCTAAGGAAATAATTAGGTATGGAAATTCAAGAGAAATTAGCTCTCTTACATTCGGATGCCAGTGTAGCTCGCGCAGACCACCAGGCTTCAAGGTCACGATGCTAGCGGCTATCGTCGTCGCAATGGGGAATGTTCTCGAGTCCACGATGCGGAGCGTACCGCCTTCCCCAGGGACCTTTTCCAAAGGGTGATCCTTCGAGTAATAAGCGAATGAGGCATTGCCAGTGAGTTCACCATTACCGCCGGTCACGTTGTGATGGTCAACAGTTCCATTGCTGATGTACGGGTTCGGAGATGGCACCGAACCAAATACAGACTCAGGGAGTCCGAAGTTCTTGGCAAGAATAGACTTAGGAGTATGAGTGATCCAATCATCTACATTGAATGTTGTTCTTGGATTTATCAGCATGGCTTAGCCGGTAGTAAAGGCAAAAGTGGTGACTTACCCAACGGCATCAAAATCGCCATCGTCAAAGATTAGGAGGAATTCATTCTCGTCTTCGAGACCCTGGACGGTATGAGCAACACCCTTAGGGAAGTACCAAACATCTCCTTCGTCTAGTTTAGCGACTTCAAATTGGCCGTCCTGATTGACTCCGGAGACTAAGATCGACCCAGCATAGACGTATCCCCACTCGGCCTAAAGTCGTGCTGTTAGTAATGGAGTGGTGGTCTGGTTCAAAAAGCACGTACTACTCGATGCCAGTGCAGCTCCCGAATAGAGCCCTTGGTCAAATGCTGCTGAGCAGATGAGATCTGCTTACTGCTAGGCAGGTCTGTGACAACCTGCTCGCGAACCCAGCCACCTCTCAGGATCCTCGTCTTGGAATCAGAAAAGCTCCACTTGAGGTTTGGCACGACACCGTTGTCCGTGCTCTGCCGACCAAGATTGTCCGGGTTTTGGAGGTCAAGGGCGTGGTTGGTCCCGCCTGGGAAAAAAACTGTTAGGAGACGATAGAATACTGTTAACTTCTATCTTGAAACATACCTGAAAAGGGAGCACCCTTTCCATTACCGTCAATTGGTTGGCCGTCGCCGAAGCCGCCTTTACTTTGACGTTCTATAACAGAGCCGCTGGTACCCCATGCTGCGAGGAATATGAAGGAGGTCTGGAGAACCCTCATATTGGCTACTGGCGTGAGGTAGTGGAAATAAGTATACTGCAAGGCAGATACAGTTTAAGAGATCGTGCAGCAAAGACGAATTTCTACTGGCTTATATACATGTTTTGATCTACGGCTTCCATCTGGCAGGACAATCCATTGCAACAGCCCGAGTTTGGCTCCCCTTCTCATTCACGCCAAGTCAGGGGTATCGAGTCCACGATTATCAAGGAAAACCCACCCCGTGTACATACATCGCAGCGCCAAGCGAAGTTGAGCCCGGAGATACTTATCAACTTGATGGGATTCCCGCGTGACGTTGCCCACGGCTTGCGTGCGGGGGCCTATAATCAGCCGCGTTCGTGAAATGCACCATCTATATTAAAATAACGTCATGTCTTGGCAAGCCATCAAAAGGGAATAAATGCTGCATAGTTTGATGAACGATACTCTGAGGTTGCAATAGAAGGAACGAAATCTTGAACTATTTACGCGCATAATGATCTGGTCATTGTCGGTGACCTCTTGCGCCATCTCGCGGCTTCGTTGCAGCACGGCAGACAGAATAATCGTCGTCGTTGGGAGCTGGGTTCATACCCGGGCTACGGGGCAAACGAAGCGCATCGATGTCCGAATAAGGCAAGTGAGTGACGCCTTGCAATAGCACGCTCATTACGGCTGCATGTAGACAGATTAATAGACTGGCCTAGATATTGCCCGCTTGACTTTCACGAATAATATCACCATATAAAGCTAAGCAGCATTGGCGTACGACTACTGCAAGGCACCGATGGATAAATCTATAACTGTATAGTATACCAAATTCCACTCTATCAAGCAAAGGCCTTTAAGAGATAGGCTGCTACACCATTTCCGGCTTGTGCCACTAGGTTAAGCGGCTCCAAAGAAGAATGGAGACAAGGCTATATCATCTATATTAAACAGTATATAAGAGGCATTAACCAGGTATAACTTTAGGTTACTTCATGGTCCCAACAACGATATAGTAATGAGGTCATCACCCCACGAACGAAAGCTTATAATCAGATATGTTTCTGTCTCTACTAACCCAACCTAGCCTTAGGAACCCCATATCCCGGTAGCTGATATCCAGACTATTGGAGTCGATAGCTTGGCGTTGCACAAATTCGGATCTACCAGAGCATCGCAATGTTGGCTTATGCAGACCGTGGCCCGAACCAGTATACGTCTATGGTGATTGGGCCTCGATTGGTAAACTATTGCCCACCCAGGCTCTCTGGGAACTGCAAAAAGAGAGCACTTAATGCAGAGCGCTGATCGGGGCTGTATATGGTTACGGGAGCTTCAGCCTTTTCCATTCTCGTGACTGGGCTTGACCTCATACGAAGTAGCTGATTACTTCACTTAGAGCTCATAGCCAGTAGAATTCGACTTTCGTAGTCGATGTTGGGAGAATATCGCGATCGAGGGCTTCCTGATGCTATTCAAGAGAACTATGGCAACATCTGGGGGGAATTGGGATCGTCGGACATTCGCGGGATAGCATCGAAGGACAGAGATGTTGAAGCAGCTTTCTATTAGTAGTAAGATGTGATGTTAGCCTCTATAGAAATATTCAAGATGGATTTGAGTATATAATGGGTGCCAACCTGCCCTCTGGTAGGCTATATACCTCAGATCTTGACGTCTTCGTCCCGTGAGATAATAACTACGGGAAATCTTACATCCGAAGTCGAACTCTTCTCTTCACGATGTCTTCATCAATATCCCTACTGTTCGCGGCGTTGGCAATTGCGCCACCAGCTTCTGGACTGTCTCTGCCACCTCTAATTCCCACAATTCCCGGTGTCACAGAACCCCTAACGAGTAACGCTCCGCCTTTGCCCATTTTGCAAATTCCGACTCCGCCGCTTGAAAGTCCCCCCTTTGAAGCAAGCAACATAAAGCCCAAGAAAATAGGGTATTTCTGGACTGCTTCCGGTGATAACCAGCATAAAGGTTAGTAGAACAATACATAGAGGACTCAGCTTAGGTAGCTAATAATCTGCAGACTTTCTGGCTACCTATAGTCTTGACGATGTAAGTAAATAGAACTTCGTCAATCCTCTCAGAAGCTAATCATTATTAGGACACATTCGGAACCCTCCTCTGGGTCACTGATGTTCCCTCAAGTGGTAACAGCCCACACCATCTCGGTCCTTCTCACGATGGGAAAACCCTGATTGGTGGAGGACTACTGTCCCTATTAAAGACGCAAGACACAGCTTTCTATTTCGACACTACGGATCCATACCGTCCAACCTTTAAGAAGAGTAACCGCGCACTCCTTTCGTCCATCACTGATGAGATTCGTGCGAAGCCCGATGGGTAAGTTGGTTGATTGATTTAATGATGGAAGATAGGGGTCGACTAATGTGGAAAATAGGGGTTTCTTCATCACTTACATGGGTTGTGAGTTGATATTTTCGTACTATCCAGCACTACATGCTAACAAACTCTACTTCAGCGGCCTTAGGCACCTCACCAGGAAGACTAGTCGAGACAGACGCCGAATTTAACATTATTCACGAGTGGCCTGAGAATGTAGATGGTCTACTCAACGTCCTCGGCGAACAATTCTCGCCACATGGCTTGGCAGTCGATTTCGACAAGAACGTCATTTTGACTTCGGACTTTATTGTCCCCCTCAGTATTTTGAAGCCGAGCCTGGGTATTCAACGAGCGAATACCCTACGACTTTGGGATCTTCCATCGCGAGAGATTATTAGCACCATTGAGATCCCCGATGTACGTCGTATTTCTCCCAATTTTGTTACCTATGCTAATAGTTGATATAGGGCGGTGGGATTCAAGATGTCAAGTTTATTCCCGGAAATTCTGAAGGGGCTGCTCTTGCGACTGCGGTGCACTTGGGCCAGGTGTGGATTATTTACCCCTTCCGCAAGGATGGCAACGGCAAGCAAGGTGTAGCGAAGTTGCTATACGATTTGGGACCTAAGGCTCGCGATACGGTTGCAATCTAGTAAGTGATCTTTAATTGGATTTATATGCTTGTCTGAATCATATCGCTGACCATTCGGCTCCGTCTATAGCTCCGATATTACCGCGGATGGAAAATTCGCCTACTTCACATTGACAACAGCAGACCACATCGCAGCTCTCGACATTTCAGACTTGGACAACGTCAAACGATTGGATGATCCGGATGAGGACCAACCAACGATCGGGCCTCACTACATCAAGATTACGCCTGATCAGCAACACATCGTAGTAACGGACTACTTTGTACAGACGGGTGACATCGGCCTAATTAACACGCCGGCCGACTTCAAGGCACTATATATCGATATTCTCAGCGACGGTTCCCTGAGCTTCAACCGGAGTATCGAGTTCCAGCGGGAGTTTGCGAACCGCGGTGGCGCTAAGCCGCACTCTGCCGTCGTGTTTGACTTGACCGATCCGGAGAACCCCATTTATTATTAAGCCGAGCCAGCCTATAGCGTTAGTTGTGAAGTTTGAGGCACAATGTCATGGGTGAGGCCTCATTTAGGCCTTCGAGCAAATGGATGGGTCGTTTGAGGATGTATAGTTCTTATTGGATGAATGCTTTAGGTACTTTGGGAGTTGTCCTTGTCCCACGCTTCACTTGACACGTCGATTGATTGTGATACACGATATGTGATATTTTGGCATCGGGCTTTTTTTTACCTGTCCGATAGTAGGTATGTGATAGGTATAGATGATCGGTTAAGAGAGGCGTCCCTCTTTGAGAAAAAAAGAAAAGAAAAGAAAAAGAGAGAAATACCACTTAAAGTAGTAATTTATATATGCGAAATACGTATTAAACAGGTAAAGTTACGGATTATTAGGTAAAAAGTGTATTTTTCCAAGCTGGTATATTCCGTAGAGCGGGAAAGAACACTTCTATAGTTGGTAGGCAGGCGCGTGGGCTCTGCCGCTAAGATCTGCCATCGGGCAGTTTTTCATTTTATTAAATGAAATAAAGTTGACTTCTGGTTTAATAAAATTCTGCTTCTAACCTCGACAAATAGGTAATAAATTGGCAACATACCGTGTATGCGACGGCTATTCGCAATTTCGCATGGTTTATTCCCTGCATTATTAATTGTGCCCCTTACTGGACGCGGATATGACCAAAGAAAACCATGCGCATGAATATCACCTTTTGAAAGAGTGGTAGGTAACATATGCCGTGCGACCACATACATTTGTGCGCACATCTGTTGGTGGCTAGGCAGACTCGTGAGGCAACCAGATGGAGCAGGCTGAGCAGTTCGAATGCTCTTATTATCCTCAAGATGGCGGGGTTCCTGTTTCATCTCTTCGTGCTGCGCTCTTCATACCCTTTTATTCATTCAATCAATCTTAACGTTTATTTGCCTAGGTACTTCCGCGCCATATCGAACCATGTCTTCTCATGTTATAGCAAAGATTTCTTTGTCCGATGTCCAGGCCCTGGATATCCCTTCCACGGCATCCATCACTGATGTCAAATACCTATCGTCGTACAACTGGGTTGAATCGCCGAAACCAACCATCGCCGTCCCCGGTAGTCCAGCTCTTTGGGCTGCCCCAAAGGTTCCTCAGAGGCTCAATAAAGACACTGGCCTTATCTACATTGCTCAGAATGCGGCCCGTCATCCCGATAGCCCGCTCGAGCCGTTGTTTCGTGCTCTTTATATAACGGACCCCTCTTTTGACATTCGATCGGTTGATGTCGTGACGGATCGGAATAATATTCGTAAACTTTTAACTTTTATCGACCCTACTGCATCGAGGAACGGACTCGAGGAGTTCACTATAAACATCGAAGTCAACAAGAATACCGCAATTTTCAGCCGCGACGAAACTGCCACCCATGAAATCATTGGCCCCTATGAATTTAGGGGCTTTGGACATGAGTTCGAAAAGGCCTGTACGACTAACAAGATCGTTGGGAGTACTGGGCACCATAGAATTATCTCGTACCGCTTTGGTGGTCTGAGCGTCATCGTTCGCCATGAAACGGACGGATACGTAGATACCAAGGCGGCCCCGTCGTCTTCGACTGCTAAGGCACAGACGGCCTCCGACTTGACGAGCGTTTTTGAATCCCTTTCTCTGTCGCCGACTAATAGAAATTTGGGGACCACCACCAAGGGTTCCAAGCTTGTTGTCCAGCAAGATGGTCAAGTGGTCCCTCTGGAATCAACACTCGAAATCAAAACTCGTGTGTCCCACAAGCCCCTCGAGATTCGTGAGGTCGCACCACAACTCTGGGTATCGCAGACCCCAAGGCTAGTCCGAGCTTATCATCAGCGTGGGATATTCCAGATCCCCAAGGTAGAAGATGTCACAGCACAGATCAAAAAGTGGGAACAAGATAACCAGAGACATTTGAGACTATTGGCTGCGCTAATCCGCAAGATCGTCAACGTCGTAAAGGATTCCAAAGAGAGTGTATCCCTAAGGTATGATAGGAGAGAACGAAAATTAATTCTGACCAAGCTTCCAAGAAAGAAGATGCTTCCTGAAGACCTGTATTCGAAATGGGACGCGGACGACGATACCAAAGCGGAGACGGATTCGGGCGTCCCTAAGGAGGTGAAAGCCTAGTTGTTGTTAGTGGTTCCATCAGCCCAACGGGCGCTTAGTTAGCCCTCGTCGATGGAGGTATAGGCTGATATGCACGTGCGCATCTAAACCGTTATTTTCTAGGGACCATGTCAAGATCTGTTATAGAATGACATCGTATCAGCAATGCGGGTATAAGGAGGTTCAATATAGAGATTAATGTCATATATTAATCTACTCCAAGTAACCGTATATCTAGATACGGTCCTTTGCCCACGGATGCTGACGGTCATATCCGTCGTATAGGACTAGGTCGCGCTCAAAATCTCCATATTCCTCGTGGGTTTCGAAATGCGTAGTGCGCATTATCCTTCCGGGTTCCGGTGGTTGTATCACTACATGGTCCTTGAGGCGTTCTATAGAATCGGAACGCATCTTGCTTTGTGAGTCTATCGTAGTTAGAACTACACCGCGATTAAAATTGTGTATCCTGCGGTAGTACGCGTGCGATGGATTCCCATGTGGATTATTTATCATGCTAGGGCCGGGCCACGACGGCACTCCACCCCTCGAACCAGAGCGCCGGGTCAATCGATTTCCGAGCAGCTGTGGCGACGAACTAAACCGGTCCAGAAAACGGGTATCGGACAGGATCTTGGCTATACTCGGAATACCAAAAATAAGAAACATGCAAGTCATCTCAGCTAAAGCCCAGAGCATAATCGGCGCTGTGTGGTAGAGTGTATCATCCGACCTGTTATAGTTGAGTATCGCACGAAGACGCAATCCTGCTGAAGCGCAACATCTAGACCATTGCCCCTGACGTTAGCATTCCATCATTCGCGACGTGTTTGGGAGGACGTGAGTAGGAAAGAATAAGCGCCGCTCATCATTAAACAGAACAAAACAAAATAACGATACAAATGAAACGATGGGAACGTAGAATATATAACCATTCGAACATACAAAACGCCCAAAGCAAATATAACAGAGACGCCGACTTTCCTTGTTGTCGACAAGTCTAGACGCCATACGATGTGCTGCGGCAGAAGTAAAATCGAAGTATCCGAGCAAAGATTAAGCACAGCTGCGGCGACACTGAGAGCCTTCCTGTTGACCGGACAGGAGCCGCCATCGAAATAGGGGTTCCAATTCTTCTCCACCGGAACGCAGGCAAAGTTCATAAGGAAGAGAGTTACGATGTAGAATACGATATTCGCGCCCAGCACGGCATAACAGAGCCAGAAAAAACCATTCCGCACACCGTACGGAATCAGGGTTCGGATCCAATCCACCAGGATGGCAGCTTTTATTGTCAAGACTGCGCCAATGTAAAAGCTACCGCTGAGGAATAGCGGAAACAGGATATCCGATATGTCTTTTAATAAGACGTCCCATTGATGAACGAAGGCCCCGGGAGTTTTCACCAACCGGTAGCTGAGGTATGCACATACTGCATAACAACCGAGAGATATTACCATTAATGCTATAAATCGTGGTTAGAATGGACAAGGAATAATCAGCGATAAATGCGAAGTTCTCACCTTCAGGAAATCCGATCGACTTAACAAAAAATAATCTATGGCATATTCGAAGAAGGAAAGCGATGGTTGTAAAAGTCAAACATATTGGTATCACGGCTAGGGCAATGTAGTTTTTGTTTGGCGGATTGTCAAAATTGGAACTGACACCATTCGGCGGATTGAGGGCCGGCACGTCAAGGAACGAATCCAACCCGGCCGAAACTATCGATGAGAGGACCGCCATTAAGATTTTCTTTTCCCGCCGGACAACCCCTCCCACATCGCTCGCGTTCCTAAGGGCCAGAGCGAGATGAAAAACGGGAGACTGCCGTCGGAGCAGCAAATAGTGGTTATAAAGAGAAAAGTCGTCCCGAGCCGACGCGTGGCTGCGAACGAGTGGGTAAGAACTCTATCTATACATTAGGTTCAATCGATTTTCGAGTGCGTTCGGAGTGGGCAGCCCCTCAGGCAGGATGCGTGGCCGGCGGGCTGACATGCATGCGAATCAACGTGGTAAGTGGATGAGGAAAGGGAAAAATGTTCGAAACGGAGCCTGCTCTTCTCAGCGCTACAGGCCAGCTGAGAGATGGTAGGGTGACATCATGTACTACTCCCGTAAGCAGGCTGTGTCTTTTTATAAAAGCCTACTCGCCCTGCGTGTTTACTGGATTCGCCAAGATGGGTGCTGATAGGGCGGACGGGATGGGCCAGCATCCATCATGTCGTCGTATTGGTTATGCTTAGGGCCCTGCCTTTCTAATGCCCCCAGGTACGCAACTGACTAACCTCGGTGGGAGGAGCTGTATCGGTAAGGTATAATTGTCTTATTAGTCGTACGTACCGAGGAAGTTAGGGGATGAGGCCCCGGTCTCTGTTATGTTGGTGACAGAGTTGACTAAGTGGAAGAAATCTCGAAGGATTCTCGACTAAAGTCCAGCACAGGTAAAAAGTATCTAAGGGAGGTTTAGCTGGGCTCGTTGGGATGGATGGCATGCATAGAAGCGTCGTATCGAAACAGCCAACTGCCACGTTCCGTGTAACAATCATTGCCTTATGAGGAGCGACCATTTCACACGCCATGGTTAGATCTCGGGTACGTGTATGCGAATCAATTGTTAGCCTTTCGCAATACATGACCTCTTCTTCTTACGCGAGAATGTGAGGCGCCGAACCACGCATCGCATTGCCCTACGTTATCAATCGACATCCACATGGCTTTTGCATCTTATATTATTAACCTAGTTAACTAGCCCACGTGTCTTGGGCTGTTGCTTCTTCTTCTTCTTCTTTTTATCTCCTGAGGTATAGAGCAGCGTGACGACATAGATTAACAACAGCACTCACTTTCTTTTCCTTGTCTCTATTCACCTCGTCAGTGCCCAAGGGCGGGGTATATCGACTGACTGACTGACGTGAGCTCGACTAGCGCAGGTCAGGCTTGAAGGGCATCCTTCCGTCAAGTCCAAATCTAGAGGCATTTCTCGACGGGCTTTCGAATCCTGAGCGCAAAAGAGATACTAACAGCCAATAGCAAAGCCCGCTACTTCTACTTGTGCCGACTATTCTTTCCTTAGCATCATTCATATTATTTATTGTCTACCTAGGTAAACAACCCCTGGGAGATTCTTTGCGGGGCCGAAGGTAGCGTATGTGCTTTCAAACCATGGGGCCGCCGTGGCAGGGGTCAGGAGGCTTGTTCTAACCTAAGATGGGATGGTTGTGATGGTTTTGTAAATTATCGCTGACAGCGCAGTAAGCTCTAAGATGTCGCTTGCAATCGTCGGTAGAATTTGCGAAAGAGCTTCATATCGAATAGTCATACACGTTTGCAGTTGAGAATATTTTATCTACCTAAAGTATGCCACTATAAAGCTACAAGTCGACATGAGCATCTTTTGAGTACCCTAGGTAGTTTTCCTCCCGTTTAGGTATGCGCCTGATGGAGTCTCGGAAGTAATATCTGAGATGTTTCTAATAATAGCCGGTTTGGGCTAGGATATTGAAACCCCCGAACGCTGCGTTGATGTATAACCTTAAGTGTACATGACTCCCATTGGGTTCCGGGTCCAGCTCGGGCCGTCGATGGACTCGTCGGGTATCTGATGCCGCAGTTGCTATCTCAGACCGCCGTCCAGAATAGCAACCGGTCCTGGACTATGGGGTTATTGTTAAATTTTCCGTAAATGAAAGGCGAAAGATAATATCTCCCACGAAGGCGCCATCGGATCATGTGCTGATGAATAAAAGAAAGGGACCAAGGAGCTGAACTAATAAGATACATTAGTACTACACCATCACCACCATCACCACACGGCTCGTAGCTACGCAACCTATAGGTCTCAGCAGATAAGAAACCACCGGTACTTGAGGGGTTTATGTGAGCATAATAAATCCAGGAAATTTCGAAGGGATTGGACTACAATGAATATTTGCATCCAATAACTCCAAGGTATTCTCGCAAGGGATTGGGTAGAGGTTCTTGCGAGAATATCTCGCCGTCTCGCCTGGTACCTGTTAGACCAACAAAGGCGCTCGTCCACCTATTGTAACGGAAGATACTCTTAGTTCCCGCGATGAATAAATTACCTACCCCCCTTTTCACACCACGCCTACAACAAAAGAGATCAATTATTGAAAGTCTGAAATGATTAAGTTGAAGCATTTAAGGCCACACGAGACACCAAATTCAAGAAGCAGTCGCGGCGATACGATTATCTAGGCCCATCGATTGCGTAGCCTTCCAACGATGATAAAACACGTTCACCGCTATATTCCCATAAACAGGTTTCCCTAAGGATGATATATTTAACTGGATTTGTTGTAAGCTGACGTGGAAGCCTTATGCAGCTGAAATCCGCCTGAGCTATGGAATTTGGTCGCCAGTGCTGCCCAAGCTTTTTGGACCAGTGTCGAATCTGAAACGATATAACCAGAAAATCGGAATCGGAAGATACTGTGTGATATGTAAAGATATGGCAAGATTATTTAATTTGATTGGGATAGATATTCAATCCTAGAATTCTCGGGTGGTTGTCTAGGCTGAAGACAAAAAGAATCGCAAGCTCGATATTATATGCCCATTACGCTCCGTAAACTATCAAAATGTCCCTTCGTTGAATACCGAGGTATTTAGTCCATATAGGTAGGTCTATACATAACCTCTTGGAATGGCTATCCCTTCGATGTCCACCAAGGGTAAGAAACAATGAACCAGACCGCGGAAAATAATGAATCATTCGAGCATATAACTTTACCAGAAAGCGAGGAAAGAACTGGGAAATACATGTATGGTATTATAACTGCCCCCTGGCAGACTTTTAAGCTAGGTAGTATTTAATCCACGGCAAACGTTTTGGGGAAGAGTCGCAGAAAGGCTTTTGTATCGTGAAAGGAAACTAGGTACTTTTTAATTTTTATCAGTGATACGACTATACTCATTACAGCTTTCGAATAATCCAGGTATGTATAGGTAAATAGTAGCTAAGCAATCTTTAGATATAGGTGGTAGATATTATCTTGACGTGAGAAGAGGGGGGAGAAAGGGGAAGTTGGAAACAAACCTATAATTGTAAACAGTAGTTAATTTTAATAACCTGTCAACCTTTTAGACTACCTAACTACCTATATAAAGCTTAGAAGAACATATAGATGGAACTATGGCTATTCACGAGGAAAATATGGTCTTATTGCGAGTTGTTTCCTTATGCTCTAGCACTCGGGCCGGTGCTTCACTGGCTCGACAGGACCATTTAGGAGCATCTATTTTACTCAGGCCTTCCTTGTTTCTGGAAATCTTAGCCAAGCATCGAGGGTATAGGGCTTGACAGAGTAAAGACATCCATAATAGTATATGTCCCTCAGAGAATCGAATAGCCCCGGAGATAAGCAATTAGATGTACATCGATAATACCGTTTGCTGGTCACCCAATCCCACAATTCCCACCATTACTCTTCAACAAACTTTCCTTTTAAGAGCACTTTGTGCTTTCGGCAAGAGTCATAGTATGCAGGTAGCTGCTGAAGCGGGCAATGATTCCGGCTTTGCGTCTCAACTTCTTGTTACTTCCATCAAGCTGGCCAGTGCACTTCGGAGTTAACAAGGGGCTTTATCTGGTTAAGGGCATGGAAAAGCGGATTGATACTCTATCAACTCGGGATCAGCATTTTGAACTGCCGGATTAGGGAATAATAATTCCAATGCTTCAAGTCTCCGCAGAGTGCGTTCAGCTAATCAAGAAGAGCGTGACCACGCGGGAGAACCGCGTTCCACGAGACGCGAGGTGTGATGGATATAGGATATAGGCACTAGAATTAGCATAAATCCAGCAATGCTCGCACGACGGTATCCTGCTCCAAGTTCTCATCAGTCTCAGTCGCTTCTCCCTTGTGATTTCTGGGTTAAACTTCTATTTTCTCTTACATCATGTCGCTTTCAAGTTGGACACCCGTCGCGGGGCTACCCGACATCAATACCATACTGCTACCTCTGGCTATTCTAGGCTTCTTACTACAATGGGGCACGATGCTAGTTCAAGGGTCCCTAGCCCAGTATATCATTGTATCTTGGAAGGGCTACTTCCCAAGCGGAACGCCTGTGAAGAATGTCTGGACCGGCATCTTTCTTCTAGACCATCCTTTCGTCATTCTCATAACCTTCTTCCAATCAATGCTCAATCTTGCCGAGATTCCCCGCCTTGAGGGCTATTTGCTTCTTGTCGACCTACTCTTCGCTCTCTCCGTTCCGGGCCTCGTTTCCGTCGTCGAAGACCGGCGTAATAGGAAAACCGGTCCTCTCAGATAGTAAGACTCAACTCACCTACCTAACCTTAGTGTTTATGCAATCAGTAACTAACGAAAGGATATAGTCCTGCGCTCTGGCAAATGCTTTGGAATTTCTTCGGCGTAGCTTCAACGATCTCTACCTTTACCCGGATCTATATTAATCATCGACTGCCGAACAGTCCCTCCGTGCCTGCCGATCAGGCACAGGCTCTTCCCTTCACAGCTGTGCTACAAGTTCTTCTTGTTCCCATCGTCGTGGCGCCGTATCTCCTTGGTGCATCTCTTACACAGGTAGCATATGGTTCTGCATCATTTTTCCTCAGCCCGCTTATGGTAGGACCTTTCCAGGACCTCGTCAGTGGTCTCATCGCCAGCAGTGGTCCTATCTTCTCGAGCCCTGTTGTTATTTCTTACTATATCGTCGGACTTGCCAGTGCGGCAGTGCACTGGGCCGTTGTTTTGTTCACGCTTCGGTCCCCCGGACTTAGCTTGTTCACCCTCTACGTTCCAAATCCTGGTCTCGTGCAACGCGGGAGTCCTACTCAGATCGCCGAGGCCGGCCACCACTTTATTCAGTATGGTTATCTTTTCTTCAACATCTCGGTACTCCTTCTTGGGAAGTACGTCTTCACTTTGGACAGGGGAGTCGCCGGAAGGGCCCGGGGTAATAGCCCCTTATTGACACTTGCAGCTGTCACAGCAATCGGAGGACCGGGGGCTGGGATGGCTTGGACACTTAGTCAGAGGGAGAAGGGGATGACCGCTGCTCGTATTTCTGCCAAGGAGGCTTAAATAAACGCGATGGTACCCAGATCTGATCCATTACGCCAGGTCTACTATATAGATTATGACCTCTGGAGTGGCGTAGCGCTGCGTTCCAAGTAAAAATATGACCGGCCAACAGCTGCTAGCTTTAGATACTCTTGAAGAATACGGTATGAAATAATAGCATCACTGAGCGACATCCCGAATACCGGGATTATATTAAAATAAAATCTTGATTATCAATGACACATAAATCAGGGACTTTGAGCGTTAATGTCCTCTACTTAATACTAGATGTGATACTTTGGTATATTTATCATCGCAGGTATCAAAGACAACCAAGCTTACCGTACTGTTCGAATGTTCTTCAGTAGCAGGCACTCGCCTAGATCGATATCTTGAAACTTTTCAAATGCCGTCTTCTGGGATTGTATTGAATTGTGTATTAATTCTCACAAGAAGCCCGAATTCAAACTCCAATGCGGCTCTAGCCCCATCATTGCCAATTGTTCCTATCCCTACCTCTCAGCCGCACGTACTTTATACAATTTCACAACGATAAAGCCCCTGAATGTAACCTTGTTTGCAGATTCAGCTGCTTACAACATGTGGACAGTTGGGAACATTGCCCATGATGAATGGCCAGGACCAAACGGGGAAAAAAAATTATGAATTAAAATAAAAAAAGGAAAGAAAAAAGAAGAGATTGAGCCTTTCATTCTGGCTATTTCACACGAAATTGGAAAATACATAGTACATCAACCTTTGCTACATAACTACGATCAACATACCCCTTAGCAGGCCTCATCCTAGGACAACAAGAGATTTCTTGGAACCCTATCCTCTAGTATTATTTACCTACCTACACAGCAGTAACCCTAACGACTATAATATCTCTACGATGACTTTAGAAATCAATTCAAGCCCCGAAACCCATTTAACTGGTTGCGGCGTGATGACCTTTGTAAGTACCCGCATACGCGCAATTCGAAGCCGTCCACAGCAACGATTACAACGAAAGTTAATTTTTACAAGTGGCTCCAAGTTCGTCTTATACTAGTTTCTCGGAGTTTTCCGATCGTTCTGCTTCCTCGTTTGATTTTGGTGATAACGGATATGCGGCGCCCTGCGACTATGGTGGAGGACTGCTCCATATGAGCGCCACGAGCCAGGAAAGCGGCCTTATATTTGCTCACGGTGATTTCGAAAAGACATACCATTCAGCCTTTTCTCGCGCCCAATGACGAAAAAGCGTCAGGGCCACATTCGGTCTGAGAATACTTGGAGGCAATGAGCTATCTGAGAGGGGTGTCTCAAGAGATTTATCTCCCATAGAACTTGGAGACATGGTTGGAATATGTATACACCCCACATCCGTGACATATATATCTTACATATGTCACCTATTGTCCTAAGACAGACTTGACAGCCTATACAAGTAACTTACCTCATAAACTGCGTCTTACTTCAACAGTACCTGTATCTGAACGAATGATAAAAGGATCACTATAAAGTGAACAATATTTTCAAAAGCTAATGATCTATGGATATGTGAACTCTAAGGTCGTAGCGCAAATGCGGATCGCTCGTTGAAAAAATAAATCTACTCGTAAGAATCGTCTAGTAAACCTCAAGCACATAACGCCCATCTTCCTTCAGACGGTCGATTTCCTTCTTCGCGTCTATCTTCTTTCCAGTCATCTTGGCCTCAGCAGAAATAGCCTCCTTGAGTACATCAGTGACGTCAGGAACAGGCCAGGTAGGACCACAGAGGTAGAAAGAACCATCCTGTTCAATGTATGCCTTGATAATGTCGTTCAAAGTCTGACGCATGCGGTCTTGAATGTAGATCTTCTGGGGCTGATCACGAGAGAAGGCGGCACCAAGAAGGGTGATAACACCCGCGTCCAGATACGCCTCCCATTCCTCACCATAGAGGTACTCCTCACGTTGGTGGCGTGAACCGAGGTATAGGAGAATTGAACCGATATCCTTGCCTTCAGCCTTTTGCATCGCACGATACTGCACGAATGCCCTGAAGGGAGCCAGGCCAGTGCCGAGACCGGCCATAATGAGGGGTGCATCGTCACGTGTAGGTAGCTTCATGACGGAAGGCTTAACGGATGCAGTAACGGCGGCTCCCACAGGAAGACGGCTGAGGTAACGGGTTGCTTGGCCGTAACGTGTTCGACCCTTAGAATCAACCCAATCCACAACCACAATCATGAGGGCGACTGCGTTCGGAGATACCGCTTGAGCAGATGCGATCGAGTACTCACGACGCTTCAGAGGTCCAACTAGACGGACGAGATCCGGGAAGCTAGGATGAGCAGATCTGAATTCTTCTAGTACATCAGCATAAGTACTGGTGTCGACCTCTGTTCGCCGTTTAAACTCTTCTGCACCTTCTGGGGTACCGAGGGAGGCTAGCTTCTTCTTTTCGAGCTCGTCGGTGGCAAACTCGGCTAGGGATTCATAGAATCGCTTGGGAGGCTTGCCAAATATGTCAAGATTTTGAACTAGCGATTGGTAGACAGTCCTCGTCTCTAGAACGCTAGGATCCTCTCTAGAAGGCACTTGGACAAGGTCGTTTGCATTCAGACCGTAGGACTCGATGAACTCGTGGACAAGATCAACATCGTTGTCTGCATGTACTCCAAGAGCCTCTCCAATCTTGTAGGTCAGACCAGAGTCTCCAAGATCAAATTCAATATGGAATATGTTACGGTCGTACGTCGAAGGTGTAAGTCGGCGGTTCTCCTTAACGTGAATAGTGTATGTCTTGACGGTTAAGTCAGGACGGAGGGTGATATCAGTATTGTATGCCTCCTTAAAAACGAGACCCTTTGCAGCAGACTCCCAACTACTGAGTTGTAGATCCTGCTCCGACTCCTCTTTTTGGAATGTAGCAAAACTATTTGTCTTCAGGACTTGAGGAAGGCTTCGCGACACACCCTCGGAATTCTCGGCCCAAGATTCTGGAACTTCAAGCTGCTTAAGAGACTTCTCCAACGCATCGAGGCATTCTTCCAATGTAGGGGGATTAGCTTCCAGGGTAGCTAGCTTTTCTAAAAATTCGTGTTTGAGATCTGGTTGTGCGACCTTTAGGAAAGCAAGCTCAACCAATAGTCGGGCAGCATTCAGGTCAGTCTCAAAAGCGGGGGATGAAGAGGAGTCCAAGACGTAAAGTGAGATGTTTCTTGCTTGTACATCTCTGCGGAGAGTAGAGGGGATCCGCTTCTCCGCATCTTCGTCCTTGAAATTGGGTAACTTTAGGATCAGCTTTCCGTTGTCCTTGACGCTCTCCGAGACGGCTACTTCTTTCAGCAGCTTTTCTTCGCCCACCAAAACAACATCAGCCTCTTCGGCTGCAAATGGCGCATCAATCGTGATTTCAGATGTTCTTAGATCGGACCGAACAACACCGCCTTGTACTAAATTATCGTGAGACTCGTTAAGATAGACATTTGTAGTAGAGTCTCGCGATAGGATACTACCAACGACGCTCGGAGCAAGTAGAGCGACTGAGTCGTCGACATCCCAAAATATGTACTGTTCTACAGACTCGAACTGTGGTAGTTGGATACGAGAGATCGGGTTCTTGCTCGTGGCCTGCGTAATTGCAGCGACGAAACTTGAGGGGGTAAAGGCGTGCGACGCAGCGTACTTTACGTCGGTAACTACGGGAGTCGAGGCCCATTTGCTCGAGAACAAGATTGCAGTTAACGCGTCCGAGTACAGGATAGACTGGACTGACGCGTCGGATACAGCGAGCTCATTCGGGACTTGTCCAAGAACTGCGACGTGTGTGGCTGACGCTGGGATGGAGTTGATGAAAGCTTCTTCGATAAAAGGTCTGTATATCCTGACAATTACAGCACCCACTCTATTGCCGTCGGCGGCAAGCTTAGGTACAACCTGTTTAGCAAGTTGAGCCTCCACGCTGCCGAAAACGATGTAAATAGTTTCAGCAGCGTCGTGACCGACGTATTCAAACGGCTCATAGTCTGTACCGAGCTCGTCGTTGAAGGCTTTGAGAAGCTCCAGGACCTTTCCAGCGTCGTCGAGGCGCTTGTTCAAGGCCTCGGCTGCCGCAGAAACTTTCTTGAAGACATCGGCAACACCAACCTGGCTCAAGACGTCAATTACCCTCAACGTCTCGCGAGACGTACGAACACCGTCATAAAGGTGAATGGTGGGCAAGATCTTGGCCAATAATGTGGCGAAGAGCGAGATATGCTGAGCCTCATACGCGGAACCGCTGGATACGAGACCCAGTCCAAGCTCTTCGGAAAGCTGTAGAGCAGTGCCGTACTCTGCGACAAGGCCAGCATCAGAAACGTAATCGGTAGCAGCCACGTGGGCGACGAAGGGGCTCGCAACCCCGTAGAGCAAAGCCAACTGGTCCAAAGCGGAACGCAGGTGGCGCAAACTTAGCGATGGTGCCAACAAAGTTTGCGGGATATTCCTCTTGCTTAAATCGAAGTCCTTCGAGAAGATGTAACCAAGGGCAAAAGCGCCAGCGCCCGCACGGGTTTGAAGAGGCAGGACGGTTGTAGGATAACCATGAACATTCTTCTCCCCGTTCTTGGCCCAATTCTTTACGGCAACGTCGAGGTCGAACGTCTCGGGAGAGTACGAGAAGATCTTATCGGACAAAGTATAGGCGATCTGCTGAACGAGAAGTTGACCGGTGACATAGGTAGGGCCGGATATCGAAGATAAAGGCACGGGTTGACCGAAGGGCAAAGTCGACGACTGCCGGGTGAACTCGGCGCGAGAGGTCTTGGATTCCGGCATGGTTACTTGATCCGCCAAAGGGCCACCACTACCTTCGGATTGCTTCAATTGCATCCTATCCGGTTCTCCGGGGCTCTTTGGAAGCCAGACCCTGTAAGGATAAGTACTTGTGAAATCCTCCTGAAGATACGAGTACAGTAAATTAGACCAGGTAGGTTAAAACCGTCACGAGTTGATTTATAGGAGGTTTTTATAGGACAAGGCTTATGATTCCAAAGGAATGATCAGACAAGACAGCGGGTACGACTGATCAAAGCCAATGATAGACACGCTTTCTTTCTCGACAAAACAAGAAGAGTGTGATGAATAATAAACTTGGCCTAGGTAACGGGCAAGTTGTCTCACGACCGGCACATCGAAAAAAAAGGAGACAACTTCGAGAAAAGGAGACGATGCGGTTTTATTACTTCTAGAAGCCCTCTAGGGAAAAAAAAAAAAAGTAAAGGCTTAACCTACCTCTACGCCAAATACGCTCCATACTTTTCCTGAACCCATTTTCGCTTCTTCGCCAACCAGCGGTTCTCGGTGGTGAACCGGGCGGCGAACAAGCGGGTGTCGAGGAAAAAGATGGCGCGAATAATTTGCAAAATCGCATTTGGATTGAGAAAACGCGCGGATTCGTCTTTGTAGAATATGATCACGCAATACCGCCCTAACCTTTGATTAGTTTAGCGCATGGACGCATACCATATCCCACCATTGACGTGCCGCAATTGGACCCGGCAGCTGCTAACGAGTTGAAACATGCCTTATCGATTACCGGCGGACAGTGGCATTGGTAAGGGTTAAGGGTTCTAGGTTCTAGAATTAGTCCCCTAGGATCACTGTAAACGAATGGCGGCTCACATTCAAAAATTCAAAAGTTCAATTAATGGCAACATCGCTCAGCGTTCAGACGTCATTTTTGATTAAATAGATCATGCTCCGATTACCGCTCAATTCGGATCTAGGCCGGTACCTCTTTTCAAAATACCATTCAAGAAGTCTAATTTTAGCAATCATCCCGTCAATGCATTCGTGAGACTACCTGGGTACCTATTACTGATTGGTGGTTGAATAAACGTAGCCGCATCGTTTACAAACCCGTACAATGCCAACGAGATCATATTCCTAACTTACATCTTCACAATTTGCTTGCATCTCTAATTTGCGTATACGCATAATGCCAGCCTTCTCCCTTCATATCCTCTCTCACTTTATAATTGTCTTCCGCAATTCTTAAAACGTCCGTGTCTAGATCCACAACTGACATGCCCTCGGACCGGCCCATCTTCCCAAGAGAGCCAAGATGGGGAATGCCAACCTGACTCAACCCCGCGAAATTAGTCTCTTCTCCCTTTTCAGGCGGCCCCCCCGCATTCACGAACACCACCGCACAGGTGTTCTCAAACGCCCGACTAACTACGGTGCTGTTCAAGAATAACGCCTCGCCGTCCGGATTAAGGGCGTAACCCTCGTCCGACACGTCCTTCATGCTCCAAAACGTAGGGACGCAGATGATTTGTGCACCGTCTGAGATGAGTTCCCGGAATGCCTCTGGGAACGCGATGTCCCAGCAAATCAACAATCCCACTCGTCCCAACGGCGTGTCGAAGGCCACATGCGGCTGCTGAGCTGACGATACTAGATGGCGTCGTTCCGGATGCCAGAGATTCTTCTTTTGGTATCGCCCAAGAACTTCGCCATTCGAAGATATAAAGTATGCGATGTTATGTAGAGACTCGCCTTCTAACTCAACAACGGTGCCGGGTACGATGCAGATATTCAACTCTTTAGCTAGGTCCTGATACTTTTTCAAGTACGTAGCCGAGTCCGCGCACGACTCCTTAAAGTTTGGCTCATCCGGAACCCATGAGGTAAGATGATACTCGGGTAAGACAGCTAACTTGCATCCTTCTTTAGCAGCATCTCTGATGAAGGACTCGGCCTTGGCAAAGTTCTCTGCTGGGACGAGGGGCTATGAGGCAGTAAGCGATTTGAACTCTTAACGAAAAGTTATAATAAGAATGTAAACCAATCAAGACAACTTTTAGCCGAGGCAATCATGTTCGTACTTTGACTGGGGACGTACCCCAAAAATCACTTATACAAGCGGGATGACCTACCTTGGGATGAAGCTGGATGAGAGCAACCTTGTGAACTGGAGCCATTTCCAGGTGTATATCTCGCCTTTATATCTCGCCTTTATATGGTGTTAGCATCGATTCCCGAGAACAGTAAATTTAGCATTGGCAATTTATAAAAGATGGAGATTAACTACGGCTTCGTCATAGGAGACGCTAAGGCGAGTATCGCGATGTTATGTAATCTTTACCGTTTTAGGCATGCCTAAGCGGTTCTAATGCGCTTATGCGTTTCATTTTTTAGCTTGAAAACACCAACTCTCTTTTTCTTCCTCACCATCTATCAATCCGTATGAGCTATTGTTCTATTTGACTATGTCACCGGCAAGACAGGATCTATATAATAGCCTCCTCTACATTTTAGGGTTAACTCTTCTAATGATGGCTTGCTAATGTTTTTGTCGAGTATATAATAACCTGATAATAACCTGCACCCTTTTGTTAAGATGATATCGTCAATATGCCAAGCTTTTTCTTTAGTTAAAAGCCGAATACGACGTCGTCAATTGAACGCCAACCTCGTTTTAGACTGCTGCCTTTTGAAATCCTTTACTTCTGCCCATGGGAACTAAACCCTCAGCATGGCATGTTGTATATAAGGTCGCCATCTCAATCGAAGAAATTGAACCCATTAGATGCTCGGTGCCATTGTTAGCGTGTTATGAATAAACAACCTTATTAACCAAAATGTTATTCCTAACAGCCTATCTTCTCTTAACGCTATTCCTCTCATCTTCTTCAGCTACATCTATCTCTACCGGCGAGTGCTCTCCTGTGACATGGCAAGGTACCGAGTCCGCGACAACTTGGACAGGCCCTCCTAAGCCCAAGCACACTCGCGGCGTAGTCCATACTTCACCCATCAAACCCGGCGAGATTAACTGTCGCTATTGGGGCAGCACATATGACGACTCCGGAAAAGACACTTGTATGGAGCTCGCCAAGAGGTATCGGATCACAATAAAGAAGTTCTTCATGCTGAACCCGGAATTGGATCGAGATTGCGGAAATGTTCGGCCGTATACAGACTATTGCGTTGCGGGATGTAGGCGTCCCCTTTATTAGACTTGTTAGCATAGTGTAAACTACCTAGCTGACGGCGATTGCATAGTTATCGAGCCCCTGAGAGCTGAAGACGGTTTCTGTGGACCACCTCACAAAAACGCTACCTGCATTGGAATGAGGCATGGACAATGTTGTAACTCGGAGACCTGGACATGCGGTAGTACCAAGTATGTATATAAGATGCTATCATATTCTCATATATATATGCATAACTGCTGACCATACCATCAGCGAGGACTGTGCTCTAGGTACCTGCTACGAGGGCGTATGTTGGGGCGACAAGGTGTATAGTACGGACGGCACATGTGGCCGCCAATACGGAAACAGAATATGCGCCGGGAAACAAGGCGACTGTTGTAGCATAGATGGTAAATGCGGCACCGGTCCTGAATTTTGTGGTGAAAGTGTCTGCCAGTCGGGCAACTGCACAAATTCCCCCAAACACCACTTCTACGCCCGTTGGTCAATTCCATCAGAGCTACCGCCGTGGAAGGCGGGAAATACAACTGACGGAACGTGCGGTGGTGAAAACAAATTCGCGTGCCATATAATATACGGGAATTGTTGCAGCAAGAGTGGTCGATGCGGGTCTCTTCCGTCGGACTGTGGAGAGGGATGGTAAGTTTTCTTCTCCGGAGGCCTTAATCAGTTGTGCATGCTAACAAGATATTGGCGATAGTCAGCCCGAGTTTGGAAGATGCGATCCCGGGGTCTCCAATGGCTCGACTACCTCTTAACTTTTTGTCACGGATCGTGGTAAATGGAGATAATTCCTGGCGGTGGGGTTTAAGAGGCTAGAAAATAGAAACTAGGATGCCATACTCTTGCGGTTTTGCTTAATAACGATAATGCCCCTATTCACCTGCGCTGTATATCCGGGCGCGAGATACGCTACAACGCAGCAACTTGATTGAAGCTCATTAGTTTGCCTATACCACGGATGAATGGCCGGTTATATGTACCTAGTAACCAAAGCCCGGATCGAAAGTCTTTCACATCGCTCAACCACTGTATATGAATAATATTTACCTATTTCACCAGCACTATATAAGTCAACCGCTTGAAATGGACCCTCATCGTGACACACCATTCCGGGGAGCGCAGTTGATCATCCATCTAACGGCAATAGGATATAATTATTGTTGCGTTCCTTAACGCCCCATACCTCCCTTAATATCCCACGCGCGACGCTATATTCGGGTGGCTAATCGCATTCTTCCCAGGTCAGGAACCGCACCACGTGAGGATACGGCCCAGTTTCCTTCTTGAACAGGTCCCTGTTTCTTGGCCGGTGTAGTACTTGCTTTCTGAAGTCCAAGAGATCGTAGAACTTCGCCAAGCCTCCGATCTCGAGCACCAGCCGCGGTGGTATCTCGAAGTAACGTCGACCTGGAACACGGAACTCTCTGGCCTCGCCACCGCAATCGTAGTTGTCTTCTAAGAACCGTGTGTACGAGCGGCCATGTTCGTACATCCAACCACCCTCGACCTGTGGCTCATCGGAGGGATCAAGGACGACGTATAGTCTCTCTAGATCAGGACAGGCCGGTGTGAAATTTGCGATCTTATAGCGCAACTGGAAGTTGGCACCTAGAGTGATCTCGTTCTCACTCATCCACGGGATACCAAGATTTCGGATCCCCGGCTGCTTAGCGTATCCGTGATCGATACGCTGGAATTCCTCACATATCCAACTCTTGTCTAGAAGCAAGAGGTCCGACGAAGCGAGGTGGATTCCAAACAAGCCCGACGTATCAATCTCGCGATACTTTCTGGGCTTCATACCGATACTTGCAGCTACTTCGGTCTCTAGGAGAGAGCTGCCTATCTCTAAGACGGTAGTACTTTGTTGCTTTCGGTTATAGCGAGTGATAGCTGCTCGTGAGGCTTGGCAGGTTTGCATAAGCGTGTCCATGATGCTGAACGGAGGCTTAAACGATAAGTTCCCGCTGGGGGCCCGACTGCGATTGAGTATGATTTTGTATTGCTCCTTTCGTTCCGCCTTTCGTATAATCTTAAACCCCGAGAAATAAACCGTTGGCGAAGCCCCAGCAAGGGCTGCGATCCAAATCTCATCTTGAATCTCTTGTGGTAGAAAGGGAAATAATTGGAAGCCGGTTTGAGCATCCATCTTTTCCGTGAAGAAGTCCAGTGGATGTAGTCCTCCCTCGCTGGAATGCTGCTCGGCTTTGGTATGGTTGCCGGAGCAATATCCTCGTGCTTATAAGGAGGCTGTGCGCTCAATTGAATTCGCTCTACGAGCGGGCAAGGAGGGAATTAAGAGTCTGGCAATTAATTAATAATCTAGCAATTAGAAGAGACAGTATTATCTAACCAGCCTTAGATAGAATATCCAGAGTAGGAGGGTCGTGTTTGGTAGGTATGTATAGTCGCGAACACTCCTTAGTCGAGAGCTCTTCGCGCGACGACAATGATATTGTATTTGTGCTTCTCAATAAACAAAGTCGATGTTAAAGAATAATCCTAACCAGGTATAGAAGGGAGGTGGGTTAATATTTTGATAGTAACAATGGAGATCGTACATTTCATTATTCTTACTGTGGCTAAGAATCTCGATAGAGCCAATATTTGTTACCAATATGGGCACAATTGAAGATGATGTTTTGGAGAAGAGAAACAACCTCTAAGCAAGATGGGAGGGGATCCTTCTGCTCTGACAGAGGTATGCTAGGAAATACTTGAGAAGTTTGTAAACTTTCAAAAAAAAGTCTCATGGCTTTACTAGCTACCTACCTACCTCTTACCTAGGGTCATGCACACAGTGTAGGGAGGCATGTACCCCTTAGTCTAAGGTACAAGCATGGTTTATAGAATATAAATCTTGTTTATCAGTATATATCTGCGTTCAGCACCATATCTCAGTAGATATGCTACCTTGTAGGTACCTACTTTGCTGAACATTTTTCATCCTCTATCTAGTGGGGTTTGGGAAGTGGGAATAGCCTCATGATACTCGGGTCCACACCTTAGGCACGCATTCAGGGTACATACGCTCTCGCGTATATACCATATGTTTCTAATGTAGTTATCAATGCAGGGATAGTCGAAATCTTTGTACAAACTTTATTTCAGGTAGAAGTGCCGACCTTGTTGTCGCACTTGGACCCGAGTCGAGAGGTACACGTACTAAGTCAATGTCTCGATTAGGGGAAGTACAATGTGCACATCCACGTCATCAAGGTTATTACTTATATAGAAAAGCCTGCCGAGAAATTTCAACGCCTCAGTTTCAGGAACAAGGTAATAATTGCAGAAAACTTTTCATTTTTCTATTTTAAAATTGAATCATGATGCAAGCACTCACTACGATATTCACAGCGCCATCATGGTGTTTGACCAGATTCGCGGTTTATATCGACAACAATCCATTTCACTCTAGTACCCTGTCTCCTACCCGAGGATGGGTCGACCCGTCATTCTCGAAATGTGTGCCGAGCCAGTACACCGATCAATTGCAAACCCTTAGTCCTGGCGTCTGCCCAGATTACATGAGCGTCGCGAGATCTGCCTACCATGTACATGGTGGTAAAACCTTATGGACTGGAGGATGTTGTCAAAGGTTCAATTTCCCATATTTTCAAGGGATGGAATTATATATCTGATCGAATGCAGTGGGTTCACCGACATGTCCGGGTACTTCTGTACCTCTACCGTCACGACGCCCATGGCCTTTCTTCTTTTGCCTAACATTACTACGAAGGATATCTACACCACTCTCTCAGACATGTGGATAGAGCATGCCCAGATCAACGTTGAATGGCAAGAGACTGATTTGAAAGATTTTCCTGGAGAGGTTATTACGAAGTACGAATCAATTATGGGAACAACGCTTGCTACTACTACAGACGAGAGTTCTCCCTCTATAGAAACGACTCATTCTGTTAGTATAGGGGCTTCAAACGCGGCAGTAGCTCCAACACTGACTATCGCCACCCCCGGACTTACCGTTATCCCGATAGATACTTTGGAGCCGACAAGCGAAATGACTGAAACTGTCATTTCGACTCCTACACTTACGCTATCGTCATCTAAACCCTCGAGTGGCGGTTGGCAATTAGCCCGGCGAATATCAACATTGCTAGTTGTCTTCTTGGTGCACCTCTGTCTGCTATATTAAGTGTGTAGCAGCCTAGTTTGTCGTATTAGTTGTTTTAGAGTAATGAGATTGGTCGATTTAGCCGTTCTTCCTACGTTAAAACGCCCCGAACTCAATATTAATGTGAGATTGTTTTGCTAAATGCTGGTTTCGTTGCTACCATACGGGATTGATGTGTTAATTACACAGTGCGAGGCTCTTTGGTGGTTTATCCCTCCCCCCTTTTCAAGTTTTTGTGTAACTCGAGGCAATGCTATAGCTTACTACATCATCATACGTGAATCTCAGGCTATAGTATCAAGTACCGGCTAAAAGCTACCGAACATACAAGCTTCTCTAGTATGAACATGTCCCAGCCCTTCCAAGCATAAGTCAAATACATCAATTACGCTGAAAAATACAAGGCTACGAGGGTTAAGTAGCAAAGGCATTACATATGCACCGAATCGCCAAGGCTTGGAGATGGAATATGGACCTATAGCTCGAAATACAGGATGAAAACTAACGTCTTGTCCCAGGCTGAACCGGCGGATTCTAGACCGGGTTGCCTCAGAAGGATTGGCCGAGAAGCATGTAACGATAAGCGATAATTAAAGTGTGTGCCTCCTGATTGAACACACAGCCATACGGGTGAATGCATGTCATCCCATCCACCCCGTATCAGTTAGCAAATAGTGGTTAGTATTACTCGAATGCCAAGCATGGAGCTACGACTTTTGAGAGGGGGGAGGGGGGGAGGACCCTCATCCTAAGCTAGGAGCACCCAAACACGTCAAGATCCCATGCATTATATCATAGTCATATGGAATAATATCGTAATAAGTGCCTAGAGAAGTTTAAACTGACTTCTTCGAGCCGGTTAGAGCGTAAATGATGGAGCTTGAGGTTAGTGAGTAGCCGGTTGTCACGAATATTCAGAACTTGGCAAGGCCAGCCTCACACATTGGATTTAGGATCAATCCAGTAGACATCAAGCTCATACTTGGTGATGGGTCAATGGGTATATTTCTATTTGCGTGTTTTCTATATCACTCGCGTGTAGTAGTTTCGGACCCCCAAAATGCGTCAGGACTGATGCCTAACAATTCCTCGCGATATCGTCGCAAGGAGTAGAGCTCATTGTAGCTTCTTACTGGAATGTGAATCGGCCGTTCTCGTTGCTGATGCGCTCGCCGAGGTTGATGTCGGCGCCGACCCAGTCGCCGTCGAGGTTCTGGAGCTCAGCGCGGAGGACGGGGACGTTGGCGCCACCCTCGATCGAGAAGGAGACGTTCTGTGCAGTCTCGGAGAAGTTAACACCACCCCATTCGAAGCGGCCTATTAGGAACGTATTAGTATTTGGGCTATTGCAGAAGGATAGATATTAGGTGTAAGGTGCTTACCGTTGTCGTTGCCGATGAACTGGTTTAAGTCAACCTCGCTGTCGACCTCACCACCGTCCTCGGTTCGGAGGCGGGCACGGAGGATGTGGCCGTCGTCGACACGGATGTCGGAAGAGGAGATGTAGAAGTTGGACATTGTGATGGTGTATTTGAGTTGTCGGCTCGATGGTGCAAGTCGTAGATCGTAAATTGGTAGGAGGCTGATGTTTGTACTGAGTGATTCCTGGGTAAGGACGCGGGGGGAGAGGAATGTTTATATAGGAGTGCTTTCTTGGGTAGTTCGCCGCAGTGGTCCCTAGGTACATGTATCTTCACTCGTATCTGGTTGAGTACCTAGACATCTTCGTCGACAGGGATACTCACTACGTATCTACAAGTAAATGTATTTTACGTTTGCAGGTACGATGTCTGTGGTACGAAACTGCCAAACAGATACGATACTTCTTTATTCAACGTCCCCAGCTGCCATGCAACTCTAAGCTCAACCCTGTTAGAGATGATGCAGACCCTCGTACACGTGTCACGGCAATGGGCCCCACATGTAGCTTTCTTGTGGGCTGAAGAGGGTCACCTTGAGGGGATAGAGAGGGGGGGGGGTTATTTTGTCATTTTTTTGAGGGGGGCACATTGACAATATTCACAAAGCGGATATACGGCCATGGTGGTTTCACACCCAAAATGCGGGTGGTGTCACTTATTCGGTTGCGGCACGGAAACGGTGGACCCCCTTTCTCTCTCTCTGTGTCTCTCCTTTTTTTTTTTTTTTCTTCCAATCCTTGGATGTACATTCGCATCACATTCGCATTACATTACACTACATCTCAGCGTTCCCATAGGCCCGACGCCAAGAGATTGGCACATCAACTTCCACCACCTCCTCCTTTCATCCAATATTTACCTTCTCATAAATCCACTACTTTAATACTAACTCGTTTTCCCATCAACATAAGAGGTCGTTTTTTGTTGAATTCTGTCATTGCGGTGAGTAATGAGATCATGTTCAGCTATCATTCAATAAACCAGCGGTCTAGATCTACTAATTTACTAGTAGTTATACTAATAACTCTTAGGCAAATTGAGCGACTTTTTAGGATGAAAAAAAAATAGACCCCTTTCCCACCGCCCATTCACGATACCCCTCGAACCCACTCATACTACCACACACACATCCTATGCAGTGCCGCAGCCGTAGTAGTTCTCAAGGCGGGGTTTTCTCCTATTCACTTCGCGTCAAGCACTACAGGTTCATAGTTAGATGTAGTCACGACGTGAATACGTGTCACCTAACTTAAGGTCTGGATCCTGTAAACCCGTGTATTGATCAATCTCTCATTCGAGGTCGACCGTCCAATCTCAGCTCCAGCTCCAGAAACCACCAGCCCGCAAGATGCGGACCGTACGATGGAAACCCCAAGCACCGCAGTTAGTTTAATCCATGACATGATATGCTGCCAGGGTTGACGCCGTAGAAATATTCGTCATACCCAGCCAACCGGGACGAGACCCTGGCGAATATCCTGGTCGTCACATAGCCTACTTACAAAATACATGGAAACGGCCGGCAACTATTATTCGAGGACTGTAGACATGAAGCACATGATTACCCATATATGTAGATTTCATTTTAGGTGGTTCCGTATGATATATAGGTACCCACCTAGGTACTCAGGTTCATTCGCGCGACTGTGGTGATTGCCTGTAAGTCGAAGTTATATAGTAGCATGTGCTCATCAGTCTCGAAGACTAACGTTAGATATCTGGATTACCGACATATTATATATCATCTACTTTTATATCTACAAGCTAGGACGCGCAGTTTTGGCGTCTAACAATAATAAAAAGTGTGGTTAGATATATTTCGCAGTACTTAGGTAGTTACCCCCCTGTGTAAGGAAGTAGAGTCAGAGTTAAGATGCTCTTCAAGGGAAATAGGAAATGAGATATAGGTGATATGGAGATATATAATACTAGCAGCAACCCTTCCTATTACTAGCTGTTCTATCTTCAGTGTAATTCCAACTCTATCGAAATGAATAGGTATTTCGAACTACGTCCAAATGGCACCCGGAGACGCTCAAACTACGAATCACAATTACAACTCTAGCGAATAAGCGTTTCTTTATCCCTTTACTAGTACGGAACTGACTCAAGTATAAAAAACTCACAAGGTATTAAAATCGATCATATCTGATGCGCCTGAGAGGTAGTTGGTAGTTCGGATCTTATCTCCCTATACCTACCCCTTAATAGATAGGTAGATACCCACCTCCGAGTGGCCAACGAATATTCAACATGTGCATAGGAAGGGTTCACAAGTAAGTAGTTCGAATGAATGGACTCTATCTAGAAATTAAGAAATTATCCCGTAAGTGCCCAACTTATTCCATGCCCCAGCAAACAATTAACCGCCCAAGACATCTATTGCCTACTTCCACCAAACAGGCGCCTAGGTATACACGCGAAATCTTCCTTATTCCTCTTACTTAAGGAACATAGAAGGTAAAGTGAAGGCAGTTATTCTTACTAGCCACATCCGGCACTCCACTGCCCCCCTTAATGTAAACCTTCCCATGTCCTACCTTCTGGTTCTCCCAATCGATAGCAGCCTGGTTTCCGGGGCCCTTCCAGTTTCCCTCGGTGCTAGCAAGGGCCTTCTCGCCGTTCGGCTTGTTGTCGAGCGCAGCTGCCGGCGCGTCTCGGAGGATGTCCTCGGTGAACCCGTTCGAGACGTTAGTCCCGTCCGTCGAGGCGACCGTCGCAGCGCCGTCGCATCCCTGCTGCAACGAGATATCGCCGTGTGCGCGCCCGTCGTTCGCGGCCTTGACTTGGAACTCGCCCCACGTGGCGGGCTGCTGGTCGCCGCGCTGCACGCGGCCCTTGAATTCGAGCTTCAGGGGGACGTGGACGGTCTGGTCCGGCCCCACTTCCACGTTGGTTAGCGGGCGGTCGAAGTTAGCGCCTGCCTCACCGTTGCCGTTCCAGTAGTTATCGTAGAAGAAGTACTTGTTAGCACGGGGGGACTTGTTGGTTAGGAGGATACCGGGACCGGCAGGTTCGGCACCACCGGGAGCCGCGGCGAATGATACGAGGCCAGCTGCTTCGACAGAGAATCCGGTAAAGGCAATGCTGGCGTCGGGAGCAGCGTTGCCGTCCTACCAGATGTTAGTAAAGAAGCATAGATGATTGGTATTTCTGTCATGATATAGACATACACTGTAGATGATGAGGATATCCTTGCTACCTTGACCAGCCTTGCTAAGGTTGTTATCGGCAGGGTTTCCGGGCTGCCCGTTCCTAGAGGGCTATAAGCGGTCGTCTATACAACGGTTTGTATAAAACTTACCATGCACCAATACCGATATAGGTTCGGCCATTGGCGAAGGTCCTGACGAAATCCTCCAAGGGCTTGAAGTCCTTCGGGGCTCCGATGCGCTTGACGTTGCCGTTTCCGTCGAGGAATACACGTCCGTTAAGCTCGTTCTTCTTATCCTGGGGAAGCCTATGCCAGGCGTCGTTGCACGCTTGCATAAAAAGCTCGTGTCCTTTATACTTTCCGGCCGGGTCGCCCACTTGCTGGCAGGTCATGTTACCGCCAGCGCCACAGATGTTGCTGATGTCGATGGTGTCATTTCCCTGCCAGCCGCACTTGGTAATCTCGCATTGCTCGCAGTCGACACCGTCATGGACAGCGATAATAGCGCCGCTGGCGCCATCAGGGGCATCGAGTCTAGCTTCGCCATTGGCAGCGACCGTTACTCTTTGGCCGCCGTTAAAGGCACCATGACACTCGAAGATTTGTTCATGGTTGGATCTGTTCTTGATAATGAGGGAAGGCATTTTGATAGGATTCTTTTGTTGTAGGTCTTGAGTTGTATTATATTCTCTTGTATTGTGTTGCTATTATGAAGATATATTTGCTGAACTGAAAAAGAGATAGAAGGTAATTTATATTTCGACAGGTCCAAGTTCTCTACGTTTATTATCGCTGGGAGGCAACCCTCCAAAAAAGAAGATATCAAATTATAGAACATGATTCATCTTTCGAGCCGCCCATATTACATGATCAGCTGCGTATTGAGTTGACCAGACTGACCCTCCAGTAACTACAGCGTAGGGATAAAGTCCCATCGAACGTCAAATTGTCATATGAATTGTTTTTTCATAATCATCGGACTCAATACGACGGTACTGTTAGAACTACAAGACTTCGCTTTGAGGTAGTGTTGGTGAGAGCTTAGATCTTACGATGCAATTAGGCAATATTATCAGTCGAATCAACAAACAACCCTATAACCTAAAGAAGTCGACGAGGTTGCACAATTCCAATAAAGCTCGTCGCTTTTGCATAGCCTCGCAACCTTCGACGGTGGCTAGGGATAAGGCAAGCCGCACATTTTTCTAGTCTCGTGCTAATCCTACTCTCCAAATACTTAAACATAGAAACTCGTTCGAACTATTGAATATTCAATAATCAGCTGACTCAAAAAGGACCTTTGGCTCTTCTTACCCTTTTCACAGGCTCGATGCCAAGTATTACGTCAACTCCTCCAACCATCTTCAACCAAACTGGCCAAGTCAGGTTAATTATCTAATATGTTTTTATCGAGCGGTGAGATCTATGATCTTAAGGAATACACTATTACTTATCAAAGTAAGCACAATCATACGTTAAGATCAACAATTTGACACATTAATAGCTTACAACCAAGTGTAACACCAAACCCGAGTAAACGTATAAGCCTCGTCGACTATCCTGGGCTATCTAACGTAGGACTATTTCAAATTCAAAAGGGCTTTGTCAAACCAACAATCCAATATAACCAACTAAGTAGTGTAGGACAATTCAAATAGTTAACTCACTCAGGCGGTACTCTCTTAGTGTATTTCTCGGTGTCGTCGTTATGTCAGCGCGAGGTGTATCTCCGCCTCACCTCAGCCCAGTATAGGGGCTCATCATAATGTAGTGTTAACTTCCTCGATTCGAAGGTGTATATAAGGACCCTATACACCTATCTCAAGTATCTATCACAGCAAGTAGCATCACCACCAAAGCAACTCAACCCAACTCCTCTAATACTTTAAAAGTCTATTTTCTGTTACATTTTATATTCACACATCTCTCAAAATGGTTATTAAGAAGCGTCAGATCCTCTGGGACTACACCAACACCGATATCGGTGACAAGATCAACCAAGTTCCTTTCGGTGGTAACAGCCCGGTTGCCTCTGTCGTGAACTGGAATGCGTGGGTACCCCCTGAGCTTAAGGGTCGGGCACCATTTCGCCCTATGATTCGTGAACTTTCGACGACGGCAGGCGGCGACTGGGGAATGATTCAGAACACGAACGAACCCATCATCCTCTACTTCAACGAACCTGAACGTCGCAACATAAGCCCCGAACAGGCCAGAGATATCTGGTACGGCCAGGTACTACCCCTGAGAAAGAACAAGGGAAAGCAGCTTGGTTCCCCGGCTGTTGCCTCTGTAAGTACCCAAGTTAATTATTTGGTCAACGATGCAGCAAGCTAATGACTCTCAGGACGACAATGGCCGTAGGTGGATCGAGAAGTTCATGTCGCTTGTGGCAAGCGACCCCCCTGACTACCTCTGCTTGCACTACTACTCCACGAACGCCGGCGAGGCTATCAAGTATATCCAGGACATGCACAACAAGTGGCCTCAGCACAAAGTCGTAAGTGCACATATATAGCCGAATTCAAAACTCCCATGTAATTAACATATTTAAAGATGGTTACCGAGATTGCTTGCATTGATCGAGACTACCAAGCCATCGTAAACTTTACCGTTCAAGTTTGCAACTGGCTAGACAGCCAAGACTGGGTTTTCGAATACGGGCTCTTCGACTTCCAGCGCACTGTCGCCGACGGCTTCGTCAGCCCGCGAGCCCAGCTCATGGACGGAAACGGCAACTTCACGGAGCTGGGTAGCATGTACGTCCACCAGCATCCCATGAAGGCACCCGGCGCCGCCAATGCCTTTTTTTCGCTGAACGCCGTCGAGAGCGCCGACTTCGAGATCGAGGAAAGCCATGATGCGAAGCCCGGCAAGCCTGTAACCCACGAGCCCAACGGTACGACTCCTCACGCTCCCGAGGTCCCCGAGGCCGTTGCGAACGGCGGACTGGTCCAATTCAACATCGCTGCAGCTCTCTCGCCGGACCAGCAGAAGGCACTAGACCTGCACAACAACAAGCGCAGGGGCAAGGGTCTCCCGTCCCTTGCATGGGACAACCAGCTTGCCAAAAACGCCGAAGATTACGCGAAGCACCTCGCCCAGATCGGCAGATTGGAGCACTCGAGCGGTGACCAGCGACCCAACCAGGGCGAGAACCTTGCAATGTAAGTTAACAATCCCGCAAAAGCGTAGAGGAGCGGCCTAACCTAAAAATCGCAACAGGGCTTCGAGCAGCGGCACGCCCCTCGCCATGTCCGCCAACATGTGGCTCGGCGAAGAAAAGAACTACCACAACGAGCCGATCGGGCAAGGCGACTTCGGATCGTACGGTCACTACAGTGAGTCTCCCTCTGCCATGTCACCGTCTTCGCCATTCTTCTGACATAAATCTTCCACCATTTAGCTCAGTGCCTGTGGAGGTCGACTACCAAGGTCGGCATGGCCTCGGCCAAGGACGCCAAAGGCGGCGTCTGGATTGTCGGTCGATATTCTCCTCCCGGAAACTGGATGGGCCAGAGACCGTACTAAGAATCTCGTCCGCCGCTTGCTGGGCTTGGCTCGGGAGTTGCCTTGTGGACCTCGGTAGATGGTAGATTGCGTTTTCTGAATTGTTGCATGGATTCCAGTCTGAGAGTGGATTTTGTTTTGGGAAGACTTGTTTTGAGCTTGGACAGTGAGTGCATTGTACATAGTATCTAATCTAGGACCACTCGTTAAGACAATTCTTTACTTTCTTATCCGCTCCATTTCGTGCCTCTGTATAAAATACCCGACCTAGGTGAATATGATATACCTATTCCATCGCACCCTAGACCGGGTATACGATGATGCCGTATGCACAGTCCATTTTTCGAATTCTTTACGAATATTAACAAACAATTAAGCTCCATTAGCTCGTATAAGCAGGTCCGGTACTCCAACTCTTGGCAGCCCTATTGCGTATTTTGCTGGAGTAAACTGACGATCCAGAGTGCGGGGTGCATCTGCTGTCCGAAGCGGTATGACAACGGTATGAGAGCTCTTCGTACGGTGGTGTATACGAGTTTTTAGTTGTTCAACTAAAGACTATTTTTAGCTTATGTTGATTCGACTTTCAAATAGCTTGAGACTTCTTTATATCTGACGAATTCAATTTATTGTGCCTTATTTTATATGACTTACACAGCGGCGTGCATCTCCACGGAACGCCATGTGTGCCATGTAGCAACACAGAAAGCCTCGTCTGCGTTCTCCCTTAATATAGTATCCTGTCTTTAAGACATTCTCCACATTCCCCAAATCCTTTAGTCAATGACGCTTCCTTTCCTATCCCTGTTTCTCTCTCTCTCTCTTGCCCATGCAGGTCGCCATCCGGGTACGGCAGTATCTGCATTACCGGCTGATGTTCAGGAGAAGGACCGATTCGTTTCTTTTGTCTTCATAACCCCTCACGTAGAGCCCAAGTTAAAAATGAGTATCTTATCTCTATGGTATGCTACTCCTTTAGAGTTAGATGAGTATGCACTTGCGATAATTTGTGCTCTACTGTCGAGTGTGTATACTATGCTGTCAACGTCTTTATACGCCCTGGCTGGCTTAGCCACTTGGGGTAGCAGCATTGGCACTGTGGCCCAGTCCATCATAACTGATGACACCACATTTTATGGCCAATCACCCCCAGTATATCCGTCACGTACGTATCATATTGGCTTGGGATAGTTCGAACGCATGCTTACAATTTTATAGCCAATGGGACGGGACTTGGAGACTGGGCGGACTCGTACGCAAAAGCACGAGCCCTCGTAGCTCAGTTGACTATAGAAGAAAAGGTTAGGGGTAAATACAGAGCAGCTCTAAGAACCCTTGTGTCTAACTCGCCATATAGGTTAATCTCACTGGTGGTATTCAAGCGGATAGCTCCTGCTCTGGTATCATCCTTCCGATTGAGAGAGTAAATTTCACCGGTCTTTGTCTTAGTGATGCAGGAAACGGAGTGCGCACTACCAACTTCGCGTCTAGTTGGGCTTCAGGCATTTCGGTCGGCGCAAGGTAAATTTGCGCTACTTGCTCTCTTGGCCACTTAAATTAATACTTTTTATAGCTGGAACCGCGAGCTGGCTTATAAGAGAGCTGTTGGCATGGCTGGCGAATTCCGAGCGAAAGGGGTTCATATTGCTCTAGGACCTGTTGTCGGCCCATTAGGCCGTATCGCGTCAAGTGGGAGGAATTGGGAAGGTAATTAATTCCTTGGTTAATCGACGAGCTTAATTATTGACTATGACTTAGGCTTCTCAAATGACCCCTATTTGTGTGGCGCCCTGGCTGCTGATACTGTAACAGGTATCCAGTCCGTGGGAGTTGCAACAAGCACCAAGGTAAAGAGCGCAGATGATCTCCTTATGATAGAAATACTGACAACTTCTTTTAGCATTTCATTGCAAATGAACAAGAAACTAATAGGAACCCTGAAGGCAATGTTACTGCCGTTTCGTCCAACATCGATGACAAGACCATTCACGAATTATATCTCTGGTGCGTATGGTGTCATGGTTTTACGGACGGTTAGATCTAACATCAACCCAGGCCCTTCCAAGATGCAGTGAAAGCCGGTACCGTAAACGTAATGTGTTCATATAACCGGATCAACAATAGCTATGGCTGTGCCAACAGTAAGACGCAAAACGGGCTGCTGAAGACTGAACTAGGTTTCCAGGTATGGAAAGCACAACTGGCTCTTGTTATGAAAATACTCGATCTGACCAAGATTACAGGGCTTCATTGTTTCGGACTGGTGGGCTCAACATTCGGGCGTTGCTACAGCACTAGCAGGTCTCGATATGACCATGCCGTACGCCAGTCCATACTGGTCCAGCAATCTAACACGAGCCGTCAAGAATGGATCCGTTCCAGAATCCAGACTTGATGACATGGCGACAAGGTAAGTTCATATTAAGTACCTCTTTGCAACCAGGACCTTCTAACGGGCGTAGAATTATAGCTACGTGGTACAAATTAGGTCAAGACGAGGGCTTCCCCGCCATGGGCAAGGGAATGCCGCTTGACCTCGCGCAGCCTCATCAGCGAGTCATTGCAAAATCAGCAAGCAATAAGGACGTATTGCTACAGGGGGCCGTTGAAAGTCACGTCTTGTTAAAGAACACTAATAATGCACTACCCCTGAAATCGCCCAAGTTAATCTCGTTGTTTGGCTACTCGGCAAAGTCGTTCGACGTATATACACCCGGAGGCGGCGGCTGGAACGGAGGTTCGGAAGCCTTGGCACCATCGGACTTGATTCAAAACGGCGACGACGTAATTCATAGTCAGATCGCCGCCAACGGTACACTAATTAGCGGTGGAGGATCTGGCGCGAACATGCCAGCCTACGTCAGTTCTCCCGCAGCAGCATTAAGTCAGCGCGCATACGAGGACGACACGAGTTTATGGTGGGATTTCCACAGTGGAAACCCTCAAGTCGATCAGTCTTCCGATGCTTGTATTGTTGTAGGCAATGCGTTCGCGTCGGAAGGTTTTGACAGACCTGGGCTACACGACGATTTCACCGACGCACTGATCACCAACGTCGCATCTCAATGTAATAATACAATTGTGGTATTTCACAACGCAGGAGTTCGCCTTGTCGACCGATTCATCGACCATCCTAACGTAACGGCCCTCATATTCGCGCATCTTCCCGGTCAGGATTCTGGTAGGGCTTTGACTTCTATCCTCTACGGCGACGTCAACCCTTCGGGCAAGCTACCCTATTCGGTCCCGCGCAACGAGTCAGACATCGGCCCAACTCAAAACGCGACTCTTCCTGATGGTATATACGAACTATTCCCTCAATCAGACTTCACGGAGGGCATATATATCGACTACAGAGCCTTCGACGCCAAGAACATAACACCCCGCTACGAATTTGGCTTTGGTTTGAGTTACACCACTTTCAAGTTCTCCGATCTCCAAGTCTCTGCGGTCGAAGGTGCTGATACCTCAGAGTATCCCTCAAAACCGATCGTCGAAGGTGGTCAGGAAGACCTCTGGGATATTGTAGCCAAGGTCTCCGCGACAGTGACGAATACAGGATCCGTGGCGGGTGCTGAGGTCGCACAGCTTTACATTGGCATCCCCGGAGGCCCCGTGAAGCAGTTACGTGGGTTCTCGAAACCAGTACTCCAACCCGGAGAATCAGCCGTCGTTGATTTTGAGTTAACGAGGAGAGACCTAAGCACGTGGGACGTCGTCGCACAGAAATGGCTCCTACAAAAAGGCGACTATGGAGTCTTTGTCGGGTCTAGTAGCCGAGTGCTACCTTTGTTCGGGACCTTGTCGATTTAGTTACCAGCACTTCAGACGTCGATAATGCGTTCAGAAGCATATAGGCGAAGCTGGATTGGGTTGCTATTTATTCAGCCCCTATCTCTACGGACAGAAGCGGTCAGCTCTTTGAGCTATGGATCTGTTAAATAATTAATGAAATTTACTCAACATGTCCCCTTTATCTAGTAGTTATTTGGATAGCTAACTGACCCCAGCCTTTTCTTCTTGTAATTTGTCAAAAGCTAAAAAACGACGCCGTTATCGCTCACGAGCAATTACGCCTTATATACTGTGCGACATAATTTTATTATGGCCATTTTTGACAACAGCTAGCTGTATGGTGCCGTCGACTTTCGGGATACCTAGTAGCCTAATCTTGGCAAATCAAGCATAGATAGGTTGTAAGTTATGTGCATTGTGTTGGGGTTTAGAAATAATAAACAACTTAATTAGGTACCTAGTTATGAATTAAAGAAGCCCCCTTGGCTTTTCCACATTAAAATGCAAAGACTATTATAACACTTCAAGTAGGGCATTGAAGCCACCAATCGGCATCTCTATCCAAGTGTTTCCTTACAGGGTTCCCACCAATGAGAATAAGCCTTTTTTCAAATCTAGCATGAATACCTTATGCACGCCATCTCTTAGCAACTCGGAACTATAGAACAGATCAGGTTAGACAAGTCAACATGGTCCGATCCACCCGTACCGACTTCTTGGGCTTCCTATTCTCCTTTGTTCCGGAATATCCGTAGCTTATACCGCCACAATTTTGGGAATTTACGCTTCTCTTGAGAGACGGGACTGCTATGGTTTAGTTGAAAATGGGCTTACCACAAAACTTCACGAGACCACCGGATAATACTGGGAATATATTAGAACCGAAATACCTATCTTGGTATATCTTCGTACCCACCGCCTTCGTACTATATTTGTCACTAGTGCAGCTCCTACGGTTTCGCGCCATCCGGGCTTTAGAGCGCAAGTATGCGGCTTACATCGAGGACCCGTATAGACTGAACTACCGGCAAGCGGCTGAGATCATGCACTTACACCAACTTTACGATACGCCGTTCCTCTTCTACTTCGGTACTCAATGGGCCCTCATCAAGAGCTACGGCATGTCCACCGGCACTCCCCTTTTAGTCCGCACACGTCAACTCTGTGATCCTGTCCGCGTTGGCCGGCGGGTTGAAGATACGGTTACTATCTTAGTTGAGCTACTTGTTGGCAATATTGACTCGGAACGCGGTCGCAAAGCCATGGCTCGTCTAAATTGGATTCACGGCCAATATTCAAGCCATATTAAAGAGTACGACTACGTACATACCTTAGCTCTCTTCGTTCTCGAGCCCGCGCGCTGGATCAATAGATATGACTGGCGGCCTTTGGCGAGGCTAGAGAAAGTCGCATATTTCGTGTACTGGCGGGAACTAGCCCGACGCATGGGTTTCGTAGATCTGGTTCCGGAAACTTTGGAGGAACTAGAGGAATGGAAAGTAAAGTATGAAGAAGAACATATGCATTATATCCCCGAGAACTACATGGTAGCATCCGCTACTGTAGACCTATTCATGCGAACGATACCACACTTCTTACATGGCATAATACAGACAATTTTCTTGTCGTTCGTTGACGAGAAACACGTCCGTGATGCCCTAGGCTTCCCGGATCCGCCCCGGTGGGCTACGGCGCTAATAATGGGTTTCTTCCAGCTGCGCGGATTCATGTTACGCCACTTTTTCCTCCCTCGCATGGCACCAATGGATCCCGTGGCACATCCCGGAGAGGACGGCCGGTTATACCGTAGCGCGAGGTGGGTCGGTTTCGAGCCGTGGTACGTTGCCGATACCTGGTACAACCGGGTGGTACTGTGGCTGATGTCCGGTGGCAAGACGGCACCGGGAGGAAAGTACGGGCGTAAGGGATATCTTCCAGAAGAGTTAGGTCCGGTCGAGCTCGAGAGGCTCGGTAAGAATGAAGTTTTATATGAAGCGGAAATAATGAAGACATATGCGATAGGAAAGAAGGAGAGGATAGGGGCCGGATGTCCGTTTGCTTTTGGGTATTAAATAGCTAAATATAAATAATACTAGATATCTAATTCATATAATCTAGCGATAGTTACATATTAAGCAGGGGGGTTATATATGCTATTAGTAAGGCCACAAACGGTCATTAGCTTACAGTTATTTAATACATTAACCCAATATTTCGCGGTAGTAAGAAATAGGGGTAAAACTCCAATATAGATTAGGTTAGGTACTTCCGTAGCATTGCGCATTTTGCAATACAATTAGATGTAAGTCATTCACTATCATATCATAGAAATCATAGATCCGACGTAATCCAACTCGCATATTATTTAACGATAGTCTCCCTATATCTTAGATATAAGTTGTTAACAGCCTTACCAGCCAAACCTTCACCCAGAGCTAACACGACGAGTAACGGGCCATGTCACAAGCCTACTTAGACTCCTCCTTCGTATCCTTGAAACGTCGGGACTTAAATGCCTCAGGAATCGTGCCCCCCGCCAACTCGTTCTTATCAAAGAACTCCCTAATCTCCTTCTCCTCATCATCACTCAGCACCACGTCTTGCGCATCCCAATTCTCCTCGAGGTACTTAATCCTCTTCGTGCCCGGAATCGGGAAAACATCATCCCCCTGCTTAAGCAGCCACGCGAGCGCGAGCTGAGAAACACTGCACCCCTTGCGCTGCGCGAGAGCGGAAAACTGCGCTACGACCTGCGCGTTGCGCTCGCGGTTCTCGGCTAGAAATTGAGGCATCACGCGGGGGCGGGCGTCGGTCTCCTCGAAGGAGGCGGAGGTGAACGTGTTGGTTAGGATGCCCCGGCCAAGCGGAGTAGCAGCCACGATGGCGACACCGAGTTCCCGACACGCGGCGAGAAGTTCCGTGCCTTCGTCGCCTTCGATGCCGCGGGCCGAGACGGAGTATTCGGTCTGGACAGCGGCCACCGGTGCGATTTTGACGGCGCGGCGGAGGGTCGTGGAGGATACCATCGAGAGACCGATGTACTTGATCTTGCCCTCGCTGAATCTTGGTTAGTACGGAATTAAAGCGCTTTGTTCGAGGGTCATTACTCTTGAAGCTCCTTCAGAGCGCGCATAGTCTCCTCGATAGGAGTCTCGGGGTTGACGCTGTGAATGTAGTCTGTAGTTTGTGTGGGTTAGAATTGTCCCGTAGATATTCGTAAAGGTCGAGATAGAATAATAAGATAAAACTTACAAAGATCAATCTGATCAACACCCAAGGCCTTCAGACTCTTATCACAGGCTTGCTTAACATACTCATAAGAACTATCGGCCTCAAAGGTCTTGCTGCCCTTGATGATACCACACTTGGAAGCGATGAAGATCTGGTCTCGTTTTCCGGTCCTCTTGAACCACTTTCCGATATGTTCTTCTCCGTCGCCGTAAAGGCTGAGCCATTGTTAGTTAATTTACTTTACCAAGAATCGTATATGAAGTATTTACTCGGCGGTATCCCAGAAAGTCTCTCCCAGTTCCAGGGCACGATCGAGAAGCTTGAATCGCTCCTCATCATCCAGTTCTTTTCCGTAAACTGAGTAAGATGCACCCATAAGTCCAAGACCGATAGCTGGGACCAAGGGACCGTCCTTTCCGAGGCGGCGGAGGATAGGCTTAGCAGGCATGTTGACAGGAATTGATTATTGAGATAGGTAAGTGTAAATCTTTTTGTCTTTGAAGACTGCTGAGTCTGTTTGTTCTACTATTCAAGTTCTAACGAGACGAGAAAGACTCAGATATTTATATTCGATCGATCTCGAAAAGCTCGTAGTGTACCACTAATAACCAACAGAACCACGGCCTCCTTAATGCACCGCATCCCCGAGCCCGGTACCTCAATACCGCAGGCGACAACTTAAAAGATCACCCCTTATACGCCTTACGTCCATTAAGTCCGATCAAGAAGTGAAGCTAAAAGGATCGAGGCTCTGACCCGGTATTACTAAGGCATTAAAAGAGATATTCCCACATTTAGACAGATGCAGTATAAATGACCAATCAGCGCCTAGAGTTTCCGAGCAGACCAATCGACGCCTCCGACAGCATCCAATCGAATGACGTACCGTAAGGGTCGGCCAGACGAATTCGGCATGGCCAAGTCACCTTTGGTCATGTCGGCGAGCAAAATAAAGACAAATGAAACGAGACTTTATCACACTTACGAATTCGAGTGGTGCCTGCGAAAATCTGATAGATAATTATAGATTGCTAATTTGGTAACCGGTTAACGGTTAGAAGTTTCTAAACGATCCTCTTCTCTTCTCCACCCCAAAGATCCCTTCTTGGTATTCGAGGAAGCATCGTCATAAAGCAGATACGTTCTTAGTATAATGCTCTCCCAACCCATAAATCACGATAAGTATAAAGCCAAGTTTCCCACTACCTTTTATCTTCGAATAAGTCAGACGCCAAAAACCCGAGCCATAGTCACCCAAGTACCTATAGCAGTCCAAGCGGACTAGAGGTATTAGAGGGCGCTCTCGATTCAGAGAAGGAGTTTCTCCAAGTATCTAGCAAAGCAGAGAGCTCCATGCCAGGTGCATACGAGTGTATAGACGATATTGTAAGACCAGCTACTTCGCCTTCGATTTGTTAGCAGATTCGTAATACTAGAGCGTATTAAGACATACCCAGGGCCAATAAGACCAAATTCCTCATCGCAGAGGGAGGGAGCCCATAAGAGCCCAGTACTAGCGACGTCGCCGGACACCAAATATAAGGCCACCATGATAAGGTAGGCGATTGCTTAAGAAATGAATTACCAATCCGAGATGCAGAGGCAGCTGTGCCTTCCAGTGCCTCAAAAATATCATTTGTTATATTGCGCGCTTGCTGCAGGGAGCTCGCATGATCATCGTAATACACCGCCAAATTCTCGGTAATATTTAGAAGCCGTCGCATGCCCTATAAACCCGTATTAATAACAGTAGTACTTCAAGGACGAAATCTTTTACCTTCTCGAGTGTGTTTTGTCTCGATTCTAATTCTGCTGCCTGGAGACGCGAAAGCTCCTGCGGTTATGTATTAGCGTTGGACCAAGAACACATACACGCCACATACTATTTGGGTCTGCAACTGCCCTGCAGATACACTAGCTACTGCGATTGCTTGTATTGCTGTTTCTATAGCAGATTCTGCGCGTTGATTCGCCAATTGAATCGAATGCTCGTAAGAAGATGCCACCTCAGCTTGGCCTTCACGAACACTCTTCAATACGACCTCGAGCATTTTCTGCAGATTAACAGCATTCTGCGCTCCTGAACTAACCGCATCTGTAGTATCCTAGCGAACGATTAATAAATGTGCATAGTTAAAACTAAAATGAATTACCTTAACGGCATGCATAAGTCGACTAAGAACGAAATCTTCTACTGAGCCTAGGCTATCCTTCAAGCGGTCCACCATTGGCGAAAGCTTGTCGACCTTACTACTGGTCACCTGTGCCCGAATATCTAAGTCTTTCATATGCCGTTCGAATTGTTTATCGATATCATCTGTGAACCGCCCCATAACTCTAGTTAGGCGTTGGAAGAGAAGAATGTGTTCATCTAAGGTATGTCAGTACAGTAATTCAAACCCATAACAAACCAGGGCTATTTATATACCTTTCTCATTGTCGACTCTAGCAGCTTCGCAAAACCTCAAAGCTTTATGGCGATAACTGACCCAAGTGTTCTAAGCCGAGTCGGACTCGCCTAAGCCGGAGAGGCAACCGTCAACTTCCAGAGAGGAGACATGCAGTTGTCCCAAATTTTGAAGTGGCAGCTGACTTAGAACGGATTCTCGAAAGTTGGCGCATTCTCTTGGGATTTGGAAGCTTCCTCTCTCCAAGTCGCAGATTGCCAGGCTAGCAGCATACGAGTCAACGAAATCTCTGATCTTACGGCCACTTTCGGTTAGGACCGATGCGTCATTCTTGCCCTCAAGTACCTCGCAGTTATTCACTAGTAGTCGTGCGGCTGTTCTATGACATAAGGGTTCAGATTCTAACTCCCGTAGTTCCCTCAGGGCAGTTTCATAGGGGCTCGGCAATCGCGACTCGGGTTTCAAGAGTTGTGGCAAACCGTCTCCTACGGTATTTGAGTTGATAAGCACCTTCGCGTCTAGTTACTAGTGAGTAATGCACCAAAACAGCTAGGAAGCGGTGGCTTACCTATTCCTACTTTAGATCCGCTACGCCATGAAAACCCATTGATAAAATGAGCCTGTAATAGCAAGAAGAGGATAACCTCTTTAATCGAGCCCATAATACCCCCTGTACTTTCACCACGGCTCTGTTGTCACTTAAAGTAGGGTAAAGGGATGAAATATAAAATTTAGTTGAAATGGGATTATATGAGAATGTTTGAGATTAAAATTTTGGTAATATAGAAAGCGAGCAAAAAGAGGCAGGAGAGGTAAAAATCAATAATAAATATTCTTGGTTTCGTGCTCAAAGCTGTCACACGATGGATTCGATGTTTGATACCCTTCGGAGAATGTTGCCTCATTCAAAGCAGGATTACGGCCCGTTAGTTTGGCATAGGTATCGCCATAACCAGAGTTGACAAACTAAGAGAATAAGTGTATGAGGATGTAAGAGAGTAGACTATCAATTTTCGATAAGAATAATAAATAAATTTATGACCTTTACTAATTTAACCTTTGTGAAAGGAAGGAACTGCCCAAACTATTGGAGTGACACAATCTAGGGCAGTTGCGATAGGGGGAAGCTGCCTCCATTATTACATATTACATAATATTCTTTTGCAGTTTTCACTAACGTGCCACACAAGTCAACCGCCCAAACATGTCAACCGCCCAGCCGAAATATAACCGAAAACCCAAGAAATTCGAAAATCGTAACTTTACGAATTCTTAATCTTATTTTTTCAAATTTTAATATGTTTGATATTATATATATCTAAATTTATAGAAAAATTGAAAAAAATCCCCGGTGTATATAAAGGAAGATAATTAAGATATTGAATATTTCGGGCCCACTTTTCAGGTATTTAATTGAATAAATTCGTACAAAATTTTCGAAAAATACTATAATTATCAGCATTTCAAGAGGATTCCAAATCTTCAAACCGAATTTTGATACAATTTGTTTTGAATTAAACGCACGTTTACGCACAGACGTATTTTGTATGTAATTTTTGCTGAGCGGTTGACTAGTTTGGGCGGTTGACTTGTGGGGCACGTTAACCTACACGTGATCCGACCCGATTCTTTTTCCTGCATTGCCAAGCATCGCGCATCGAGCTCTGCAACCGAAGTCTTTGGGATTTTGAGTTCTGCAGCCGATTGACATCACAGCGGAAACTTCCCCAAAATCCACGATGTTGGCACCGAGTAGGGGAAAGGTGCTCGAGAGAGCCCTTTCCGGTGCAAATGCCGCTGTCACGCTCCCGGCTTTCCTCGTACCAGCCTTCCAAACGACCGCCCCGCGGCGCCAATTCTCCAACACGACGACTAAATCCTCGAAGCTCGGCCGAACGCCGATATCGATCCCGCCTGGTGTAGAACTGACTATCGGAGAACCCAGAGTCAAGAAGGACCCTACTACCTACCTCAGAATACCGAAGCGAACCGTCACTATAGCGGGACCATTAGGGAAACTCGATCTTGAAATTCCTCCATATCTTACGGTTAACCATGACGAAGCTACGAGGAGGGCAATGCTCAGCATTGAGAATAACGAAATCAAGGAGCAGAAGGAGATGTGGGGTATGTGCAATACTTGTTTTGGTCGCCATTGCAATTATTAAGGCCCCTCTTCATTCTAGAGGGGCTGCGGCTGACTTGGAACAAAATCTAGGAACCACCTGGGCATATTTGAACCGTCACATCATTGGCGTCTCGGAAGGACACACCGCGATTTTACGACTTGTAGGTGTAGGATACAGGGCGACTGTCGAAGAGCGACCGAGAAAGGCAGCATACCCGGGGCAGAAATTCGTGTGTCTGAAGCTTGGTTTCACGCATCCCGTCGAGGAGCCAGTCCCTACCGGAATGAAGGCCAGCACGCCACAACCTACCAGAATATTGCTCGAGGGTATTAACAGGGAGGAGGTCATGTCATTCGCGGCCAGAATACGCAGGTGGAGGAGGCCGGAACCGTACAAGGGCAAGGGTATCTTTGTCAACGACGAGACAATCAAGCTAAAGCAAAAGAAGATCAAATAGATGATCTTAGGAATGGCATTGTTCCATTTCAGACGTGTATCTATGTACTATATGACGGAAGATACCCGATCAACCAAAATTATGTACTTTTATGCGTCATCTATCATGTGCTAGTTTCCTTCTTCGAGAGCACTTCCTGAACCGCCTTTAGAACCTGCGGTTGAGCAGCAGCGGGAGCAGCGACAACACCCTTGTTACTCGAGAGTGTTCGTCCGATGCTAAAGTCTAGTCGCTTGCCGTGGATGTCCGTTACGGCACCACCGGCTTCTCGGACGATGAGGTCGCCCGCTGCGTGATCCCAAATCTTCTCTTGATATGTCGCGCTAACAGGTAATCGCAAGTAGATATCGCCTGCACCTCGCGCAATTGAGGCGTACTTGGCCTGAGAATCCATACGCACGCTAGGGTTGGTAATACCGAGCAACTTTGCAATTTCGGCCTGGTCACCATGGGATGAGTGGCCGGCCTCCACACTCTCACAGAAGGTCGCTGCAGTGATATCAGTGATTTCCCTCATAGAAATGCTCTTCTCTCTAGCCAGCTCGCCAGTTGTCAAGGCGCGACTCGTAGCACCCTGACCCAAAACACCAGAGAATAGAACACCTCTTCCCTCATCTGTCTGGCCAGATTCCATACCTCCCGTCAATGGGGCAGCGTCGTCGATAGGTAGGTTCGGGCAGCCCAAAACGCCAACCTTGACATCGCCGTCCACCATTAGGGCTAGGCACACGGCGTATTGGCCGCCGCGCAAGAAACCCTTGGTACCATCGATAGGGTCAATAGCCCATATACGACCCTTGGCACCGCCCTGGCTATTTCCGTAATCAATCATAGTGAGCATAGCTTCCTCATTATCGATAGCGCCGCCGAGGAGACTTTCGGCTTCGGGGTCGGAGAGCTGGGTGGTAGAAACCAGATCCCAGATTGTGTGCCTCAGATTCTCATCCTGGCGCAACTGGGCAGCTTCCTCCTCGGCAACAATTTCGTCGTCGGGGAAGTTGGCCTTTAGAGCACTGATAATGAGGGCCTGGGCGCCGAAGTCGCCGATTGTTACGGGAGACTTGTCATCTTTGGAAACAGTGCCCTTGGCCTTCTCGTGAAAAACTCGCTTGGTTAAGATGGAAGCGCGCTGAACAGCCAGCTGGGCTACCTCGAGCTCTTTAACGTATGACGACATATTTTTATTGGATGTGACAGGGCTGAAGATTTGTTGGCGGGTGCCAGGAGAAAGATGCAGGGACAGCGATGTAAGGCGGGGCAGGGCTCGAGACAGGAAGATAGCCAGTGTCACGATGAAAAGAGAAGACAGAATAAGGAACTTGGTAATGTTTATCTTTTTATCTGTACCCTTTCTAGACGGCATATAGCATGATTTATGTAATTTATTTGTAAGTGCAGTAGATAAATTGTATAATGAAGATTTTTATGTATATACTTGGATTGCCAGCACAGTGATTTAATGATCGTTGTAGCCCCTCATATTCTTTCCCACTATAAGTGCATGGGTTCTGTACAATATTTTCAGGGGGGGAGGGAGTACCTACTACCTAAAGAGCTAACATGTAGGTACATCAAGTAGGTACCTAGGTATGTACATACTCAAAGCGATACGCGTCAGAATACAGCGTTTCAATCTTCACTAATGTCGGTGCCCGAGACCATTTTTACCGTTTCTCCAACCGCCATCCTATAGCGGCTAGATTCAAGTTTTGTTCAACACCGATAGCCTCAATTCTAGTTATACCAGCCCTAAAGACGTAGGGGACCTTTAGGTATAGGTTGTTTACCTACCTAGGTAGTTTAGTGGGTACATACGCTATAGGCTGTCGGGTTCCATACCCCGGTCCGTCACCCCTCCGACGACCGTAGCTTAGGTAAAGTAAATTTGTACGGGAATTGGAGAAAGAAAGAAAAACAACAAAGTTACGTAGTTACCTTTGCTCCATTACCTAACGACTTTTGATACGCATCTGGCCTAGAACTTGGCCATTTAAATTCAAACAAAGTAAAAACAATCTATTGGTCGGATTCTTTTACAGGTCTACTTTGATCGAATCGATTTTACAATCCAACGTCGCAAAGTTTAATGGTGTTTCCAAGAGTTGCCAAGGTAACTTAAGAGGAACTTAGGAGGTTGTTAAAAAGTATTAGCAAAAATCCCTTATAAGCTGAACTTCCAAAGCAAGCTCTAAGATCCTACTTTAATACTTGATTACCACCCTACCCAACCCTTATTTATCATTGAGCCGAAGCAACCATGAACGCTACTAAGCGCAAGTTCAATGCCTTATTACAAGGAATCGGCGCGAAGCCAATACCTCAGTCGCCATCAGCAGAAGCGCAAATTGATACTTCAACTTCACCTACAAATCGACCATCGACTCCTACTCCTGTCCCCGACTCGAATTTAGCATCAGAGAACGTCCCAACCCCAAATAAAGAGATGCCTTCCGGAAGCGTACCTTCGACCCCCAGCGATCTCTTTAAGCGCCGCCGCGTAGGCGTCTTGGAAGCCACCCCAGGAAATGAAAAACCGGGCGGGACTATCATTTCAAACGTCGTATTAAAGAAATGGGCGCCGAATGGAAGCGCAGCCTCACCAGCTAAAGGAACCAAGACCGAGGCGCCGAAATATTGTCCTGGCGATCGCAACGAACTAATCAGGCGATTGGGTACATTTCAAGAACTGACAGAATGGACACCCAAGCCAGATAAAGTCAACGAGATCGAATGGGCCAAGAGAGGCTGGGTATGCCTGGGGAAGGAGCGCGTGGGGTGCGAGTTATGCCACAAAGAGTTGATAGTAAAGACAAATAAAAGGGAGGTGGATGGTAAAGAGGTCCCAGTTATTGTTGGCTCAGACATCGAGCAGGGTTTTGTGAAGAGGTTCGTCGAATTGATCGTCGATGCGCATCAGGAAGATTGCTTATGGAGGAGACGCGGCTGCGATGGTGAGGCCGCCATAATCACTACATGTTAAGGACATTCGTACACTAACTACAGGCAACAGATACTTTGCTCAGGTTATCCTTGACGAGTCCTCCAACTGCGCTAGCCTCTCTACGCCAACGATACGACGAACTTTGCGCGCGACAGTCATTCCTCCCATATCTCTTCAATCTGCGCTTACCTGCGAATTTGGATCTGCAGGCTGTCAAGTCACAATTGACTCCAACTTTCTTTACCGATCCTCCACCACCAAGCACGAACCCATCGGCTCCAAATGATGTAGCTCTCGCACTTGCTCTTACCGGTTGGCAGGGCCTTACAAACCCACGTGTTGGCGCGGTACCTAATTCGGCAACTTGTGCTACGTGCTTGCGTCGCCTAGGATTGTGGATGTTTAAGAGCAAAGAGGTAGATGAGGAAACGAGGCAGATTCTTGTTCCGGCACCTATGGATTACCTTGATCCTATCCGCGAGCACCGATTCTTCTGCCCCTGGCGAAATGCTGCGGTTCAACACAACCCCGGCGCTAAGAAGGCGGACAACAAAACCTCTTGGGAAGTCCTTGCGCAAACGATCAAAAATCACTCTTACCTTCGCGCACAAGCAGAGAAGAGTAACCAACGCAGCAGTTTTTTCCACCGCTCTTCAGCGTCAGTCCCAACAACCCCGGTGAAAGGGGGGCACGCAGGAGACACGCGCTCGCCCATGCTAGGATCGGATGACGAAGATGAGGATTTGACCGCCAGAGACGCAAAGGATAAGGAGAGATGGGCGCGTTTGAGGAAAGTGAAGAACCTATTTGACACCAAGAACGGGAAGAAATTGCGGCGCTCGTTATCCCGGCCGGAGACTGCTACAAGTCGCCCAACCACTTCGCATTCGAGGCAGGGTAGTGTCCCGCCTGAAACAGAGGGGGGGAATAAATGAGGAGGCTCGTCATCCTGGACAGGACTTTATCGAGGCGTTTGTATTAATGATTGTACTAATGGATTTGGTTTAGTAAATGTTAGTAAAGATACCCAAGCTTCTCGCATCACATCTATCTTATAATGTATTTAGCAGTAATACCAATTTGCAGCCCCGGTATCATTTCCTCTGGTTGTTGGATATCGCTTCCTTGTATGATCCTTATGTCTATCTCATCAGCAATATAATTCGCTGATGTTTTGTTATATCAGTGATCATCTTGCCATACGTATTATCAGGGTTTATTTGACAGCCTTTGTGGTAGACACCCCAGAAATTTGTGTGATAAACGACACATGCATCCAAGTAAATCAGAATATTGATGGGATCCTTTCTATAGATGTTATCTGATTTCTCATCATGGAGTGAAGCGTTTAGGGGCAACAAAGGATAAAACAGCCACAGCGGTACCCAAAGGTGAATATACCTTCAAGTACCTCCTACCTACGTGACGAATGTACCTAGGTACATACATAGGTACCTAAGTAAATCATGTAATATCTAGTCGCTTCCATCATAATGATTTAATAGAGTGGCAGGGTGACTTCCCAAACGATGACTGTTAGGTAATCCAGGAACATGAACTATACGACAAGTAATTGGATACCATTAAAAAGCACATGTGCAATGTGCACTAGGTTAAAAGCTTAAAAAAAAAAGAAACCGACAAGGTGCGGTTCGTCACGTCGTCAAAATAACGTAACATTTTCAACCGCTTCCGATATCCAGATTTCCAAGGGTATGGATCTATACCCTTTTTTTTCCCTTAATTTTACGCACAAATGCCGCTCACTTGGTATTGCCACTTTGCCAACTTGGACACTTCATAAGTGCAGAAGGAATTAATTCATGTACGAAAACGGAGAGCCAAGTCATGTCGAAATATGGACATGCGACCAACGAGGTCACGCCTAATTGACAGTGGTCGGAGTGGGCGTCTGCGGCTTTTGTGCGTAGATGTACGTGGACTAGGATCAACCATGCCGCCATGCCGGGAAGCGTTTTTAATGCCCCATTCACGAATGGAGTTGTACGATTTGGCTTCGATTAGAAGCCGACTCGGGGTCCTTACCCCTGGGTGGCAATAATCCATCCGGTGCCGCTAATTCGAATTCTGCCCTAGGCAAATTCCTAGTCCGATCTGATGACCCCCTGACCCCGGAGCAAATCTGCTGTCACTCTTATGGAAGATTCTACGCAATGGATGAATCTGTGTGTGTTATGTCACGTCTAATCACTATACTCTCGTCGTAACTTCTTCCATACTATGGCGATTCACGGCATGCCGAGCCTATGCCTCAGAGCCGGTCTATGCCCCGGCGGCGAAGATCCGGTATGCGCAATTCACCGCCCGGAGTTGCACATACCATACTTGGCCAGAATGACCTATCAGCCCTTGCCTAACCCATTGTCACTGTGGAGAGGGCTGTTGCGCTGTTTGTGCGTAAGATTGATAAGTTAGATATAACTTACACAACTCTTGCTTAGTTTTCGAGCGAGTGAATCACTAAGATTACAATATAATCCAGAATACCTCCCGTAATTTGTCATCACAATTTATCGGTTGTTTCGTATATTTGAACTTGGTTAATACCTTATTCATAATCAGAGTTTCTCGTCTCAGTTTCTATTCAACCAAGGTATTCTCTATAAAGTGAATAACAGAGACGGGCACCTTGTCTGAAGGCTTCTTTTCGAAATTTTATTCGCCTGTGGAGCCGACTCCTTCTCCTGTTCCTACTGGTACCTATCAACCTACCTACATATACCCCCTTCAGGCTGAATTACACATCACCCGCGTACCGACGTCCGTACTTCCTATAACGGATCCCTTTTTTAATATATTCCAGCAACCACACACTACAGTTTATCAGTCATCCCAGCTCCCATACGTCTCTGCCTTGTTGGAACTACTCATATCCAGCAGGACCAAAGGGATCAACGCCCCGTTGCGCAGGTCGCACTCCAAAGTAGTCTTCCGAGCGGCAGACGGCACCAGTTATCCAAAAATGGCTACATCAGATCAAACTGTCACTACAAATTTCTTACTGGCTAATCTACATTGTCCCACGTGCGTATCCTCTATAAAAGATGTCTTGCAGCATCTTCCTGGTATCCGTTGGGTGTCGCCCAACGTCGTCACCTCGTGGGTCGCAGTCGAGCACGATCCCAAAGCGTCTATAACCGAGATGGCGTCCAAATTGGAATCTTCAGGGTTTGAGGTTTCTAGTGTAGCCTCAATCAATGGCGAAGAAACTCTAGCGAACTTACTGCATGGAGATCCATCCAACGTGCCTTGCCCCTCAGCAGCCCCGGCTTCGCCAGATCTCAACCAGCGAAATAGCCCATTAGGTCGAATCTTTAAATTACCAAGCAAATTTGCACATAGCCATACGTCAGAAAAAGAAAAAGAACATCTAAACAACTGTGAGCTATGTCGAATTAACGGACTTCGCCCTCATACCTCCAACGTCTCATGCTGTGGCGTACTATCAGAAAAGGTTGATGATCTTTCAAGGGATCAGAAAAGAAACGATGAGAAGTCAATTCAGGGTATCATTACATCGGCCAAATCCCTCGCGGCTGAAGATGATGAAAAAATCCAGTCGCATAATGAGGGACGCAGATGGAGGGCTTCTATGGCCATTACCGGGATGACATGCGCTACTTGTTCTAACGACATCACCAACCAATTGAAATCAAAGCAATGGATTACCAAGGTTACGATCAATTTACTTTCAAATAGTGGTGTAGTTGAATATATCGGTACAAAGGAAGACGCCAACCAGCTCGTCGAGATAATTGAGGATACAGGCAGAGGCGCTGAGCTTGATCAAGTCGTCAACATTGACGGAGAAAACAGGCCAAAGCATCAGAGAACAGTTGAGATCCGCATTGATGGATTCTACTGCGATCATTGCGCTGACCGCGCTACGCATAGTCTCAAGGGTTTCCTTCGACATCTTGAAGTCATCTCCAGTCCTAACCGAAAGCGACCCATTCTCAAGATTGCCTACACTCCTGTAGTACCCAGCTTCACGATTAGACGAATTCTTGCAGCTATCGAAGCAAGCGACCCAGCATTCAAGGCAACGATTTATCATCCGCCCACATTAGAGGAGCGCTCGAAGCGAATACACGCACGCCACCAAAAGCAGCTCTTCCTCCGTGCTATATTTACTACGATTGTCGTTATACCAACATTCATTATTGGCGTAGTGTACATGAGCCTTGTATCCAACTCCGACACATCTAAGATGTATCTCATGGAGCCATGGCGATCCGGGATCAGCCGTGCGCAGTTGGCCCTTTGTATTATGGCAACACCAGTATACTTTTTCGGCGCTGATATTTTCCACCGGCGTGCGGTAAAGGAGGTCAGTGCGTTATGGAGACCACGAAGTCAGACGCCAATCCTCCAGCGATTTTATCGATTCGGTAGCATGAATATGCTTATATCACTGGGAACCACAATCGCATATATCTCGTCAATCAGCCAAATGATTGCGGCTGCTGTGGATCGCCCAGATATGATCAGCGACGAAAACTTCTACTTCGACTCTGTTGTATTTTTAACATTTTTCTTACTCTGGGGGCGACTTATTGAAGCATACAGCAAATCTAAGACGGGGGATGCGGTGGAAGCCCTGGGAAAGCTTCGACCAACCACTGCCGTGCTTGTCGAGGACGTTACGGATACCAAGGAGACTGAAATGGTGGTTCATACTGATCTGCTAGAGTTCGGTGATCTCGTCCGCATTCCCCATGGAGGCTCACCCCCTTGCGATGGTAGAGTCGTCCGCGGGGTGGCCGAATTTAACGAAGCTAGTCTGACGGGAGAATCCCGTTTAGTAAGGAAGGTTGCTAACGACAACGTCTTTGCGGGTACTATCAATGTCGGCAAGCCAATCTTGATCCAAATTACGGGTAGCGCTGGCCAATCGATGCTCGATCAGATTGTCGACATCGTCCGAGAAGGCCAGACGAAGCGCGCACCGATGGAAAAGCTAGCAGATTTATTGACTGCTTACTTCGTCCCATTTGTTACTCTAATTGCCATCCTTACATGGCTTATCTGGTTATCGATCGGCGTATCTGGTGCGATTCCTGGACATTTCCTCGACGTATCATCAGGAGGATGGGTCGTATTTTCACTTCAGTTCGCCATCGCAGTCTTCGTTGTCGCATGCCCCTGTGGTCTTGCTCTCGCCGCTCCCACCGCAATATTCGTCGGTGGTGGCCTAGCCGCTAAGCATGGTATACTGGTCAAGGGTGGTGGTGAGGCTTTCGAGAAAGCTAGCCGGATCGACTGTGTCGTTTTCGATAAGACTGGTACTCTTACAATGGGTGGTGAACCGACGATTACAGATAATATTATATTCCCTGATCGAACGACGAGCGAAAAGGAGCGAGAAATATTTCTCGCGGCACTTCGAGCCACGGAGGAGAACAGTACTCATCCTATTGCGAAAGCGATTGTTTCGTTTTGCAACACCCAAACATCTGAGCGCGTCGAAGTTCCGGACGTTGAGGAGCTACCAGGAAAGGGTCTCAAGGCGACCTACTATGTAGAATCATTGCCCTTCAACATGATCGTCGGCAACGAAGCGCTTATGCGCGACTTCGCAGTCGATATCACACCCAATGTTGTTACCAGCCTTCAGACGTGGAAATCAGAGGCTAAATCGGTTGCGCTCATCGCCATAGAAACTCCTGACAAGCCTGATTTATATCAAATTGCGGCGGCCTTCTCAATCTCCGACCCGATCCGACCCGAAGCCCCTGCCGTTCTTCAGGCCCTAAAGTCAAGAGGCACAGACGTATGGATGCTTTCAGGCGACAACATCATCACAGCTAGAGCCGTCGCCTTGCGCATGGGCATCCCCGAATCCAACGTCATCGCAGAAGTTCTACCTGCAGAGAAGCACGAAAAGATCAAATGGCTACAGTCTACTCTCAAGGCCCGCAGAGGAAACGTCGAACTCACAGATCGCCGCGCGTTCATCGCCATGGTGGGTGACGGTATCAACGACGCGCCAGCCCTGACGACTGCGGACGTGGGCGTGGCCATCGGTTCCGGTGCCGACGTCGCTATTTCTAGCGCGGACTTCGTGTTGCTGAATAGTAACCTGGAATCTATCGTTACGCTACTTGAGTTGAGCAGAACGGTGTTCCGCCGCATCAAGTTCAATTTCGGCTGGGCTCTCATATACAATCTCCTCGCTGTGCCCATCGCCGCCGGCTGTCTGTACCCAATCATGTCGAACGGCCAGCACGTGCGACTGTCGCCTGTCTGGGCTAGTCTGGCAATGGCGCTGAGCAGCATTAGCGTCGTGCTGAGTAGTCTGGCGCTGAGGAGCGGGATACCGTGGATGGGGTTTAGAGCGAAGACTTTTGCGACTAGGGATAAGAACCCTGAGAATCCAGAGGGATCTGAAGAAAGTGTAGGGAATGGTGAAGAGGCAGCAGATGATGCTAAGGTTGAGAGCTAGGTGTAGGTGGATAGGTTAAGGGAATTACGGTTTTGGTAGTTTGGCGCTCCGGAATGGTTCGTGGATGAATATTATTGCCCAAGTGTGCATGCATATGAATGGGATTCATGAGACAGAAAAGCTAGCGCAGCGTGTTTCGTTACGTCTAAGTCATAGTGAGGATACCGTATGGAATGATATGCTGATTTTGTTTGAGAACTGTATGTGGTGTGTTGACCTGTGTTGTGTTATGTGAGAAGGTATGTGATAGGGTTTAAGGCTGATGGTGGTGATGTTGTCGGGTGTGCCTCTGACAGATGAGCTTGGCTTGTAACGATAGAATTGCTTTTATTGCCTGAACTCTTAAAGTTAATAGGTCTCACTATTACGTATCATAATTAGGCAGACCTTCAAGGTGGTATGATGGTTATTGTCTTTAAATACTTTCTAGATAAAATTTCAAAACACCGAAAGAGTGGTGGTCCTCGAACCGTAGGCCCCTCTGAAGACGATATCATCCAAGCCTCTTTGCCTCCAAGGTACCTAGGTAGTCAATCTTCTAATAAAACCCTTCCGAACATGTGATGCTGTCTCATATATACGCGGTGGCTGCGATATCACTATTCATAACCATTGATAATTGGGTCGTTTCTTGAGGGGTTACTGCAGTACGACCGCCAGACGGGTAGCATCCATGCGTACCGGTCTGCGAAAAGCAAAAGCAAAAGCAAAATATAATCCCTCCAAGCAGCTATAGTTCGGTGAATAGTTCCGATGGCAGGCCTTAACCACTGCACCATCCATCCTATCGTATGGGAGCTATCCAGAGGGATTATATACAATCCGTATTGTTATTAAGGCTTACAAGCTATTGCGTTGTGTGCGAATTATGTTTCAACACTGTACTGAACCATTACCTATGGTAGGTAAGTCTCTGAGACGCCTGTACAAAGGACTTGTGATTATATTGATCAGTTTATTAGCTCAAATATCCATGCAGCAAGCCATAGTTTAGAGACATGAGAAAGTCTTATAAATCGTTGAAGATATATTACCATGTAGATAAGTCCCTATTCAACTACTATTTACCTGATCCTATCCGACACTTTTCTTTGATGTCAAGGACGACTCTGAGATTCTAGTCCTCAAAACCAAGCACCCGGAGCCTTCTAATAAACTCCTTAACGTCCCGAGCCTGCGACATGACGATCCCGTTGATAAGGTTCGGCAGTATAGCTTCACTATTCCCCGTAAAGTCTTGATACAACGTCGGGAACATAACCATAAAGCTCGACAGCTGGATGATCATCTGATCGAAATCGTACTCCGCGTCATCCAGCTCGTCGCCAAGAGGCTGAAGCAAGTATCTGACCTTGACCTTAGCTATCGCCCGTGATAGCCAGCCGTAGCTCTCGGTGTATACTACGGTGATCGCGTTGTCCTTGACTTCCCAGGCTATGTTCGGCAACTCGCGATCCGGGAGTCTAGGCGCGTTTATGGTCTCGTAGAATACATCGTAGTAGAAGGTCCGCGCCATATCCAGCATCAAGGGATGGTATCCGGCGCCTTCGTAGTTGTCAAAGACAATCTTCCGCGCTCCATGTACGTCTTTGGGTGATACCATGGTACGCGCAGCGCAGGTATCTCCTATCCCAAATATGACCGGGCCGTTTCGAGCCTCTTCGATGTCGACGCAGGCTTGGTCGTACAATTCGTCTAGGGAAGGGTATCTCTCTCCGTTAATAATCCATTCCAGTTCCCAGAATTCCTTATGGGTAATTCCCAAGCCCGGCTCCAGCTCGATCTCATTGTAGCGCATTCGAGCGAGCGATCCATCTTTATTCGCGGCGTCCTCGAGGAAAGATTCTACAAGCTCGCTAGGGTCCTGATATCGGACATCAGGGTCTCGAAGAGACTTTCGGTACGCATGGAGAATCAACTCCGTCTTGGCCATCTCGGTGTAGAGTAACGTTTCCGCGTCTTCCCAGCTCCGGCAGCCGCCCCAGAGGTACCGATGTCTGATGTCCGCTTGGTTCTCGTAGTCGTTGATGGGAAAGAATAGCATATTGTCACGCGATATGCGCGGAACTTGTGTCCAGGGGAAGTATTTCGAAGCATCTATAGCTCGTTCCAGCTCGAAGCCTGGGTACGGAGTCTCCCTACGGATCATCTTGTAGGTTTCTCCGCTCCCGTCAGAGACTACGACTTTGAAGTGTTTAATTATTCCGCTTTCGTACGGTGACTTTGTTGCCTTTGACTCGACAATGTTTCCTGCTTCATACCACTCGACGGCCGTCCTAGGAACACTTTCTAGAGTTCTTTCGGGAAGACCCTCCCACACTCTCCCCGGAGACCAAGTGTCGCCTGCTAGGGCCTCGTCCCCCCAAGTAGGCTCAGGTACATCTCCCGCTTCATAAGCAGGTAGGGACAATGCGGCAATAGGATACCCTTGTAAGAATCCATCTATAAATTCGGCATAGTCTGCCGATAACAAGGCCGAGTTTGGAAGGAACTTGGTTGTTAAACGTTCTCCAGTGATAATATAGTAAAAGTTCACAAGGTATTGCGTTACCGCGCCACTGTATTCACTCTCAATAAGATTCAACCCGCTGATGATTATTTCCATCGTTTGGCCAAGCGACACATCAGCGGGCTTCCGCCTAAAGTCGAAGGGTTTATGCCAATCCTCAAACACCCATTGGTCATAAAGGATTGTAAACCCATTTGGAAGCCTACTGCCGAGCGCAATTCGACACACGATGCGTCCATCCTGGTTATTCTTGTAGACTCGTTGATCCCGGTACGAGTATATATTGATAGCGGTCTCGGACCTCATCCGCGGAGGCGAGATTGTGGACTTTCGGAAGTAATCCAAACCCATAATAATGAACGATCTCAGATGCCGGCAACTATCATAACCAGCGAATCTAACGGCATCTATTTCAAACCATGTATCGGAGTGAGGCCCTGGCACTTCGAATTCCATATCGGGACATTCTTGTTGTACGATCCCGGTCAGCTTTAAGAGCCGTTGACGGCCCTGCATAACAAGCCTCCGAATATCGTCCTTTGTTTTTACGAGGATGAAGCCATCCCACGACAACGGTGCACGGTATTGTTGTAGGGAAATGCTGTCCAGCCAGACCCAAGTGCCACTGACAATAAAGGATAGGATTTCGGGGTCTGCCTTCACGACATCATTTACCAAGCCATCAGCATAAGCCAGGTGAACCTCTTCGAGTTTCCTTGATATAGAAGGGCTAAGTTGGCCAGCCATTTTAAAGGTGGCTGCAGTTGTGAATGTTAGATTTACGATTATAAAGCCGTTAGAAGAAATTTCGAAAGGCTCGTCAATAGTCTAGGAAAGTCCGGCAAATTATATATCGCTAAAACTCCAGAGAACGATATGATGCAACCAGAAAGTCCATCGCAAGTTATGAAACAGCCATTGTGATGGATCGTGCTTGGTTTCTAAACGCACCTCACGTTCCATTTTATTCACGAACAGCCAATTCGTATATTAAACTAGGAAATGTCCTTCTAAATGGTAATAATTCTAGTACGGTTAAGTCCAAAGACCCAGAGGGTTTGATTAAAAGTCAGCACCTCAATGCCCATGGTCAAGTGTAAATAGGGGTAAGGGGGTAGACAGTCAGGGAGGAAAAGGCAGACAGCACTTCACCGGCTCGCTAATTCCATTGAAGTGTTGCACTATATAAGACGTAATTAATTAATGGAAGTTAGGTACGGCGTCATTTTTGACCATCAACAAGAAGATATGATCAATCTTTTAGCACGCAAACTCATAGCCATACATACTTGATTTCAGTACGGTAATAATCAATAGGAATAGAGTGTCTTATAGGAAAGACTACTCGCTTAGGTACTTTAGATTCTTTGCACCGAACTCATATCATAAGGCCTATTTGCCTCGTTAGATTTCTAATAAAATCTTACACGGTATTAGATCAACAGATAAAATCAAATTACCTTCCACGATTTCGTTCTATGTTCTCATAGCACTTGGTTATTTTAGTTATAACATATTCATCCACCCGCGTATCTGTCAGGTTTCTAGCTTGTGCTACATATTAACAGAGAACTTGTTCTATATGTAGTCGTCTTAGCCATAGCTATAGATAGGTTCCTCGTGGAACAACGAAATTATTTCCTTGCTTCTTGGTCCACCTCGTGATAACTCTTAAGTTGTTGATATTATAGCTACTTTTGTCATATGTACTGCAACCCCCCCCCCGCCTTTCTTACAACAACCTAAGCCAGTATCGATCAATTTTATATGCCGTGCAAGAGTCGATCACCCTGAGCTCCATGGAAGACTAAGATGTTTTCTGTTTAAGCTGAGACTTTATACAGTTAATCAACAAGAACAAGGCCGAGTGGCCGGGACGCAGCACTGTTACACAAAACTGATCTTGAATTAACAACATCTAGGAAACTCTGACATAACTAAGACTAATGGATGTAGATTTCATCGATATTGAAGTGTATCAAACGCCCTCACGAGTAAGAGCATTTTTCTTAATAGGGTAGATCTGAACGGCAGATGCCTCAGTTCTTGGCCGGTCTTGTCCCCTTGGGTCATACCTTGGCTTGGATGCTCGAAACATAAGATACAGTAACAGTAAGCGCACATATTAGCCGAAATGATTAGGCCGAAAGATATGTAATATCTTCAGTGTCTATCATGACGACTAACCCCATCACGATCAAACCGAGAATGTTCACCTTTACTACCCCGACTTAAGTAAACACGAGATCCCTCTTCTTGAGATTTGCGGGGCCCGGTAATCGCCTGGCTGCTTCACGGCGAGAAGAGGGGGTCGAGTCTTCGGAATCTCTGCTCGAACGTCCCAAGATAAGCATACAGTTGATGCCGAAGCCGGAAAGAAGCCGTTCGTAACATGGATTTTAACTTTCCTTAACGTCGCATTCCTTGAGGCGTCTCTGGTTCTATAGTTTGCCGCTGGGGCAAATTACATCGAGCGTAATGCGTGTCTCAAGGCTACGTCCACATATTGTAAGTCAATATGATTACACTTCATGTCATGTATTGAGTTCTAATACATCATGCTACTCTTAACCTTTTCGGTAGCTCCCGTTCTCGAAGAAGTCGATGCCAAACTGACTGATACTATGCTGAACAGAAGTCTCTGGGGGGGAGTTGGTCCACTCATCTGGCGGGGTCTGCCAGGCTCTGGGGAAGTTAACGAAACCTGGAATAGTTATGAGCACGCGAAACCCATTGCGCTCCCCAGAGACCAAATAATCGCCAGGGCAAAGACCTTTCTACAATGGCCAAGTTCAATAACAACCTTTGGGGTTTAGGAGACGATGCATATGTCGGCAGGCTAGACTTTTCCCATCAAGTACACTGCCTAAACGCGCTACGGCACGAAGCCTTCGGATAGTGGAATAGAGAGGGCGAGACGGTACCAAAATGGAACGAAATCCACTTGCTTCATATACAACACTACGTCGGAATGATGATGGAACATCTCCTCTGTAACGCCGGCGTAGGATTTCTATCTTGTAACTGGGTGGAGCACGAGACTCACCCTTTCGTAAATTTGGCCAAATACGTAGGATGGACGAAACCTGAAGGAGTTGCAGAACTCAGGCAGCCTCCAGACTGGTGGGAGCATCGCGGCCAGCGGGATAAAGCGTATTATGCTAGTGGGACAGTAATTGGGCTTTTTTCTTTCTTTCTTTCTTTAAAAAAAAAAATAGCCTCTCACGAACATCGCTTACTCATAGAGTACCTAAAGTATAATAATAACACAATAGCAGCAAAGAGAGAGAGCCCCGTAATTCTAGTCTCGGCATGGAAGGTTCGATGCCCGGGTTTCCCAAGCGCATGCCCCCCGAAGCCCCGGCATAAGATTGTAAGCAGTCTGCATTAGCGCGTCCCAATGGGCATTTCGCCAACCTATCAGAGCTCGAGAAACAGATCTTGAAATCCGGAACGGCGAGTGTAACCAACGAGTTGGTACCTTTTTCTACGAGCATTTCATAGGTGAGCCGAAGTACCTTGAAATACCTACCTATCATCCATCATCCACTCTCTACGCCGCGAAGCCACTTGGAAGTATGCAATATTTAGATGTCGTGGATCGGGCCATGATAAATAAAACCAGGCTACTATTCCGGCTGAGTCCGATGTTTTCAGGGTGGGTTAACTAGGTAGGTAGAGATATAAAGGATGAACAAGACCTCACGAAGCACTCGCAATCAATTCATTTTGCATCGATTTAATACCCATTCATCACCTGGTACTCGAATATTCAAACAATTTATAGATAATTCATTCCCAACTTATAAGCCAGAATCACCAACTTCTAGCATCAGATACGATGGCATCAGGGCTCTTCTTCGACCCCCTAACGCTCTTGCGCGTTGCGCCACTAGTCACATCCACAGCCTCGATCGTCATCGCCGGGGACTCGCACATCTTCCTCAACGCCCTCGTCTCTCACAAACAGCGAGGCAAAGTCAACGAGGTCGCACCGCGCTACTTTGAGGCATTCTTCTGGACAGCCCTGCCGTGCATCTTCGTAACCTACGGCGCATCTGTAACTTTAGGCCTCGTCAACTCGTACTCTAGGTCGTACGCTGCTTCGTGGAACTGGTACGCGGCGGGCTCGGCGCTGGCGTTTGCTCACTTTGCTTTCGTACCAAAGATTATGTGGAAGGTTAAAGATGCTATCGATGCGAAGGAGGATCCTAATGGCGGAGCTGTTAATGCTATTCAGGGCTGGCTGGATGTGCACCACGTGAGGACCGCTCTGGTTGATATTCCGGCGTGGGCGTGTTTCCTCGTTGCGACGGTGAAGGCGTTAAAGTCGATTTAAGTCGAGAATTATTCAAAAGTAGGAGACCGGAAGTTAGGAATCTGTAAGGATATATTGGCAAAGACTTCGCGGCTCGGTGGATTATAAGTTCAATCAAAGATAAATAGTCTATGGCTGGCTAACAAATGTCTAACCTAGCCCTATGTATTATCTAGCCAGTCCTGGATGAACTACTTATTATAATGTAAATATCATCTTTTCTAACAACTCAAACGATACCTGTTTTTAGCAAAATCTACGAAACCAGAGTCCTCCTTTATAACTCAAATATAAACTCCAAATATTTAAACGCGGCACTTCGGTTTAAAATGCCAATGTACCTACGGCTCATAAAGACCTAACCAGGCGTAGAGACGGCGTCCTTCTCCAATTTATCCGTCAATCAGGACGAGGGGAACCGCAGGACATAGTACCGTCTCTCCTCTGCAAACCATCGTCGATCTAGTTAAACCCACGGTCCACAGCCGACCCCGCGGCTAGTAATCTCTTAGCAAAAGAGACAAAACAAGACCGTATTTATACCAGGGGACTATATCCCCCCGAACTACCCCGAATCCCATCTATACTCGTTCCCCACACGAAGCTTAACCCCTCCAACGAACCCCACGATCTCGGTCTTTTAGGGTAGCACGTCTTGGTAGTACCGTCGTTTCGGTATAATAAAACATCATCTCTTCTTGGCTCTAATCAATCTTTTCCGTTTTATTATTTTCTATCCCATTGGCCTATAAATAATACCAATTGACCGTTGACCCAGCCCATCCTAAGCTATAAGAGTTAACATAACCCAAGATGGCCGAGATCACAATCACCGGCTTCCGGACCCGCGACGTGCGGTTTCCCACGTCCCTGGACAAGACCGGATCCGACGCCATGAACGCCGCCGGCGACTACTCTTCCGCGTACTGCATCCTGGAGACAGACTCGGAATTCAGCGGTCACGGAATGGTAAGCCCCTGTATCCTCCCTTAACCGCCAAAGCTAAAGGCCGAAACAGACCTTCACGATCGGCCGCGGCAACGACATCGTCTGCGCCGCAATATCGCACCTCGCCCAGCGCATCCAACACCGCACCCTCTCCAGCCTGGTCGCAAACTGGGGCCAAACGTGGCGCCACCTCGTCAACGACTCCCAGCTCCGGTGGATCGGCCCCGAAAAAGGCGTGATCCACCTCGCCCTCGGCGCCGTCGTCAACGCCGTCTGGGACCTCTGGGCCAAGACGCTCGGGAAGCCCGTGTGGCGCGTCGTCGCGGAGATGACGCCCGAGGAGGTCGTCCGGTGCATCGACTTCCGATATATCACCGACGCGATCACCCCGGAGGAGGCCTTGGAGCTGCTGACGACAGCGCAAGACGGGAAAGAGGCGCGGTTCGACGAAGCGCTGTCCAGCCGCGCGGTTCCCGCATACACCACGAGCGCCGGCTGGCTCGGCTACGGGGAAGACAAAATGCGCGCCCTCCTCCGCGAGACCCTCGCCAACGGGTACAAGCACTTCAAGCTCAAGGTCGGCGGGTCCGTCTCCCAAGACCGCAAGCGCCTCTCCATCGCGCGCGAGATCATCGGCTACGACGGCGGCAACGTGCTCATGGTAGACGCGAACCAGATCTGGAGCGTGCCCGACGCCATCGCGCACATGCGCCAGCTCGCCGAGTACAAGCCCTGGTTCATCGAGGAGCCGACCTCGCCCGACGACGTCCTAGGCCACAAGGCCGTCCGCGACGCCCTGCGCCCCTACGGCATCGGCGTCGCGACGGGCGAGATGTGCCAGAACCGCGTCGTGTTTAAGCAGCTAATCACCAGCGGCGCCATCGACGTCTGCCAGATCGATGCCTGTCGGCTCGGCGGCGTGAACGAGGTCTTGGCCGTTCTCCTCATGGCGGCCAAGTTTGGCGTCCCCGTCGTCCCACACTCGGGGGGTGTGGGATTACCGGAGTACACGCAGCATTTAAGCACGATCGACTACGTCGTTGTTAGCGGGAAGAAGTCTGTGCTAGAGTACGTGGATCATTTACACGAGCACTTTTTGCATCCGTCTGCCGTGAAGGATGGGTATTATCAGACGCCGACGGAGCCGGGGTATAGCGTTGAGATGAAGCCGGAGAGTATGGATAGGTTTAGTTATCCAGGTGAAGAAGGGGTAAGTTGGTGGAGAACCGAGGAAGCAAGGCCGATTTTGGAGGGAGAGAAGATTTAAAATGCCACAAGGGCAAGTTTTGCCTAAGCTAGGAAGGAATAGGATGGGAAAAGGGGGTTGCACATTTAATAACTACAGCGGAAGCATTGCGATGCCACGGCATATTCTACATTGAAAGCATCCATATATCGAGATCTAGGCTAGAAAATCATAGCACACTACGAATCACGCCGCGGCCCCAGCGTACGATGGGATAACTCTAAGGAGAAATGAGTTTCGGGACGACCCTTTCACTACTTACCAGACTTGCATACAATAATATACGCATCACTAACTTTCCCGAGCAGCAGCTTCCATATCATCTCTACGTTCATGCACGCGTCCATCTTGGATTTTTATCCATATATTACCATATATACTCAAACACACATATACACACTCGAATCGCCAAACCATGCATGCTCGGCAGTTATAGCCTCCGAATCTTCATCCACTCGTTGGTGCCTAGCCCCAGGTTCAAGCCGTTTCGAGCCCACCATCTGCGGACCGGTCTAGGGTCTCCGATAGCGTCCTCGAGCGCCTCTTCGATATCGCAAGTCTTGTATTCCACTCGGTGTGTTCTGCCGTCAACCTGGTATTCTCCCCGGGCGTATTGCTTCCACCACTCCAGCACCCCGACGTACCCTTGCTTCGTCGGCGCGACAAGCACCTGGGAGTCAAAGGACAACTTATCCCCCTTGAGTTCTCGCCACACATCAAGTACCGCCGTCTGTCCGTGCGCGCTGGCGATCTTGCAGACGCCCTCGCTATGGGCTGCTGGGATTCCTGAACTTTCCCACCATCGTAGTACAGCCGTCTGCCCATATTGAGCGGCAGTGAGGAGACTGCGACCGGGTTTTAGCAGGATATGGTCGTGTTTCAACGCGGCATCCCTCCACCATTCCAAGACGAGAAGATGCCCTTTCGCCGAGGCAGATTCCAAAGCTGCCTCGGTATACTTAAGCGCGAGGCCTGATCGAAGCCACCAATCCAACACGTGGACGTAACCCATACGCGAAGCGTTATCTAACGCCTCGGCGTCATATTCCTTCTTCAAAAACGAAGGAGACGTGTTCCACCAGTCGAGTATGTCCGTTCGCCCATATACACCCGAAGCCTTATTCGGCAGTAATTTGGAGCTGAAAGATGCCCAAAAGACTTTGCTCAGATGTGCTTCTAGGTAAGTGAGAACATCGGTAAGCGAAAACTTGATGATAAGTTTTACCGCCAGGTAGGACACAAAGCGGAGCCCCTTAGGCGCCTCCGAGAGTTTCTGGCATATCGCTTCCGTTCCGGGGCTGGAGAGGATCAGCCACTCGAGATCGTGTATATATAGCTCGATAGGGTCCGACAGGGTGGTGCGATCAGTCCTCCATTCCGGAGGCGCTTTCAAATTCGTAAATATATTCAGAGCCGTAGCCAATTCCCAATCGCCGACATGCTCGAATATAATAGACCATATCTCCGGTGGCAAAGACTTGGTAGACCGGCTCGTGGTAGTCGTATGCAGAGCCTGCTGGGTAGCGACTTCGACGTCGTGTCCTAAGCTCATCAACTCCGCTTGGTTTTTAATGATACCGACGAGATCATTGAATCCATCCCATGATACTATCCGCTTGTGCGCGCTTTGTCCCTCATAATGCCATAATACGGGAGCCATGACCTTGACCCAATTCCACTTGCGCTTGATTTTGCTAAGTTGCTTCTTCGTCATGGGATTTTCCCACATCTGCACCGACATTCCGGGCACTAACAGGATCTTCTTGGAGACGTCCCAAGCTCTTAGTATTTCCAGAAGTGTAGTGTCGGCGATTCCGGACATCATTTTTGCGAGATGGTCGGCATCGATAGGGGCTAGGACGAGCAGGTCAGCCCACTCGACGAGTTCGAAGGCAGTTCGTCGAGCTGATTCTATGGCGTCCCTAGTCCTCTGGTCGGCATCGATAGCTAACGTAGCCAAACTCCTATTCTCCATGACAATGATATCGTGGGTTAGCCGGACGGGTATCTCGTCGACCAGAGCGCGAGTTTCGATCTGGACATCCTTGAGGAGGCGCACGGCGATAGCCTGAGCGTAGGCGACATCTCTTTGGCCGTTTGCGGCAACTAGCAGACGAAGTCTTCTGGTTCGTGGCATTAGGTGTAGCGATGAGGAGGACGAGTTTGCGGTGAGAGAGGTGGGAAAAAGACGGGGATCGAGGGCAGAGTCGATAGAAGAATCATCGGCCATGTTGACGCATTATGACGGTGGAGTTGTCAGCGTATCAGCGTCAGTGGCCGGGTGTCTGTGCTAATACAAAATAAATGGTTCGGTACGCTTCGGGCACCAATGCGTTTACTGTCGGTATCGCGATAGCGTCTTTAGTAGCGTGTATGTACGGATCCGTACGATAGTTTCGACGATGATCTCAATCACTTCGGGTACTTGGAGACGGGCTTGTCCCTAGCGTTGGAAAAGAGCCAAGGGAGGGTCGAATTATGATGACGGAAAGTGTAATAAATACCACTGTATTAGACGTTGTGAGCTGTATGATTCGTATGATACGTATGGCTCGAATGGCTTTATGGAGAGCCCCACGCCAAGGTCGCGATATACACTAAATAATCCGACGGACTCCAAGAACTGGAGACTTTCTAAAGTGGCGCTTAAGAACACAGGTTTGCACTGTAATGGCAAGTAGGTAATTGTCTCAAAGATACCATAGAGTGGCACATGTACGAAATTAAACCGTCGTCATACCGCCAGGGGAATTGAATCATTATTTGTGTATATGTATGTCGATATCTAGGTAGTTAATGTATCTGTAAAAGTGGTATGGTTTATGTGTGTAATGTCAAGTTTAAGTGGCGGAAGTTCGAAGCATGAGAGATACTATGTACCTTTTTTTTTTGGTCTTGCACCACAAAAAGTTCGTACGATCGATACATGATACGTGATACCTACATGTACATGCATGTACAATGTGCTATTGTACGTCAAGTAAGTAGGTACATGCATAGGTATGATGGAAGCCAAAGCTTGACGCTTTCAATGTTCTATGTATTGGGGCTCATTGGCTCCACCTCTGTACCTACACTAAATCAAGACTTGGTTAGTGGGATTGTCCTAGCTGGTCAAACACCAATACGCAGGTACACGTCCAAATTCGCACTTAATGTGCGCTACCATGTACGCACCCGTTTTTAATCAGTAATTTTAACAACACAGGTAAAAACTCATAAAAACACAGGTCCTCGCCACTTTCCACGTGAGATGGTGGCCCGACCACAACACACCTAATTTGTAAGGGATTTAGTCCAACCCCCAACTAAAAAAAGAAAAAACAGAAAATTGCCCGGTCGCATTTTTTAATATCGGAACGCTTGTCAACACCAGCGCCACCACCTCCACCAGCGCTACAATCGTACACGATACCCTCAACACCAGCGCTCACGGCGGCGAGGCCTAATTATAATAATTGAATAGATGCATGGCTAAAATAAGTGGTTAGGAGGTTATTTGAATTTTTGTAAAATAATTGAATTTATTGAATTTATCGTATTATTTATTAAATATATTAAATATGCAACCGGATCAAATTCTGTGTGTGCTAAGGTATGAGATTAAGCCCCATACAAATTAGGTGGGAGACCGTCTTAGCCACTATCTTATGTGGAAAGTGGCGAGGACCTGTGTTTTTATGAGTTTTTACCTGTGTTGTTAAAATTACTGGTTTTTAATTTTCTCAGGTAAATAGCCTCAAAGCCTTGGACGCTGACCAAACGAGCATACCCGAGAGGCCGTAAAGGGCCGGAGCTAAATACGGGTTGGCAGAAACCCCTATTTTCTAACTCGCCAACGGTCAACGTCTTGCTCCAAACACCAAGCCTTTCAATAACTACCTACCTAGGTACAATAACTACATGTACCTACTTAACTCGGGTAACTACCTACAACATAGGTACCTATAAACTATGCAGATACCTACCTAGGTATACAGCTACAACAACAAAAAAAAAGCACATCTACGTACACATCAATAAACAAGCTATTACGATAAGTGATATTCCAACTCTAACAACTAAAAAAAGTCCTAATTTTCCATTCCGCAATCAAGAGGGTCTCTCCATATTCTCCTCACCCTCCGTCTACATTAGAATATGCTTGCTATGGTGTATGCCGTACAACAAAGCATAAGCGTAGGACAAGCAGGTATATGATATCCTAGCTCTTAGAGACTAAGCCCAGTATAAACAAGGGAGGAGAGGCTGATAATAGGCTGCCGTTATGAATGTAGACGTGAATATAGGGCCGCCATGTGTAAAAACCCTTGCCTTCCTATGTGGTATCGAGGAAGAAAAATTATGGTTGAAAAGAAAAAAACGTAACTCGAACGCCTTGTCGCTCGCCGGGGTAGAAGAAGTCATGATCAGCGCAAACCAATTACACTCATCTCGAGTGTCCACACTCTCCGAATCCACACTTTGAGAGTGCCCTCTACACCCTCCACGTCTTGCAGATCTACTCCTTCCCACCAGCAACGCCGTGCCGGCTTTCTCCAGAATAGCAACAGTTTTTGCGCCATGCCGACAGCATTACTTCCCATGTCGCTACCACGGATGTCGCTACGCAGTCGAGCAAGGGCCAAACTACACACGACAGCTTTATTAGGCTCCCCAGCACGGTGACCCCACCTATCATCGTGGTTGAAACCTCTGCATTGATTGTTAGAATAAACAATTCGTAGATTTAATCGGGAACAGACGTCAGAAAATGGCACTTACCCAGCGGTCAGCATTTCGATAAGGTGCGCTTCGGTAGTACCGGGCTCGTCGCTTCTTTTAAGACCCGAAAAGATCCCGTCTTGCTTAAGCAGGGCTCTCGCCGCAGCACGCTTAACCTCGATCATTTCAGCTTGGTTAATATCCGGTCGAGGGGGGATAGCGTAAAAGTCTAGGTCTTCTCGCAAGACAATGATACCAGCTCGCTTGCTTCCGTCGTCACCTCGGCCACCCAGCGAGTCGATGGGAACAGCGCCACCTTCTGGGGAAGCAGTAGGGGAAACCTCATTAGGGATAGACTGGGCTACGTTCCGGAAGAAATCCAGCATGTATTGTAGAGATGCAGGGTCATACTGGGAAATAAGGTCAGTGATATGTATGTTTATATTGGACACAAAGTTGCGAAGTGTAGATGCAGGAATATATGTGTTAGGCGGCGCAGCGGGCGCCTCGCATGTGATATTTGAGGTATTCTGGACGAAATGTGCAGGGGAGTTATCATTGAGTGTACTGACATCGACTTGAACGGCATCACCCTCGGAGAAACCACCCATATGGCCTTCGGGAAAGAGACCATTGGGAAATAAGGAGAGAAGGACAAATTCAGGGAGAGTCAGTAATTCGTCTCTAGAAAGTGTAAAGCGCGTGCCACTACATAGAAGACCCAATTAGCATTCAGTTAAGAGATAACATTTGGTAAGGATAGCCTACCGCAGGTCCATGGTAATCGTTTCGTCGGCCCCGACATCTATAATCTAGTTTTAATTTTCCCGTTCAATCCAGCGGCATTGCTTGCATTTCTTACCTCCGATAGCATTGACAGGAGGACCTCCTTGCTGGACTTGAGTAATAATACTCGACGCACCACCGGCGGCCGCCATTAGATATGTAAATGAGAGTAACGGGCTATATCCTTCAGAGTATGCGGGAGGCGGTTCGTTAGGATCGTCGACTTTCTGGCTCGACTCGCCTTTGACGTCCTGTGGAAGCGCTTGTTTGGTTTCCGCAACGGTGTCGTCGAACGAGGTAGGCCTCTCGAGGGGGCTATCAAACGCCGATTCGGATGGTGCGTAGGCTGGAGCGGCAGTCGCAGATGATGCACCGGCTTCTGAGGTAGGTCCGCAACTAGTATGCGCAAGCCTAAAGTGGTCGTCGACTGTGTATAGACTAGAGAAGGGCGGCGGTGCGGGACGAGAGGCGGCTAGCGAAAAGGATGTAGAAGCAGAAGCTTCGGAGGTCGAGTAAGGGTATTGTGGAGGAGGTGAACGTCCCCGACTGAGATTGTCTACTTCGTCGTTCTCGAATCTCAGGTTCCCTTCTTCTTCGTCGATGTTGGTCGGTGGGAGCCCGGCGGACACGGACTGTCCGTGACTATCCTCCTGCGATTCAGACAATTTGGCGGTGTAATTCGCGAAATGGGAAGCTCCTTTTTTTTTTGTTGGCTGAGCGGCTGTTGGCGCTGAGACTATCACAGTCGAGTGCCCGTCGTCGCTTTAGATTACACACGTCGGCAAATGGTCTGATGTACCTTGTCGCATAAGGAATCGGTTATGGGGTTTAGATATTAATCATCACTTTGATTTAATTTCAAGTGGCTGTAATTGTACAAGATCAAAAGTGTCGAACAAGTTCAAAAATAGTAAGTTGCAATTATGAAGTTGATGACTCTGGGAATCTCATCCCAGGTTGGACTTCCTTAATTTTATTGGTACTGACAAGGCCCCCTGAAGCTGGAGAGTGAAGATGTACCTTTTGGCCTTTGTTTTGCTTAGAAGGTACTCGTCAGCCTTGGTACAACCAACAACCTGGGGTGCCGCCTTCCATGTTGGTCACAGCATTATGACTGGTTGACTAACCGCCAATTGTCCGAATTAATCCAATCAATCCCATTTAGTCCATGCTCTAACGATATCCAATCCAATCGATCAGATCCAATGCCTACCATTTTTACTATTGTTGTACATCCAAACAAAACCTATCCGAACATGTTCTCGATGTGCCACTCTGCCACTCTGCCACTCTGCCACTCTGCCACTCTGCCACTCTGCTACCTACTGCCACGCTACGGAACAGCTTTAATTCTTTTCCATCGAATAATTTGATCTGGTTCTAGGGAGATCTATCTAGATTATCCATGGTTGCTCACGATACGTTTAACGGGCTTCACCGCTAAAATGATGAACGACCAAAACGAGATGCGTAATTGAGTCCAGAACCATCAACGATACTAAATTAAAGAAGCAGCTACATAGGTACCTAGGTAGGCAGCTATATTGTTCAGCTCTTTCCCCGAACAATTCTACTTTCAAAATCGTTTGATGTTTCAACATTAAACGCTAAAATGTTGAAACAGTTGTTTATGGAAACATCCGTTAAGTACCTCCTACTAAAATATAATTGTGCTCGCAGGTAAGTACGCTAAGCACCGTACACCGGTACCTTATACAAGTAGGTATTTGTAGCATGTACACGGAATTGCCGTAGAAGGCCTTACGGCCCTAACGGCCCTTACATATAGGTACGTACGTGTCTCGGGCACGTTGATGGACAGAAGACGTGGCCGCCCAGTTGTGAGGAGTCTGGAATGAACACAAGATTCCGGTAAAGAAATCTACGGTAGATCGTTACAGTAAACCATCTTCGCAACTAGGGGTAACCAACTAGTATTCGACGCGAATAGGAGACACAATATCGTAAAGTACGACATGAAAGCGTCTAAGATGAATAGGTATTTGCCTAGGTATATATCCGATTAAGCCTCATATATACTATATCCGTGAAAAAAAAAAAAAAAAAAACTCGTATTACCATCTCTACAGCTGCTGTAAGATATCACATTTATTTCCTAGGTTTTAAGGCCGCCGCAGGAGGCAAGTAGACCTGCTTTTTAGTGACCAACAGTCCTGCCAAATCAATGCCTCTTCTACATCTAAACGCCGGGCTTTATGACAATCATCCTCGACTCGTCCCCGTGATCGATCCCTTCATCCCTTGGGCCTGTGTCTTATTCTTCCATCGTCTTAACACATTCCCACTCACCTCGTAAATTCTCCTTCCATAATGAGACCTTATTGTCGCCGCCACTAACGGCTAAGACGTTTCCGCTAAGGCTCCAGCTCACACGCCAAACCTCTGCGTCAAAGTTCAAGACCTTGGACGACCATTGGCCCTGGCTGGCATTGTCGCTCGTCCAGATTCGTACTGTCTTGTCCTGTGATGCCGACGCAATATAGCTCTTTTGTAGTACCGTAGGGCTCCATGCCACATCTCGTACCCAGTCCGTATGGCCTGCCAGAGGTTCTCGTTCCTGCTTGTATCCTTGCGTCGCGGGGTCGTAGGCCCACAGCTTGAGCACGTTGTCGCAACCTCCTGTGACAAAGCGGCGTTGACCGAGTGCACCTGGTCCTGGAGGTGCGGAAGAAACGATGCTACCAGGTGTTGTAGAAGGCGCCCAAGAAACCGAGTTGACACCGAGACCGTGCGCCGGGAACGAAACGTGAGAGAAGTTGTTGTCCTTGAATTCGAGCACGGACACGTTTCCATCGGAGGACGCGCATGCGAGAAGGCAGCCTGATTCGTGCGGCGACCATGCGACCATGTTCACCGAAGCCTTGTGAAGGGAAAAGTCGAATATCCTTTGCCATTGGTTCGATTGTTCGCGCCAGATGAAGACCTTGCCGTCGTACCCCGCCGAGGCGAGGATATTACCGTACTTAGGGTGCGCCCAAGAAACACACCATACTGCACCTTCGTGACTGCATTCATTGTTAGAAGTACTATTGTCTTAACAAGAAAGGACCCATACCCTTTTAACGTCTCTGTCAGCCGTTGAGTTTCGCCCTCGATCTCGAATATCTTGATGGTCTTGTCCGAGGAACATGTTGCAAGTCGGCGGCCGTAATAGTCGAGAACGGCATCATGCTATAAAAAATAAAATAAAAAGTCGTTAGCGAGGGCTACAGTATGATCGTAGGAGGCGGTAGAGGCCGAGCTATCGTATCGAAGTCGATCAGGATATAATGAGGATGTTTCTTGGTGTTGTACGTACAATCATGTCATCGTGGCCAGAATTGGATATTACTTGCGCCTGTGATAGAGCGAACGGTCAGCAAGCTACCTTATAGACTTAGTAGGTATAGGTTCGACTAGCCGACATACCATTTTGGGAACGGGGTATAGGAATATAAGGAGGTAAAAGGCAGCTTGTAGAGAGTATAAAAGCTTAGGACTCGATCGAGAAATTCGTATGATTTATGATTCAAGGTATTGATAAAGTCACTTTAGCTTTGATGTTCAATTCATCTGTACCCTTCAACTTGGCAGCTGAGGTAAACAAGTTCTAAAAGCTCCACCTAAAGTTCACCAAGTGTACAATCTGTACACCAAGATCAATGGATATGTTCAGTCCAGATTTCATTAAGCCGAGATCCACTCGAGGAAGCTTTTTCGGATTTACGTTTTTCAGATAGCGTGGGGACAAGGGAGGTCCATCCAATGCAGCTTCCACAGATCACGACTGTGGTTAGGTATGTACACTGTACATGGCGGGGATCCATGCCCGTGGTGTGGGGATATGTACCTAAGTACCTACAACATGAGATGGGTAGGTACGTACCTGCATTAGTAAGATGATAGGTACTACCTAACTTGAGCCGATAGGTACTAAGGTAAGAGGACGGGAATTGACATCATGGTTGGCCGGTCGGTATTTTGACCGTGTCTGCCGAGGCTAAAGCTTACAATCGCCCGCAAAGGGAACTCCGAGCAGTACACTTTCCTTGTGAACGCTGATTTGGATCACTTCAAACTCAACATTTACAACTTTTAAGAAACATCAGCAGTGTTATGTCTCCTACTACGTCACTTCCCTCAACATGCATTCTTAAGTACGCTCTTAAATTAGCTGTACACATATTGCGCCTCCCTTCTTTGTGTGCTTCTCTAACCACCACCTGACTCAGTAACTTCCATAGGTCAGGATATTAAAGTTCTGTCCAACTCAGAACATTTATTATTTTCGCCAATTTCTTTGTCCACTGGGAGGCATTCTTCAGTTACAGTTCTCCAACTTCCGGGCCTCACGCATATATAGACAAAGCCCTTTCTCAATCTATCTCGAGCCCTCACCCAAGGAGTCCACAGGTAGACGAGTTGGGAAGAACACCAAACATATTCCTATCAAATAAACACCATATCGCCTCGCCGCTTCGTACTATCCTATCGCAATGGCGGACAATCTCTGTGGTCCCTCAACCGCTCCCAAATCCCTTTCCCAACACTTCGAGCGGGACCGTTCCTTACAGCAAGACCGATTCGCTTCCTCCGCCGGTCCCTCTAGCGGCGTTCGCGATGCAACGCAGGTTAGTGTTCATCTCAACTACATCAATTCACTGTATTCTTCTAACGCTACCGCAGAGCTTCCGTAGCCTTAATTTGGGCGACAACAGATTCACATCGGATTTCTCGGGATTCCAAAACTCCACCTTCCTCGATAACTCTCAATTGATGAACGGCCCGCACCTTGTCACCAGCCCCCCTAGAGTTCCCGCCGCTGGCAATAGCCTCACACTTAACCCCGCAGAGTATGCTAGGTTTGCTACCTTTCCACGCCCTACGGACGATCATATGTTCGGCTCTGGCCTTCAAAATCCTATGAGCTGGAACCCAACGAACTGGGCCCAGCAATTCAACCAGACGACAGCCCGCGCCGACCCAAATACCGTGGCCTATAAGCCCATGCCCTCTTCTTTCACCGACTTCGGGAGCATAAGCAGATTCCACGGAAACTTGTACCAGCCCTCGCTACCCATGTCTCTTGATGGGCATCAGTCCTTCCGTGATTCGGGGAACGATAATATAGATTTCGACGCCGAGCTACGCGCCTGGGCAGCCGCTAATGATCCAGAGACGCAGGCCCAGGCGGACGCGTGGCTCAGTACTAACCACACTGCCTCAGACGACTCTCAACGCCATACGCAGGCTACCGCGCAGTCAGCTGATGCGCACCAACTTACCCAACGGAACCTAGCAGCCGTCGACCAGGAGACGGTCGCGCCAGTCGAAGAACCTACGCTTTCTACGTCTATCGAATCCGAAACTATTAAGGAGGAGCCAGTGCAGTCTCGAGGCAACGAGGACTCGGAACTCGCCGCGGCCGCACAACAGATTTTGGATTCCGTCTCGGGGAATACTTCTGATAAGTTCAAGAACTCCAGCTTTATCCAGATGATGCAGAAGATCGCAGCGCAGGAGCTAGTTGTCCGAGACAATAACTTGGTCGAGTCGCCTCAGACGATTGCTGATTGATTAGATTGATATTGGTGGATAATACTGACGCCGAGGCTCCGTCGCCGAAAGAGAAGGTGACGATTGAAGCCTGTTGCTGCTGAGGACTTATAGTCCTATGAGAAGCACATAGAGCTAACACGGCTTAGAGAGCGCGAGGCGCTTCCGTGAGGCGCTTTACAGACACGCGTCGATACTTGCGAGGATTTACCAGTACGCAGAGGACGTATAGGAGGTGTAATTATATGCATCATGATACCCTACAACATCATGCTTTATTACTAGATGAGCATATATTTTCGTGGTGATTTATAATAAGTAACTTCTATTTAGCTTCTTACCGCTTGGAAGCCGTATTCGTCACGTTTCGTAGCTGACGCCATATGGAACTCATTCATAACTCCTTAATTCCTGAACTCTAGGTTATGTTCTTATAAACTTATAAGGAGCTCGTCGGTAACGTATCTTAATAGTACACTTGTACTACCCATACTCACAACCCGTGCGTAGTGCTCGGATTAAGGAGGGGACGCAAAAAGAAAGGAGGCGCTGACGCCAGGTCAAGAGATCTTGATACTGCAAGTAGGGGTAATACAAGCCCCCTATAACCCCAAGAGGAGATGACCAAACAAATCGAAGCAGAAGAAGCCATACCAATAAACGGGGTGGCTATGCTATGCTCGAAAACAGAGTCCAATAAACGACGACATGCTGGCCCGGATCGTAGCCTTATATAGTATCGTGTCCGCATTGACCGCCCCGGGTCCGACCGTGCCGCGACGGTTCGCACGCGCCTACGAGACAATGCAACCAATACGGGGCCCGCGGATCTCACCGGCGGTAAGGCATCCATCCAAATTCAAACTCAACATTCACCACGCGGCTGCGAGTTGGCTGGCTTTCGTTCCCCATGTCCCCGGCCAGCTTCCATAAGTTTAATTCCTGCAGGGTGCTTACGTGAACGCGGGAAGAGAAAATGAATGCCTAGGAGATTAGACATGATATCATGGCCGGAGATACAGGATTCAGATGCACGTATGGATGTAAGTGGGTGTAGCATACATCTAGGCATACATCCGCACATGTACAAGATCTATTATAGGTTCATGAATGGTTAATGTATGGCACCTAAAGGGTTATGAAGCACGGGCAGCTGACGAGAGCCGCTACGTAATACGGACGGTGCGTGGAGCGGCCCATAGGGTGCAAGGTAGTCGGCATCGAACATTTCCACGAATCTACTATGTAGAGCACTAGGTAGCAGAATGGAATGCTTTCGTAAACCTATATCGTCAGGGCCATAAGCTCGGAGGAATTCGTCGAAGACTAGCGCGGCTCTGCGCGCCTTGTCGTATCAGATTGAAGCTCTGCCTAAAATGCAGAGAGGCAACGTGGCTTCGTTAAAGAAACCCCATCTTGGTTTGGCGTTACGATGAGTGAACCAAGAATTAGGAACGAAAGGGAAAACCTGTGTACGCAAGACTGGGGGTCATATGTACATAGGGCTGATAGGGCGAGCAAATGTCGGCCTTGGGAAAGAAGCGGATACGGTCCTTTTTCTCCTGTGATGTCGTGAAATGTCTCAAATCTGTGGATTACCAATAGCCATCTCATTTGATATTTGGGATGCATACCATATGTGATCGAGACGGGTCCTCAAGAACCCGGAAAGCAACGGCGTAAAAGACTGCGCCCTGCGTCTTGTAAAAAAAATATGGAAACGCACAAACACACATTTCTCAGCATACTATCCACCCGTCCACCCTGTCCACATACCCGCCAACCCACCGATATGCAACCCTACTGTGGATAACCCATGCAAGACAGGGTCCCTAGAGTAGGCAATCTTGGTGAGATTTCCGTAAGACACGAATCCTCTCCGTTTTTTCGTTCCTATGCCGTTTCGAATAGGGAACTCGCTCAATCACTCTAGATTCGTAGGCCGGCTCACCGTGCCGTGAAATATGATGCATATCCTTTTTGGCATTAGATGCCGACAGTAGTCGAGGGCAAGGCAGGACATAGCGAGAATGCAAGATGCGTATGGTATCATCGATGCCGAATACTTGAATTCTACCATAGGTACCTAAGGTTAGGTAGTTATTATATTATATACGATACAGAATATGGTATAGTCGACACTTCGAGACTACATATAGTAGTATGGTAATGCACGGAGGGTCGAGCGTAAAATCGAGGAGAGTATTGTATGGCAGTATGCGTGCGTCGTATGTAGGCATGAGTCATAATTCGAATTGTACGGGCTAAGAAATATTGAAACTGCAATTCTGCTTTGGAATTGGTTGATCCGATTGCTCGAAATGCGCCTGTCGCTGATCCGTTAACCCATGTCGCTGATCTTAAGGATATTCAAGTGGCCTATCCGAATTAAGTTTTGATTCCGCCATAGAAGCCCGCGACACACACACACATACACAGCGCGGGGAGTGTCTTTTTTTTTTCTCCTTTTTGCAACGTTCCCCGTCCCATGGATATTGTGGGGTTGCAAAGATGCAAGAATGCATTTTGTTTTGTTTTCGACGTAACTCGCATTCGCGCCCGCGTCTGCGGATGCGAAGTATCTAAGTCTACGCAATTGAGTTGACGACTTGCGCGCGTATGCGCAAAACGTAGCAATAGATCTGCGACGACATGCAAATCCGCATCATCAAGCATCAATCCGTATGTTGGTTCATAATCTCTGCAACTGCTTCGTACGTATATCAATGGAACGCTATTAGTGGATCCAGTGAGATGGAATATTAGAAATAGGTAAAAGAAAAAATAGGCGGGAGACGAGAATACCCGAATTGATCAGCACAAACCCCGTCAGGACCGTAAACGTCCAATCAAAATAGGTTCTTCCGAGACTCTAAAAGAATACGGATGTTATGTGCTGCGAATAGCACATGTACCGTAATGTGATAGATTAATCACAAATCATACATAGAGTAGTCGAGTTCGAGACACCGAAAGTCGCCCGACTTGTATGATATTATTGCATTGGCAACTTGTGGCAGAATTCAAAAGACTCGTACTTGCAATGTAAGTTGTAATGTAGCTAGACATCTAGTTCGATGCCTCAGCCAATATCTTCATTTGAGGCCCATTAAAATGTTCCATCTGATATGGATACGTACGCACTACAATATGCGTAAAGCGGGTTTCTCGAGGCATTTTGTCGACGCTGGATCATCACGAGGAGGATAATCTCTGCTCCTATGGAACAGAATACCTAGAAACACCTTTCCTCATTCAGCTTGCCGAACATTGACGGAGCCAATAAAATTCGATAGCGACATGTAGGAGCGAATACACAGATAGACAATAATAGGAATAACGTAATCCATCACAAGCCTTGGCCTCAACTTGACCTCAAGTGGTTTAGATTCTTGGCGATGCAGCCCCCAGAAACCGGCGGGACGGAGAGAGATCCACGGATTCCATTGAAACAGGAATAGAAGGAAAAAACAAAAGACTTGAAAACGGTGTTTAGCTTAGCACCATTTCAAGTCCGCAACGGCCTAGGGATCCATGTACGGTGATAAGGTAATATTTGCGACGGTCTAATCCTCTTTTTTTTTTCTTTTTTTTTTTAGGCGTTCCTTCTCCGAACGTCAAGTTGTAGTAAGTGTAGTTATAGGTACCTATAAACGTAAATTCGGATTTCGCTCGCAACTACGACCCTGTGGCCAAAAATAAGTAAGTACCTAAGTACATGTCTATCAAGGTAGGTACAGATACCTATGCACAGACGAGAAGGGAAACTTAAATTCGCAAAGCATTGCTTATTTTCCGTTCCGCGATTGCCTTTTTCTCCCATCAGGTTGAATTGCCTCTTCATTTTGAATTTCATCTTGACTTTCCATCAGTTACGACCAGGTTCATGTTCACGGAAATACGCACTAAAATGCAATTGCGGCAGGAAATATGGACGAGAAGGCTGTGCGCTAAGTTGAAGGAGAAACATTGGACAACAGGGGGGGATCATTAGCGCAGAATGGAATTATGGATCGCCAAGTATGAGTCACACGCCTTCAGGCGAACTTATTTTGTTCCTTCCTAACTGAACATGTGTTCTGTCCGGCAAGCTTGCCCTAGGATTAGTGCGAATTACTTGCAATCAAAATTGTTAGTGGTTAACAAGCGACCGTCAGACCTTAACTAGCCTCACACGGATACCCTTAGCTCCAAAAATTAACCCACCCGTACGCCTAACAGAAAACGCTAACGACCCCTGCGCCCCTCCCCGGCCTCCCTACGCTTCCCATTTTCTCTCGGAAGTTGGAAAGTTTAAGGAAGTTGCGTCGTACCAAATTTTTGTATCTCTAGGCTTAGGAATTGTTGCCTGAAAAATTACTAAAGTCTCATCTCTCCCACCGAAATTCAGGCACACACCCTTTTTTCCCTTCCCTCTTTCTTTTCTACAACCCCTCCATGCAATTCACAAAACAATATTATAAGCAGAAGTTGAAGCATCTATCAAAATGCGCTAAGCAAACCAGACCTCGTGTCTTTTCCCTTTCCCCCGTGCTCCCGTAGCAACAGTCAAAATTCAGTCTCTAAAGATTAACAATTATCACCCCACTCAGCCCTCTCTCTCAGCTCTCCCTTTCCAGGAAGAACTGAACTCAAACGAAGCTATTCACAGCTCTCCGAGTTCTCTCACCACCGCCACCATTCCCCTTCAAGACTCTTTAGTCTTCACCACGGATTCCCAACAGCAAACATGGCTTCCCTCCAGTTCCCCGAGCCAGCCGGCACCATCCGCGCAATCCAATTTCCCACCGCCGCAACAGGACTTTGTCTTGTTCGATCAACCTACGCCGCAGAGACAGAACGTTAATCGTGCTGTATCCTCGCCTGCCTCGGCAGCATCAGCCTTTGGATCTCTAAACGTCAACACTAGCCGCTCTCCGCACATCGCCAACGGTTCTCATTCCCCGTCGATACAGAATCAGCGAGTGGCTCAGATTATCCGGGCAACAGGACATCAGACTTCTTCTACGGCTTTTACCAATCGGTTTACTTCTCCCGTGCAAAATCAGAACTTACAGTATTACGCATCGATATCTGCTTTACCTACCGCTTCAGCGAATCAAAATCGTTCTCGACCACCTGTGCCGCTTTTTCCACAAGGTAGTGGTAATCAGCAGACGGCCAGGATGGATCTTCAAGGTAATTACATAATCTCTCCCTTCAATTATATTCTTCCAATCTTACACGACCCAGACGCTCTCAGCCTCGAGGACCTTGCGGCCTTCCAGGGGCCTACAACGGCCTACTCTTCTCCTGGAATCCCCGGTTACGACGTGAACGTTAGCTCCGCGTCCAGCACTGCTAGCAACATGGGAACTATCTCACCCCAGGACCTGTTCCTCGACCCAATCATGTCCGCCCCGAACTCCACCGCGATCACGAATCTGACGTCGCCTTCCATGTATGACGGATCCCCCGATCTTTTGGACCGTGACTATGATCTTTCTCCGAACATTGGGAACGAATACGACCATGGCTTCAGGAACTGGCCTTCTCTATTTCCCGAGGATAGCCAAGCCGTTAGCACTGCTCCTGTTGCTGACGAACTGTCGCCAGCGCAGCAGTCCGATGAGCAAGAGGCGGCTGAAACTGCCTCTAAGCCTCGTCGCAAATCTAGCAATTCCCCATCGTCGGGGAACCACGCTAAGCACTCTTCAGTGTCTGGCGTGAACGCTCGTCGTCGTGATAAGCCACTTCCTCCTATCGTAGTCGATGATCCGAATGACCAGGTCGCTATGAAACGAGCGCGAAATACCTTGGCAGCTCGGAAATCCCGAGAGCGCAAGGCGCAGCGATTTGAGGATTTAGAGTCAAAGATTGCTGATCTAGAGAAAGAGCGTGATTTTTGGAAGATGAGATGCGAAGCACTAGAATCACAAACCGGTTAACATTGGTAACATTATGGGATGTGTGTTGCATGGAGCGAACTGGAGGGTAGCCCAATGATGGCGACCCCATCCATTATCAGCGAGGCAGCAGTACCGGGTTTGGTACTATTGGCGTGGTCAGGAAAGACCGCCATCTGCTGTGGATATATATTATAGAGTTCTTACGTGTCATTTCCAAGCGAATTTTGGGGAGGTTCCCGCAGTTGTGAGGAACAAATCAAAACTGGTGGTCGGTATTTCCTAGTGTATGTTTCCAATAGTTCGATAGTCTCCGCCCCTTTCCTGCGAGTTCCTTTGGGCCAGATATCAAATCCACCAAATTCAGAGTATATCCATCCTATTTAATTTTTCGAGTGACGTTAAATATCTTTGGCATCGTTTTGATCTGGTCCACGTTATATTGAGCCAAGTATATATTGACCGTATGTGACAATTTTTTTCAGGCGTAAGCCATTTTATACTCGTATACTCCACTCCGATAATTTGTTTGTTTATATGTATCTACCCTTCGGGTGGGTTGGTATATGCCGTTTTCCCGCGGAAGCAGAAGTAGGAAGCCTATCTTGGAGCCTGATCCTTTTCGTAACTATATGCTCACATCACGTAGGTATACAACATATACGCTAAGGCCTATGTGTCTTATTTATTATCAGAAGTGGTTTGTAGCAGGTAGCGATCAACCTCGGAGGCTCAGCCTTTACTTTTCAGTCACATTCCCGATTTATAATTCACGCCTTCGGTCGAGAAAACCTAACGTGACCCTGTTGGTGTAGGTGAAGGGAATACATCGTGAAGCAGTTCCAGATGTTTATTCTTAATCTCCTCGATACATACATACCTACCTAGGTAGGTATATATGCACGATATATGTATTATTGGTCTAGTTAGTTGTCGTCCAAGGCGTCTCTAAGCTAGAAGACAAAGTACACGGCCCAAACTACCACTTTGTAACGTTTTAGTTTAACTAACTGTTCGGTTTATGTTATGCCTAATGTCTTGGGCAGGGTTTAGTATATTGATTATTTACTAAACGCTGAACCAAGCTTATAGTTTCTTCTATACTACTATTTTGAGGTTATCCCTTCATCGGATGATCGGTAATCCTATGCCAACGGCACCCACACCGGATCAAATTTTAAATATTACTTCGTGAAGTTCCATACGACAAGAGGGATAGCACTGGCTATGTGCATCGTAAACTCTTTATATAACTAAATACTGAAGGTTTATTGCTACAGGTTTAAGAGAGGATAGCATTGTGATTACATATAGATGGTACTGCCCAAGTCAGAATGACGAGCCCCTGAGCAAAAAAAAAAAAAAAAGGGGGGGGAGGGGGAAGGGGAATACTTGAACAAAGGCCAACTTTTTCTTCATTCAGAAATGGCAAACAGGAACCCTTATTGTATGCATCGCGTACGGATTCAGGAAAGTTGGAAAGCTAATGAGCTATGAAAAGGACGGGACGAGCAAGTCCACGTCCGGATGCGAACAGACCGAGATGCCAACACAACCCGCCGCAAATATTCACCACAAAAAAGCTATTAGTCCAGAAACCTGCTACCAAGTTAGAAATAGAAGAGAAAAGAAGAGAAAAGAAGAGAAAAGAAGAGAAAAGAAGAGAAAAAAATATAAAGACAAAAAAAGCAGGCCCCAAGCCCCGAGAAACGCCACATTTAATCACTGCTAGATGGCCTGTCTAGGTGCCCTGTGTGAGACTCGAATCCGGAAACGCCATCGAAAAACCCCGTTAGCGCGGAAGTTTTATCTCCCCCCTTCATCCCATGAAAACCACTAAGCCACGGCCGTGTTGGGTAGTGTATCTGAATGGTCCTGAGGTACTGGAGGGGTTGGGATTTGGGCTATTTAAGTTTGCGGTCGGGGAGTTGCTCGGGGAATAGGGGGGAGGGGGACGGGGGTACGTACCGGGAGGGAGGTACTTGAGGATGTGTAGATGTACGGTTGGACGGCGAAGTTGGGGATATGTGCACGTACAGTGTGCACTGCCATAAGACCTACCTGCTTAGGTAGCCGCCTAGTGTGCGTGCGGTCATGCTTAACGGCATAGAGGTAGAGACATGATAGCGAACAGGGCGCATCTACTGTGGTGTCCTCCCCCCCCTATTTCCATGTAAACACGTTCCCTAGTTCAATCCCTTTCCATCTCTCGAAATTACTCTCTTACCTCGATATCTTTAGCTACTACTTCTTCTTGGCTTGCAAACACGCGCCCAACTTAGATAATACAACAACGTTTTCGTATCTCACAATACGGTAGTGTCATCGACACTTTTAAATGATTCTATGAGAATAGTAAGCCGAGGAAATGCGCCTTGCTTCTTTCATAAGGACTACTCGGATACCTGTGACAACTTTATACTCCTGTTATGATACCGAAAGTTTATACTAGTTAACTTTTGGCTGTAGTTAGTTGATAATAAACCTCTGATATATTAATAAATAGGTATATGGCTGTACTCAATCCGTTATATCTTGCTGGAACTACGGATACGTGTTAGCATTTATGAAATTGGATTTCTACACTGTTTGTTCACTACGAGATTAACCATATCACGAGAGCAAAAACAAGCAATAGAAGCTCCAACATCCCAATCATATCTCATTCACAACATGTGTACCTAATATCCTATTTACTCCCCCTAATGAGCCTTAACAACACCCGCAGCATCCGCCTGCGCCGCAATCCTCTTCTTATACGCCTGGACATCACCAGGGAACTTCCAAACTGTGCCGTTCTCGCAAACCCACAAGCTTGTACACACCGTCTGCAACATCGTCACGTCGTGAGAAACCATCAGTACACCGCCCTGGAACTCGCGCAGCGCCTCGGATAAGGCGTCCATGGCTTCGATATCGAGATGGTTAGAAGGTTCGTCGAGAACCAGGATGTGAGGTTGTGTGAGGGCTAGACAGGCGAATGCCACCCTAGATTTTTGACCTCCGGATAGCACGGCCATCTTTTGTAGGCCAGTTGTGCCCGTGATACCGAAGGCGCCTAGTTGGCGACGGTACTCCTCGTCGGTACGTCCAGGGTACATCTTGGCCATGAAGCTGACAGCGCTCATTGTTAGATCTAAAGCGTCAACGTGGTGCTGCGCAAAGAAGCCGATACGCAGACGTGAGTTCTGCTGAATTATACCCTTGGTTGCTGATAGCTTGCCGATGAGCAACTTAAGGATAGTAGTTTTACCCGCACCGTTAGGTCCTACGATGCCAATTCGCGAATCCAACTGTACATCCAAATCCACGTTTCGTAGTAAGATATTGTCTTCACTGTAGCCGAACGTAACCCCTGACATTTGCACGATAGGGGGTGACAGCTTCTCCACCTCTGGGAAACGGAATTTGACGCTGTATTCCGTCTCTGGTGGCTCAAGAATAGGCATACGCTCCAGTTTCTTGATACGTGATTGCGCTTCAGCAGCTTTGCCAGCATTGTATCGGAACTTGTCGATGAACGCTTGCAAATGAGCACGTTGCGCCACGTTGTTCTCGTACTCTCGCTTCGCGGTCTTCTTGCGCTCCTCTCGGGTAGCGTAGAAAGACTCAAAGTTAGCACCTCTGTAGTAGTCGAGCCTCATAGAATGCTGGTGTATGATATCCGTCGCGACTTCGTTTAGGAACGCTCTGTCGTGACTGACTACCAGGACAGTGCTCGGGTATGTGAGTAGATAATTGGAAAGGAAAGTAATCGAAGGAACGTCCAACATGTTAGACGGTTCGTCGAGAAGTAGTAGATCAGGCTCGCAGAAAAGCGCTCTGGCAAGCGCCAAACGCATACGCCAACCACCAGAGAACGTCTTGGTTGCGAATTGTTGGCGTTCAGGGGAGAAACCTAGACCTGCCAAGATACTGGCAGCCCTAGACTCTGCCTTGTCTGACTCCATCTCGGCAAGCTTGGATTGGATTTCTCCCAGCTTTTGGTCAAGGGCTTCTCGGTCATTGTCTAACTTGGCAGCATCTGCGGAAGTATCGGCCATAGAAGCTCTCTGTGATTCGATTTCTGCAAGACGAGCTGTGATCTCCTAAGAATAAAATATTAGCCGGTGCCACTAGAGCCGTAAAAGGGGCAACGTACTGTTTGCTCTTTGAGTAACACCTTTCGCCAAACGTCGGCGTCCAGGACAGCCTGTAAGGCGGATGTATCATCACCAGTGATCTGGCACATGTTAGCTTCTGACTTATTCTTTGACTATAATTAATAGCGTACCTCTTGTTCGACGTGAAGAATGGAGATGTGTGTAGGAACTGGCAACTCTCGCCTCGAGAGCGCCCTGAGCAGCGTAGATTTACCAACACCGTTGTGACCAACCAAACCATAACGGTGTCCGTATGCCAATGTCAAATCGGTATCCGCCAAGATCCTAGTACCACCAATGCCGACATCGATATTTTCAAGCTTGATGTCCTTGGTCTTGCCGGCACTGCTGCTAGAACCAAGCTGCAAGGGGTTGACGGCCATATAGAACTCTTCATAGCTCTGAGCGTCCTCGGGTTGGTTAAGCAACTTGGACGCCTCATACTCGACAGTCTTGAACTGCTTCTTGCTTTGCTTGGCGGCGATTTTGCGCTCTGCCTTCTCGAGCTTCTTCCTGTCGACCTTGGACTCCACCTTACGGGCGTTGGCGGATTCGAGGTCAACGCTCCCGGTAGCCACAGCTAGAGTTGAGGACATGTTTCGCTGAGCACCGACCTGGATGGCCTGGTCTAGGCGCTTCACGGCGGACGGACCCCGTCTCTCACCATTGCTACTATTGACTTCCTCATACTTGTCAACCCACTTAGAGACAAGGGAACGGATCTTGTCCTGGTTAGACCCAGCTGAATCGCCGGACGCGGACAGAAGGAGCTCAGTGATAGCGGCAGCAGCCTCGGCAAGCGGTGACAAGCCTGAGGATTCTTCATCGCCGACCCACGCGGTGGATGCGTGTCTAAGATAGCCTACCGAATATTCGGAGACAACGGGATCGATATCCGGAATAGCGGCTCTGATATCGGCCTCCATTGTTATACGACGGGAATGGAACTGGAAATTAGCGTGGAGGGGAACTATCGATCCCAGTAAAGGGCTGTCCCTGGTGCTTCTCGAAACGGGACACAATTTGCGAAGACCTCAGCCCGGCTCGTTACCCCCCCTGGAGAGTCTTGAAATGGGAAAGAAAAAAAACACGGACCGTCCAACAAAAACGTGGATCCCCCTGGGTTTTCCTGGGTTTTCCTGGGTTTTGTAAGATTTAATTTCCAAGGTAGACTACCCCGAGCGATGGGTCACGGACTTGAAGTTGGATGTTATGACGATCTCTATGGGCTCAGCGTACGAACCTGTGCTTTCGTATGGATATCTAGGCACAATTGTCACAAAAATGTCGTTGAATACGGATTAAAAAAAGAGTGGAGACGAAATACAAGATCACAGTAAGTAAATTGTCGATTAGAGATTAATAACACTGTCCCGGCACTACAAAGTTGTTCTTACATAACTCATGCATATTATGTAATTAATTTCAATCGGTTCATTTTCGGTCTATTAACGTTCCATGTAGCGATGTAGCGAGGTATCGATGAAGGTATCGAGGTACGGACGATAAGGTACCTAGGTACTTACCTAGGTAGTACGTGTAGGCAGTTCCATATATACAAAATGCTTACCAAAAATACCAAAAAATACCAAAAAATAAAAAATACATACGAGACATATAGAAGCGGCCGACTTCTCACGCTCATGTAGGTGTCCGCAATTATGGATTCAATTTGCTCTCGGCTCGTTTGAATGAAAGTCGATCAATCACAATATTCCACATACTGTCGGTCAAATGTTTGAATCAACCGGCACGGCAAGCGTTGGACCTTGGACCTTGGATCTTGGAGCCTGGAGATGACAACCGGCGACAACGCTTCACTGTTCAGGTCATACCAAGCTTCTCTCATCAGGGGTATCCCTTATTCTTCCCACTCCGTCGACGGCTAGGTCCGATCGATATATGCTGGGATAGCATGCTATGTATGATAGGGTACCAACAGTGAAAAGGGATAGAAGGACTTGGCTGTATCTCGAAAATGCGTTTGACCGCGAGATCCCAGCCAATAAACAGACATCGCCGCCGACGAGATGAGAAAGCGGCAAGGCTAGCCCTAAAAGATCAAAAAACAAACCAGTCCTATGATAATTCTCGGAGTTTTCACTAGTACTTGGTAGACATGCTACGATATTTGTACGTGGAAGTGCGATACCTAGCGCCACAAGTTGATCGGCGAACGCTACTACATAGTATGGCCTATGGCCGGTGCCCGGTGCCCAGCGCCCAGCGTCGCAAACTGAGAGGAAAAGCTCCATTGTCCGGATCGATCTCGTGGGAAAATACGCGCGACCCAATAGGATATCCTGCCTGTCCCGGTTGCCGTGCGGAGCGAAGCGCGTGGGATCGCGGATGACGCGACGTAGCCAATCCGACCGTGGACGCGTTCTGGAATCACCCATCCCCATCCTACGCTAGGTACTACATAGGTTACCGGGGCGTGATACCCGGGCATGTATCTTACGGCGTTGTATCCTTACATAGGTACAACACACTACCTACCTACACCACAATACGATACCTGGAAGGGCTTGAAACGCGCGCCATTCCGTCGCGCCCAATTGCCATCGTATGATTGGTTCTTCTACGCACTCGCTATCGCAAGCCACTGTGGGATTCTTCAGCTAGCTAATGTCTCTCCGTGCCCTATCATTTCCCTAGCGGGCAGTTGGGAAAGCCTCGATGATCTTATTCGAGCATGTAGGTTAATGCTTAGGTGTGCGACAATTATGTTGGTCCCTCTAAGACCCGTTTGGGTTGAATGTCCGGGGTAAGACGAAGCTGGATTCACTACTATGTATTGATATTTCTGCCAGATGCAACGTATCTTATTGCACTACTGCTCGTAGGTTTACGTCTATAAGGCGGTTTGTTCATGCCCTAGGCGCTGCGACGATATCTGGCGGGTAGACATCCCTTTCTTGCTAGACTCTACAGAGTAGTGGAAATATCGTATAACAAACGATACGAGTGGGATTCGTTGCACCATTCTTACAGCGCATAGTGTTGTGCTTTTTAATCCATCCCCGAACACGTCGGCTCGTGTGGGGGTTACATTTTGCCTCTTGAGGGGGATCCAACGTCATATCATCAGGTCGTAGGTCAAGCCTTAAATCAACTCGGCTTGTCTTGCTCAAGCATGTGAGGCTTGATCTAAGGTAGGTAGGTGCAGCAAACACTCTAACCTAACCTAAGGAAGCGAGTGCGAGCCCGTGGCGGCTCATAGCCAATAAGTTGGGTGTTGGCATGTATGCATTTTCAAGTTTAGCAAACCGCCATGTTAAGTCATGTCGCAGTCATAAATTCGTCGTGGCGGCATAATAAAGGGGGCTAAACTGCTGCTCACCGTGTCCTTGCCTCTTGTCCGACCCGCCATCAACTCGCAAGGCTAACATGATCTCCGGGCCGCGTCTAGATTGACGGCCCTCAGTACGGTATGACGCCGCCGTAACCTGGGAGGATCTGGTTCCACTTCTGCTACTCTGCTGGATGGCTTGTAGGTGACATGATGTTGTAGAGAACTATCAGGACATTTTGATTAATCGGCGTCGGTGCGCCGCCCGGTTGCATCGCTAGGAAGAAGGATGATAGCAGCTGGGCTCGGCCGTAGGTCGCCGAGTAAGCAGCATAACATCTAATCTACATACCTCTAGCATAAGCTGAGGAACCTTGAGAGCATACCTAGGTATCTTATCCCGTTGTCGTGTACATGTAACTCGATACTTCCGCACCGAGAAAATATGAGGTCATAGTGGGATTTTCGACGCCCGGCGACAAGTTTTTGATTCAAGGATTTCCCCGTCTAATGCTAGAGAAACATCTCGATAGGCATGTTTGATAATTTCCGAGAGAGAACTACTAGTCACTTAGCACCGCCGCCAACTACCGCAAGCCGTATAATTCCCCACAGCGATCTTGAAAAGTCGGGCGTTTTCTACCAAGCGTTTGACTAGCCTATGTAGATACTTGCCTGCGGACTTAAGGACTTGTTTCTTGTTCTATTCTACTGGGCACTCCTTGGCGTCGGTCTTCATGTTTACAGTTTCTCAATGTAACAAGCGGATACTCGCGTTGAGGCAGATTATACGTCCAAAACCTTCCTTATTAGTGTAGTTTCTCCTAGACCTAAGGTTAGGTGGTTACCCGGTCAAGTACTGACGGTGCATTGTTATCGTCGTCGGTGTTCTTGATTTTGGCCCCCGCCTGTGGAGTCTGTGGCTCGACTGGTTCCTGTTGGTAGACCCAAGCTCGTTGTCGGCGGCGGTGTTTTTCGTCGAAAGCGGTCCACATAATGCGGCACTACACGATTATGGATCGGTAGTCTTGTCAGGGGGGGCGTCAGTAAGATGTATGTATGTATATCATGCTATTCTCGCACGAAACTCTTTCCCCTTTTGCCGGATTCTCGGTCTCGAACTGCATTCTTGATATGGGGTTGAGCGGGTTGAGCGGGTTTCACTTATAAGCCACATCACGTCAACATCTCTTCAGCGTGCCAGGTACAACGCCTCCAAAAAGGCTGCCCCCCCATTGATCAATGGCATTGATAGGAGTGAGGGGTCCTGAGGGGTAACACGAAGGAAAGATTGGGTGCCCCGTGTGGCTATTTTAAGGAGGCATCGATCTCCACATCTCCAGCTTTCATCGCCATATAAACGGCTAATGTATGTATTTGCCTAACCTAGGTGTTTATTACACACTTACAAACCCAGCTGAGGTCTTAACTAACCGGCTAGCCTGTAGCGAGCAGCCTCGACTCCTGCCCGTTGATAGGTTATTCGGTGCGCTCACCACTTTACTAGCTAAACCGCCTAGTGTTTTCTCGGAAGGAGGTAAGGCGAATAAGGAGATAGGCAAGCTACATCGTAAGTAGATGGGATTCGGGTGTTTCCAATGTCTGCATCCGTTCCGCTGTGATCTAAACAATTTAGAGAAATTCGAGGCTTCCCGCCATTACTCTTGCACCGCCTAGTAAAAAAGGCGGGTTTGTTGAGGTTTTGTAGACCGAGGTAAAATGATAGATGATAGGGTTGAGCACTTCAGGAGGCACTACATGGACGTGATAATATAAGACGGCAGTGATTCGTGATAGGGAGCCGTCGGATCGTGACGGCACGGCAAGACGCCATATCCATGACAATCAGGCAGGACCTTGTATCGTGTTTCAACATCGATTGGCCGCAACGCTCGACGGGCTCTATCTGGTATCCTTTTACAATGCACAACTAGGATGCGCCGCAATCTACCTGGGTAACACTCGTATGCGTGTCTCGCTACCTAGCAGCTATTTAATCGTTGACGGCCCTTGGAATAACTATAACTCGATAATTACAAGAGGAATCCCTATCCTGTGAGACGTGGATAAAATAAGCTTTCCACATTTGTCTTTATTTGCAGTCCAGCAAGCCGTTTTCCGTGGAAGGAATACATAATGGCAGACCGGAGAATTTAGGATAAGGCGAACCACGAGCAGGATTTTCTTTTTCCCCCCCAGGCGGATGGATACACAAAAGGCGATGGCAATTAGATCAATATGTAGGTGTGTATATGAAGTGTAATTATGGGATGACGGGATGTGCCAGACGCTGTCGATAATTGGTGGTACGACCTGCTTGTTCCCCATGGGTACAGCTTGCTCATGTTGTGATTCGTGGCAGCAGGCGACGGTATACGACTAGCTACTGGTTGCAATAGTAGATGGTTGGGCGCGGGTTTCCCCAGCAGGGAGGACAAAGATTCATAAGTGAAGCGGCAAGCATTAGTTAGATATGTTAGCACTGCGCTGGCGGTGGATATTCGCCACTTGATAGGGGTATGATGGGATGAAGCCTACTCATGAGGTTGTTTGCGTTTGGGTGATCGTCAACGTAGGCACAATATTCGACTGCATCGTATACTAGAGATGCTGGAACGGGAAAATACGAGAGATCTTGCAAGCTCTTCCGCTTCCGGACTTAATGTACGCCGGACGTATAAAGCCGGGCGAAGTGAATATTTAGCTAAAATTCTCTTATTATATTATGACAAGTAAACAAGCCTGCCTTGCTTGTAAGACTTGGAATAAGCACTTGCGCAACTAAAAGTGCGATTTTCCATGATAATTAATCTATATTATGGGGTTATATCTTCCTACGCATATGTAGGTATATATAGATATTGACGCAAATTTTTCTTTTGCTGTAAGAATCGAATGCTTCTACAAGACTAGGTTAGATGCTCTAGACGCCCTAGAAAGCGCCCCCCCCAAAAATGTATGCTGCGTATATGTAATGAGGCGTGAGTGTTAGCGAGCGTACGTCAGTGAAATCAGAAAAATGTTGCACTTGTAATGTATCTCAAACCATTATGAGATATACGATGCATCCGGCTATTGTAGCATATGTAGCCAATGTAGCCAATGTAGCCATCTGTGGGATATGAAGCATACACCAAGAAAATGTCGTAAACTTGCAGTAGTCTTACACAACTTAGCGGCGCCTAAAAAGGATTCTCCTGAGAGGAGTATTTTGTTATACACGAACCGAACACCTGGAACTACCGCACCCAGACACAAGGGCCAGACACAAGGGCCAGACACGGCCGGGACACAAGGATTACATAGGTAACTAATGCATCGCGCATTGCGCATTTAGGGCTGTAATTTCGAGTCGTCGAGGTTGTCTCTATGGTTGCTTTAGTTACCTACGTTGTATTGCTTATAATATTGTTAATAGTATCTTTCTTAGCTTCTGGGTTTGATGCTCCCGACATTACCGGCTGATGCAAGCTCCAAGTTTCCGTAAGAAACCTGTAAGATGGATATAAGACGTTTGATTAGGAGGCTTTTTTTTTTCTTCCCCTTGGACCTTCAAACATAACACCGAAAGCCTGCCTTATTAGGGGCGGTCGGCAAGGGAATGGCATGCAAGCTTAGCTTTCTCGTCGTTCAGTACATAATAAAATAAAAAAGTACTAAAACCCAAGGCCAATGGGAAGAAACGATAGGTCTCGGATAGTGAAATGGCGCTAGTAGCAAGTTGCATCAAGTCCCCATTTTGTTCATCTTCCCCGTTTCTCTCTCCCCCATCCAAGACTTTGCTAATAACAAGGGCGACAATAAATAAATAAAATAATACTAACATCATCAGTTATGCGGAGTGAACGCCCGAAAAGTGGGCGAAACTGTACAAGGACAGATGCAAAAAATAAAGTCCCACTTGATTTGAGTCGAGTTGGGAGATTATCCTTTGCTCTTTGAATATATAGGTAACTCTGATACAAAAGATTGAATATATTGTTGCATGATTTCAATACTCTTGATGCCTTTAAGATTTCCAAGTCGAGGTACTTCTCGAATAATATACGATAAACGGCAATGCCCAGAAAGGGAACCAAGGAGAATTAAGTTAAGCATAAATCAATCTAAGTCAAAAAAGTTCAAAGTCATCTTACGTAACATGGAATAAAATACGTAGATGCGTCAATTGAATGTTTTTCTTTAGATGCTTTTCCGTCTCAAATACCTATGACCAACATTTGAAATCTTCTTATGTCAGTCTTTCGGTATGGATGTTTTAACTTTGGAAGCGTTTGCCGGATCCAAAATAATTATACGCTAGTACCTATTCATCAGTCTATCTACCTCATAGCATTATGGAATCGTCTTAAACATGACCTTGTTCTTTGGCTTCTAACTTCTAGCTAGCTTCGAACGTCACTAGGTTAGGTCGAATATAGTACAACTACGTAGGTTATGCACTGTTAGCCGGGTCAAGTATTGTACTGTGCGCGTTAGGGAACCCGCATTGCATATTGCAGGACAGACATTTACAGGCCTTGCCCTTGGCATACGGTCTCGCCGTCTGTTTTGCTTGGGTTTATTAGTCGTCTCAGACCATCGAGGATACTGTTTCGCACGGTATGCACTGTACGGACTTGTTGCAGCTTGCGGAGTACCTGGGTACCTGGGTGGTATTGCGAGTATTGCGTGTCGTGTAACCGCACGGTACTTGATATGCGCGGTCTCGTCGAAAAATAGCACCTGCATCTACATTACATGCCCACTATCTAGGTACCTAGGTAGGTAGTATGTATGGCCTGGAGGAGCCTGTATTTTACATTTTTCCCTGGTTTGTTGTTGCAACGGTCGAGTTCAAAGTCAAGCACCCGAGTACTCGAGATAACCCAATTAGGTAATATACATGGGAAGGTACTCCGCCGATGGGCATCTGGGGATACTTATGTAAGGTACATGACAGGGTTAAGGTATGTACATTGAGACTTTCCTCATTTTACTGGGGAATCTGTGGCTTTAATCTTAGATCGTCGAATGTACGTAGGTACATTCACTTACATCCACATACCTCCATTCACTACCTAGGTATACACTAATTAGAAGTGTACATGAAAATAGGTACCTCATGTAACTTTACAAGCCGGGGCCGCTTGTAGTATCCAGCTCCGTAAACATCCCAGGGACTTTATTTTTCGGTAATCAAAAGAACCCAATCCTCGCTCACCAATGTCTTCTTCTTCTCGTTCCCAAGCAAGATTCAGGTTTAGTCCCGTAATTGTTACAACAGTACCTTGCTATGCAATTCCTTGTATGTTTCCGCTGCTGCAGCTTACCCTCCCGGGATTGAGACTGTTTTCTTATGCTCTCTTTTCCTTATTATTCCTATCTTTGTAGTTGGAGGTGTTTTTTTCTTCTTCTGTTTTTTTGCATAGCATTGAAGGTAGGGAAGAAAGAGAGAAAGAGATATATGTTAGGCCTATCCAAAGGAATTATAGCAATAACGGACGACCTTACGACTACATCTAATCCCGAAGCAGCAACAGCAGAGCAGCAGCATAACAACAATAACAACAACAATAACAATAACAGCAGCAACAGCAGCAGCAGCAGTAGCAGCAGCAGCGGCCACAACGACAACGACAAGAACAACGGCAGTAATAGCGATTCGTCCTTACTGCCCCTTTTTAATTAATTCTCTTCAACTTGTTTACTTACCTTTTTCGAGGAGGAGGGGAGAAAGAGAGAGAGGCTACAATCTTTCTTTTTTACTCTTATATCAGAACTATATAATTTGGAGTCGGCGGATTTGTCCAATCGCTTCTTCAACTGGGTCATCCGTAGGGGACACCCAAAGTAAATATTGGTCCATCCTATCCGCACAAAAACAAAGTCCCAAATCGTCGCGCCAGGCCACTCGACCTTCGACCGCCGACCCAAACTACTTCCCCAGTGTACACGCATTCGATACCGAAAGTTTTATAAAAATCTAGAATTTTTTTGTATCTTCGAACCTCTCTTCCAACTCGAAATATCCTCATGTCTCGATGAACAATGGTCACGAGAGCGTCACTAAGAGTTGACTTTTCTTTTCTACGCCTCTACATAGAAGGCAGCTCTCCTCTGTTCTCCTAACGGGCTGTGTTTTAAGATGCAGACCGTTCCGAGTGTAAGTTAGGCCTTATCTACCGATATAATCTACCAGCTACACTCCATTCGTTTGTTGTAAAGGATTGCCTACCTACGTACCTACCTACCTAGGTAGTCAGTCTATTATTATAGATAAAACCCTCCTCTAGTCACTTAGTTACCCAACTACTATATGTAGCGAGAAAAAAAAAGAAAAAAAAAGGATGACTCGATTGTTATCCTTTTGTTCCCTCTACACTGTTGCCCCATCGTCCCCTCTAGTTTATTGGTCTCTTAAACTTCTAGTTTGCTTTTATAATTGGGACGACAGCTGACGTGAATTAGCTCATTGGAGCCGGTACTGCAGTTGCCGCTGCGGCAACGGGTCTGGCATTTGGCGAACTAACAGAAGAGCAGTCTTTGCGCCCGAACACAAGCAAGAGAAGATCGATAATAACCGATCGAGATTTCTTAAGCGTCTTTTCATCTCGACCTGGGACAACGAGCTCCGCCATTCCTACTGCCTCGAATAATGATTTTATGCAAGATTCGGCCCAACAATCTTCGCAGCCAAGTACGACGAGTCGACAACGAAATCCTCGAGATTCTTCACAGACGCAAATAATACATACCAAGTATTCGTTCGCGAGACACCCATCGACTAGACAGGCCGACTTTACGCCTGCGACGCCCATTACTGAAGATTCGCGTGATTCCTTATCTTCGAGCAGTTCTTGGATACGAAGACTCTCTATACGACCACTCTCCCAACACGGAAGCTTTAGATCGAGCGTCGGTCCCGACTCACCATCTATAACCTTTTCTCACGGATCTGGGGCGCCGATCCTATCGCCCGTGGGGCATCCGCCCCCTCAACCGCCTCGGAATAAGTTGGTTAAGCGTGCATCGGCTGCCAACGGTGGGAATTCGAGCCCTTTAGTGCGGAGAGGATCAAAAACGCAGATGACATTACGCAGACCGGCCACAAGTCACCAACGATCCGCTACGTTGCATCAGCAGGTCAACGACGAAACTCTGCAGCCGTTACCAGATATAACTCTTGATCAGTCCAGTCGTCCCCGGGCCCAGACACTGACAAGCCCCGCCGAGCCTAATTTCGGTGCCAATAAGCCATCGAGGTGGAAGTCGTTTTGGCATTCTCGAATAACTCGAAGTCCAGCTAAGTCATCACCGCTGAGGGGCAACGACGGCACTGGTGTACCAGGAATAAAGCGAGTCTCCGCACAGCGCCAAAACCGACAGCCAGTCTACCTGGTGGTGCCTGGCTCTCTTGCTATGGGCTCTTCCGCTTTGGAGGTTCCAACCGGTGACCTTCCCGCATCAGAGAATCAGTCTAACAGCGACAGCAGCCCGCAGTCGTCGGCGGAGTCTTCAAATTCCTCAGAATCCCCCGAAGGCACGCCCGCTAAACAACCTCGACGCTCTATTTCGATGCATTTCACCTCGACTTCGAACTGGATACCGAAAACTGGGAGTATTCGACGCCGCAAGCGTGGTGAAACTGTATGCGAGACGAAACGACACGTATCTGCTCCGGCCACAACAGGCACAGGCTCGACGCTTGCTCTCGATGGGGCAGGCCAGGAAGAGTTTCCGAAGGGTATTGACGGGCTGGACGTTAGGGCAGAGCTATCTATTGTACCTCGTCCTGCAACTCGCAAGCGAAATACTTCATCCCCCTTGCCACCTATAAATCGACTTTCGAGCTTTCATATAGATTTGAACAAGTTTGGCTCATTATCACCGAGCTTGCAATCCCAGTTTAATGATTCAGCGACTAATACAGCGGTAACCCCTAGAACTGTTTCTAACACGTCGCAGGCTCGCACGCTGGAACGAGCATCTACAACTGGTAGCTCTGAATACTATCGTGGTTTTATGTCTGGAGATGATGACGATACGGATTTCAAGACGGATACGCCGTTTGACTCGATACGGACGGCAGCATCGGTATGCCAAAAAGGCCTCGATAGTCCGCTAGAGTCCATGTTTGACGAGTCGCCCCCAAGCACTACCGGTCATAATATTAAGCCGAAACGATTGTCAATTCAAGATATTTTGGGCCCGTCATTTGACGGTGGGAATAAGATTATGGAAGAAGATGAGGGTATATCCACTCCTATCCGGGGAGTGTACAGTGGAGCTGAATCGCGGTTTCTCACAGCGGATTTTGAAAACGGGAACGGGTTTGGCACCATACCACCTTCTCCTAGTTTCGTTGCGCGCGGAGATACTTCTCGATTTTCGCTGGATGACGACGACGATCTCGATTGGGACAAGGAGGACGATAACGGAATATATAACCATCTGTCCCCTCCCGGTTCTATGAATTCGCGAAAAGGTAGTCCGAGTTCCCGTCCTGCTTTGGCCAATATCAATGGCAATATCAATATCAGGACTAAGGTACGGGTAGACTCCACGAGCGAGCGACCTAGGAGTACCGTTTTTGACTGGGCCGAACCTATGGCCCATGAAAAGTATGACGACGTTAGTTATATGAGACCGAAAACCGTCCATGGTAAACAGGAAATCGACATGAGAGGCGGGCGTTCCGCGAGTCGCAAGGGTCCTGTTCCCGCTCATGTGAGGAGTCAAAGCGTTCCTATCGTGCCAGAATTGTCTGAGACCGCGACCTCGACTCCTAAGTTTGGAACATGGGGGCTAGGCCAGAAAAATGTAAGCGAAGACTGGGATGATGACTTCGAGTTTGAGGAAGAAGATGTCGATGGGCTATTTGCTGGGACAAACGAAGAAACAAAGGTTTCAATGGTTGTGCCCGCGTCGATTCAGGCTACCCAGCCTACAATCAGAGCACATTCCGGGCAGATCAGGGAGCTTTCGCTTTTGGTTAACGACCTAAAGCGACTGTGTCGACTTGGCCGTGAGATGGACATGCTTGGCGGGTCATCTGTGAAGCTCTGGCGAGAGGCCGAGGGCATCATTGCCCTCGCGTCGCCTGACGAAGATCCAGCAGAGGCTCCCGATTCCAAACTCGATTCTTCCGACGCTCCTCGATTGATGGACCAGGATTTTGACGGTGCTTCTAATGATCCCGACAGACCCTCCAGGGTGACAGAGAGCCAACGAAACGCCGTTGTACGTGATCGCCCCTCTGGTCGCCGTCGCTCCGTCTTCTCCCCAGAGGATGATATCTTTGGTACTTGGGATCACGTTGATGAACCGGCCCTCGATCGGCCGGCAACTCCAGAAAACCAAGCCATCGACCCCGAATTTGGATCAACTAGCGTTGCCAGATCTGTTATGGAATCTATGCAGCCCCGGCATTCCAAAGTGAACGCAGGTCGCGAGTCATCTGGAAAGCTGAACTTTGATACAAATAGTCTGAAAGAGTTGGTTAAGCGAGCTAGCGATTTGAGAGATGGTTTATCCGACCTTGTCCGCAAAGCAGATCACATAACGCCGAGCCCAGTACGAACTCCAAAACATACGAGGTCAGATGGAAGTCCTGCGTTTACGCGAGTCTTTGACGATCCGACGTCCAGCCCTACGCGGCGGATACCCCACAGCCAGAGTAGCAACTCGATTCTCAGCAGTGGTTCAGTCGGGGCGTCTCCGTCCACGGGACTGAACCAACGTATGCAGATGATGACCGTTAGCTAGAGGAACCCCTCTCAAGAACTTTCCCAGTCGAAAAAACACCCCGATCGCCCCCATCCTCGAACCCTTGTGGTCTAATTATAACGGGACTTGTGTATATGTAATGGCGCATGTATGATTTGCATAGCGTATGGGTCGGCTGTTAGTTTTTCTTTTATTGCAAGATTACATACAAAGGGAAACTTGCATTTCCGCTTAATTACCTCGAAGAAACGCCAACCAAGATTTCTGTTGGCCCAACGTCGATTACCGACCCAAGTAAAGAACTTGGCTCGTTTTACTTGATTCATATTCTCTGGTTTGAACCTGGATACAACCTTTAATGCGGATTCCTTGAGGAATCATTAATATTGGCTGCTATTTTTCCACCACGACTCCAAGATCCATTCACGTCTGAACGTCTGCGAACGACGATATATCGCACCTATAGACTCGCGGAGTATTATGAATACGAATCACGACTACTGCATACCCAGACCACGCTCGCATAGATCGACGACCTAGTCAGTCGTATCGCACGAGATGGACTCACCAAGGGTTCTTAATTCTATACATAGATGGGGACTATGGGCGGTGGTAACAATCCCGTTGACGCAAGCAAACAACCTCAAATGGGGTTCGACAAGTCACCTCTGCCTCGCGTTATGCATAGTCCTTCCCCAAGGCAGATGAAAGGGGGTACCGAGACCGAGGTACTTCCAATGACATATGCATTCTCGTTTGTCTAGGACACGCCATGAGTTTCTTTTGGACGTCTCGACTTTACGATGCTCATCATCATGCAGGAAAGCAGTTCGGTATGACGAATCACTTTGTATTTGATTTCAGCACGGATGAAAGAAAAACGAATTGATTAGTTTTTGTTTCATTCTTTTCCGTGGTTTTTTTTCTTCTTCTAAAAAGGTATGGCATTGGCATGGCACTTCGGTCTGGCACAGGCATATGGCATCAGGAGTGCATTCATTGTACATTGTACAGGTAGACAGGTCGGCTTGGGTTATGGCAGGCTGGCTGAGGCCAAAAAAAAAACAAGTAGAAAATAAGAAATACCGGGCGACCGAATTTGGCCGACCTTATTAGGAATCATGCTGTAATCGTGTTATTTTTTTATTTTTTTTTTCTTGATGTTTGACGCTCGATACATGTCCCGCTTAAAATATATCAGTCGAGATCATTGGGATTTGATATGATAGGATCGTGTTATCACTTATGGGGGTTGAAACCCACTCGTCATAGGAGCAAGCCACGTCTTATATATGTATGTAAGTTTCTACACCGCCAAGTATCGTGGCAAGGATACCGAAGTTGAGAATTGATTAATTAGCTATTCCGTCGTACGTATTTGTTAGTTTGCTGCGGAATAGAAGAAACGAGAATCTAGATCTAGGCAGCAGAATAGAGGTTGATTTATTATTAATTCTTTTTTAATTAGTTGGCGCATGAATATAGACCCGAGCTCACATTACTCAAATATCCTAACCTAGGCAACAGGATAACTCAGTTAGGTAGATTTTGTAGGCACGTGCAAGTGGTTTATAATGGTGTAAGTGACTTGACTGCGTCACATATCCGTGTTGACAGCACCGCGTTGGTTGGAGTTGGATTTGTTGTTGTTGTTGTTGTTGCTGCTGTTGTTGATAAGGAGGCGCTTGGGGCTGCATAGGGGAAATGCATAGGGGAGATGCATGGGGAGACGCAGGCCTAAGAAGTTAGAACAGACGGTTGCCAAGCACCCGTGGATACGGTATACAATACATGGGCAAATCAGGTAAATTAGAAGTACGAAGGTCCGGGCCAAAAGTCTTGCACATGGTCCAAGCTTGACCACCGTATGCGATCGTCTTCGTTTTTTACCCATACTGTATTACATACCC